>CM038471.1:26023062-26380562 GCA_021464415.1 Lonicera japonica
ATTATATTTAATATAAAATAATAAGCATCAAAGTTTTATCTCTAAAATAAAGTTAAATAATATTTTTTTAAAGAAAAATTTACATACTCAAAAAAATATACGCCCGATCAATATAGCTCGAAAAAACCTTAACCCGTCCGAATTTTGAAATCTCAATTCCATGGAGAAATTTGTGCCGGACGGACGGGTACATGATTTACAAAATTTTGCGGGCGCATCAATTAAAAGCTGCCGCCGGCCTTTATTCTTCTTTGGGGCAATTAAAAAAAAGGGCTTATTAGAGAAAGATTTTCACACTAAAGTCAAGGAATAATTTTTTTTAAATAAAGGGCCTATTTTTTATTTTATTGATAATATGACATGTGCCTTTTTTTTTCATTAAAATGACATCCCAACCCTTAAAATAAACTAAAAAAATACCAATATGCATTAAAATATGGACTGCAATATGAACTTTGCAGTCGATATTTTTAGTGCAAAGTTCATATTGCAGTCCATATTTCACTGCAATGTGAACTTTGTAGTCCATATTTTTAGTGCAAAGTTTTATATTGCAGTCCATATTTCACTGCACTATGAACTTTGCAGTTCATATTTTTACTGCAATATGAAACTTTGCAGTCCATATTTTTGTGCAAATTTCATAAAAAGGGTAATTTAGGTAATTACATAAACATGTTTTTATTAATTAAATGATATTTAAATTTATTCAAATACATTCATTTAAAAAATAAAAAAAAATAGGCCTCTTACACTAATTACCAATTAAAAATAGGCCCTTCATTCAAAAAAATATTATTCATTAGATTTTTGGTAAAAATCAATGTATAATAAGCCCTTCTACCTAATTTCTAGTTTTCTTTACACGTGGCATTGCTCTAAGGAAAGCATGAAATGATGATGCCCTTAAATTTAAAAAAAACTGGCGCATGCGTTTTAAAAAAAAGACCTTTTGATTTTTTTTGACTTTTCAAACTTTCCTTTTCCCTATTTTTTTAGTTTATTTTTTCTTTTACTTTATTTTAATGTATTAAATTTATTTAAACTTTAATTCGACTCAATAATTTATGTTAAATATAAAAAAAAATAAGTTTGCTTAATAATTTATGTTAATAAAAATTTTCGGATTTTGGTAAAATTACGCAAAAATACTTAAAAATATATTTAACTCAAAATAATTTTATTTTCAATTTTAACGCTCAAATACTACCTAATTTTGAATTAAATCATATAATCAACTTACCTTAGATCATGAATTATATGTAGTACATCCGTTAAGTTTGGCAATCTTCCATTGATTGTCGCATTTTCAAATCTTCAATTTGATTCAAAAAATTACAACGAAAATAGTGTTTTTAGTATTGAAATCAAGTCAAGTAAAAATGTAAACCTAACATAAGCCACACTCATATGAAGTATTTATTTTTATTTTCTTCAATCTTTGTGACTGCGTGTAGTTTATAATTTTCAAAAATTATATTTTTGATCCAACAATTTTATAACTCAAATGTATGTCTTTAAAAGACAAAATATATTTATATGGCTTGTATTCACCATAGTTTTTTTTTTACTAAGTTCTAATTTTAAATGAATGGTTCCCAAATTGCTTTGCCATATTTATATTTTTTTCAACACCCATTCATTATGTCGTTGACATATTTATTTTTCAAAATCATTGTAATTATTATTTTGAATTATAATTTTCAAAAAAGAATGGTACTTAAAAAAATTTGGTTTGAAATTTAAACCTTTTACATATATTTGTAATTTCACCCCAAAAGTTAAACGGTTAAACCATCCAAGCAATCGATCGAAGCAGACAAATCTTTGGAAGAAAATACCTATATATATAGTTCATATGAGTGAGCCACACTTGTATGACTCATACAAGTGTGACGGTTTTTCATTTTAATTTTTGTACAAGTTTAGCACAGCCGTTATGACCTATACGAGTGAAGAAGAGCCGTATAAATAAAATTTATGCATATAGTAAGTTTGTCTTCTCTTTACCATACCAGCCTAAATTTGCCTACTAAGTTCTTTCCGCCGTGTCATTGGGTATGGTAAAACAATTTATCATACCCATTGTGATTGCTCTAAGGATACAAAATTCAAATCCGTTGAATGACTAATACTACTAGGAAAGGAACAAATGTGTTCGTTATCTATGCATTACTTATCATAACAAAGAAAGATATTATAGTTAGAATGGACTATGTAATTTGTTGAAATAATATATTATAAAACATTGTCAATTAAATAATTAGACATAGCAATCGCAATCCGATAATTTGCAGTGCAAAATTTAATATATATTTTAAAGATAATATAATAAATTATGATCCAAAAATCTATTACAAAATTACATTGCACTCTTTTTGAAATTTGATACACTATAATCCCTTAATTTATAAAAACTTTCTCGACACAAGCAGTATAATTAGTAATTAAGAAACAATGATGACCGGCCATTCACTCTAGTCTTTGTAAAGACTTAGAAAGATTAAATAAAAATCAGTTGACTGACTTATACTACCAGGAAGGAACAAATATATGCTCATTCATGGTTATGGAGACATTTTAATTAACTATGTATTCTTTCAAATGTTGGATGGTTTTTCATCTGTTTCTCCTCCTCCTTCCCCAGTTTTCCTACAGCTCAGACTCCTCCTCTTAGTTTAAATTCATCCACGAACCTTTATCAGTCATGGTATAACCGATTCCCGATTCTATAGATAATTTGTATTGTGATAGTGACAAATATAATTATGAATGTTTATATTAGCCTATCCTTTTCATTAGCACATACGAGAACGCATATAGTACGTTCGTTTTTGGATTTTTCAACAACAAAGTAGTACTAATGCTACAAAAGATGGTTCCTTTCTTGTTATAGCTTGGTTACCACTAAGGTCAAACATTGAGCCAGTTGTCTTATGGTGTGCAAACAAGAGACAACCCAGTAAGAGAGAACGCTACACTACATTTCACATCCAACGGCGCTTGGAATTGAAGGATGTTGATGGCACCTCATCTGGTCCACCAACACTTCTGCTCTCCCGTTATTCGATTGAATATTAGTGATGGAGCGAATTTGATGCTTCTCGACAGTAAAGACAATGTGAATGGCAGTCTTTTGATTACCCGACTGACACTTGGCTCCCCAACCAAAACATTTCTTCTAACAAAGGTCTTATCTCTTCCAATTCCTCATCCAACTTGGGTACAGGTTTGTACTCTCTGACCTTGGAGGAGGGGGTTCATTCCAATAGTTTGGTCGCTTTTATTAGTTCTGATCCCCCACAAAAATATAACTCTCAACCTGTAGACTATTCTATTTATCTCAATGATTACAGCAGCATTGAAGGATTCTCAAACAATGCATTGTTTAATGTCAATAGAAGAGCGCATCGTTTCCCATTTATAAGGCTGGAACCTAATGGCCATCTAAATTTTTATCAATTACCATATATTATAATGAATCACCGATAGCTTCATCTAATATCTTCAGACAGTATAATGAAAGTGATTGTGATTACCCTACAGTGTGTGTGGCAATTACGGGGTTTGCTCGGAAAATGGGCTTGTAGTTGTCCTGGTGCTGGTGGTAATTATAGTTACTTTACTCAATTACAAGATTTAAAACCTAATCTGGGATGTAGACCAGTTACCCTTTGTCCTGCAAAGATGCACATCTCCACACCTTTTTAGAGCTCAATGGGGTCACTTACTTCAATTTCGAGTTCCATTACTCAAAAATGGATAGAGACAGCTGTAAAAATATGTTGTTTGGACAACTGCACTTGCAAAGCTGCCTTTTTCTCATCTGGAAATTGTTCTTTACAATCACAGCTGTACTCTTTAAAATCCAGTACCTATAATGACTCTCTCACATTTGTGAAGGTTCAAAATCAGGATCTTTCAATTAAGGTTCACAATCAGGCTCCAAAAGATAAAAGAAAGTTAACTTTGGTTGTTGTATTAGTATCCACTCTTTCCGTTGGTCTTGTGATCATTCCTGTTGTTTCTTGTTATTGCTACAAAATGCGAATAAACCGGAACAACAAGGAGGAAGAAGAGGGAGACGATCAAGTGCTTGGAGCACTGAAACGATTCCCATTTCTAGAGTTGAAATCTGCAACACGGGACTTTCAAGTAAAGCTTGGCAGAGGAGGATTCGGGTCTGTTTATGAGGGAGATTTGGTCGATGGCACCACAGTTGCAGTGAAATGCTTAGATTCCGTTGGTCAAGGCAGAAAAGAATTTCTTGCTGAGGTCAATACCATAGGGAGCATTAATCATTTCAATTTGGTGAGGCTGATTGGCTATTGTGCTGAGAAATCAAACAGACTCCTCGTTTATGAGCACATGTGTAATGGATCTTTGGATAAATGGATCTTCAATCCAGAGAGAACACAAGTTCTTGGATGGGAAATTCGGAGGAAGATAATCATGGGGTTAGCTAAGGGCTGGAGTATCTTCACATCCTCTGCAATCCAAGCATAATTCATTTTGACATAAAACCCAAAACATACTTCTGGATGGGGATTTCAATGTCAAAATTTCTGATTTTGGGTTAGCAAAGTTGATCGATAGGGATCAAAGCCAAGTGTTAACTGCATTGAAGGGAACTCCAGGATATGTGGCCCCTGAATTGTTTACTGGCACCAACATCTCAGTGAAGGCTGATGTCTTCAGCTTTGGCATTGTAATACTCGAAATTGTGTTTGGCGGAAGAATTTGGATTCAACTCAGTCACCCCGTTGATTAATGTAGTGAAGGAAAAGGCAGAAAATGATCAGTTGCATGATTTAGTTGATGGATACCTTGAGAATATCCAGTTCCAGAAAGAAGAAGCGGTGAAGATGATAAAGATTGGGATTTGGTGTTTGCAGGCTCACAACACGAGGCCGTCCATATCAATAGTATTGAAGGTTTTAGAAGGTTCAATGGATTTGGGCCCCGCTTCTGAATTTTGCTACGCAACTACGCTACCTACTGAATCCCATCTACGAGCCAATTATGCACAACTATCAACTCCACCTGCTGCATCAATCCTATCAGGTCCTAGATGAAGCATGTAATCAATTCTTAATTCTTTTGTTCTTGTTCTTGCTCTTATTATTATTATTATTATTATTATTATTATTATTATTATTATTATTTTCACTTCTTAGGTTCATACTAGCACTATAAATATACAGTCACAAGTTTCTGCGCGCATCTACCTATCCATCTTTATATTAAGCAGCAAATTGTAAAGTAAGGTTTTGTGCACATCCCTTTGCTTATGGAGCAGTGTAAGCTCCAAATGTTTGGGAAACTGCTTTTTAAGTCATTCTGAGTACCTTTTATGATATGGTTTTCTCCTACTTATGTTACATTCCTTTACTTAATGACTTATTAACCTTGCTTTTCTGTTGCAGTGAGGTTTTTCAGTTTTCTAGGTGGCGTGCACTACTGAATAAATACTCATGTAATCAGTTCAATCATCATTGTTACTGAATTTATGTGACGAAATGCATGGCAATGAACCCGAAGGATCAGTATATGACAACTACAAAATTTTGGCAGCGATTCACAGCTTGAACTGTGTAACAAATTAACTCTTATAGTTTGTACTTTGTACTTCAGTATGCTTCCATCTTCTACATGTGGGAATTATCTTTCAATTTCTTTCGCATAATTCTGGAATGATCTATAACTCCTAGGCCACTTACTATTGTTGAGCTTTTCTTTTAGTTTTAAATCACGTATATCTAATTTGTGCTTGCATCGTGTACACACTAATGTAGTACCATTAATTGCAACTTATGATTGCTTGTTTTGCTTCTCAATCTAGTGTTCTACTCTTGTGCGCTTATTTTACTGTACCGTACGTAGAACTTATATTTGGAATACGTTACAGTCGGTTGTGGGTTTATTTTTCTGAGAGTACTTGAGGAATACTCCTTTTGTTCTTAATAAGGAGGTTCCAAACTCAATTCAACATAGATCTAATGCATTGATTATGTGCAAAAAACACTAATGTCTTTGTTAAGAAAATCTAATTAATTGAGATGATTTATAAACTAAAAATACTAATAAATTAATTAATTAAATAATAAAATACTAAATAAATAATCAATTAAAACAATACTAGGGTAGTGGATTCATATATTTGATATATACCCAATAGACTCTAATCTTTGTTTTGCACTAATTTAATCTCTCGACTCTATTAGATCCGGAAAATAAAATCAATTAAACCTAGTTAATTTATAAAATTCAACTATTAATTATTCTACAGCCAAATGTATGTATAAGATCAAAATACTTACTATATCCGTTAAAATACACCATATATCTGCTCTCAACAAATCATAAGATGAATCTAACAAATTATAATGAGAATCTAATCTTATTTTTATCAATTAAAATAGGCATTCAATAGGAAGAATTATTTTTAACATTAAAGTATTAAATTGGTAAAGTCAATTAGATGAATACGTGCAAAATAATTTGATCAATTATATTCATCCTCAATCTTAAAAAATAATTTAACCTAACATGCTTATAAATAAAACAAAACAAAAAATTAAAGAATACACAATTAAATAAATTAAATACTTACTTAAGTACGCACAAATAAAAAAAATATGAATTGATTTTAGTAATCCACAAAACATTCAAATATTGCTCAACACAAAGAATCTACAAAGAAGAGAAGATGCTCAGCAAGAAGAAGAAAAAAAGAAAATATATATATATATAAATTCTAGAGCTCTCCTCTCTTAATCGACAAGGAAGAAAAAATAAATAAAAAGAAGTTGCTTTTCTCCATAATCGTGCCATGAAAAAAAATAAAAAAAAAACCTTGCGGCGGCTGTGTGTTTATGCTTTTCCTTCGTCAACTATTTACAATTGACGATGATGATTCCAATACTTAAGGCTTTAATGCAATTAATTAATGTTACTGCTAGGAGTTGAACTTAAGTTAAACATGTGAATAATTGCTGCGTTGACCAACTATGCAAAAACCGTCCCTGTGTAATTAATTTATTTCTTTTTCTTTTGAATCTGAAATGCCCAGCTCTCCTAATTTTTTCACCAAATTTCTTTTCGTCATAATTTTTTTATTTTAATTCCAAATTACTTTGTTCAAAAGCCTACTCTCTCTATTTAATTCTAAGCACCTGAGAAGCGCTAAAAACACAATAAATGTAATAATACACACTTTCCAAAGTATAACTTAGTAGGCTACAAATACTAATTTTTTAGCACATCATGGATCTACAATGTTTGATCTGAAAACTTGAAAAAATGGAGTTTCTAAGATTCAATTATAAAAGTGTGAATGTGATGTTGGGCCCACCTTCAGGTTCCATTCACTTCCTAATATGAACAATTTGTAGTACAAGTGTAGGGTATTTCTTCAAAATATTTCATTATAAGTGTTTCTACCCTATTTATATATACATGTTAAGTTCCACATTTATCTTATGTACGTGAGATCACTATTTGGGATACCATGATTTGAACCAATTCAGCACGCACTTGATTTTGTGTTCATTTGGTCATATTTGATTATTGGGTTGTTATTGAACAAAGTCAATGGCAATTTGAGTTGTTTAAAAAAATCTTTTTCATTTTATATATTAAGCTTTTAACTATTTTTATGAAATGTCAGAATCCATCTGGGTCATGATGAGTCCAAATAATCCTAGTTTTCCTACCACTAAGGGATCCAAATCTCAACTTTTCTGAATCATTCAACCTCTAAATAAGCATGCACTTTTTTGGAAATCTTTTATTTGTCCCAAATCTAATGTTTTATATTAATGGTCTCATTTTTTTATAATACAATAAATATAGTTTGTTGTTATTGACACACATAAAACACTTTAACACTCTGTCCTATTTACTTAGTTCCTAAACACCGAGTAAATGTGCACAAACTCGGTGCTTAGGGCCGAGCCATGGGTTCAAAAAGATTAATTGGCTTGGACCCTTAACACCGACTATTGTCCATTTATTTGGTACTTAGGGGCCGATCAGTAAATGTTCACTTATTCGATGCTTAGGGGCCGAGACAATATTCGAGTGTTAGAGAGTGTTTTAGTGTGTTTCAATAATAAAGTCTCACAATAAAATATGAAATATCTTATTTTTTTACCATTAATTTAGGTGCATAAAATAAAAGTTTTCTTTAAAACTTGCACTGAGAAAATGGAAATAAGAATTAGGTCTTTGCGCACTCAAATAAGTGCAATGCGTATCTACTTATATAAGAAAATTAGGGCACAAAGCAGAACTGAAAACAAATAAAAAGACAAAAATATACAATTCAAATCATAATTTAAGTTTAAATTTAAAAATTCTTATAACTATGGGATGTAAAAAAGATACTTAATGTAACTTAATAATCAAAATAATAATTATGATTCCCAACAGTGTTCCTAATAATAACAAAAGAAGGGACTTAGTTGTTGTGACGCCCCAAATCCCGTTTAGAGGTTTTCACCTCCGGGATCGGTTTGTCATGAATGACGTATGTTGACGGCGGGTGCTATTAAAATTTTACAAATTAATCATTAGTTAAAAAAATATATTTCAAGGAATTACTCATTTTATAAAATTGCATGAGTAAAATAAATAAATAAATGAAATAAACATAAGAATGTGTATCTTTTTTTTTAAAAAAAATTCAGCATAGTTTTCCCAGTTTTACCAATATCCAAGACCTGTATAAGTGACATTCCATCAAACCATTTCTCAAATAAAACCCAATCATAATCTTCATAACAAAGAATAAAGTCTACTAAATCAATGTAATTCTGAAAAGAGTAGATAATCAACTACAATCTACGTTAATTAATATTACATCACCTCTTCAATTACATAAATCAATTATTAATCAATGTTTACTTAATAGAATAGAATTAACTTAAAGTCACACATAAAAATCAAGTAGTCCCTCCAAGGGAGACTAACACGGTTTTAGGGTCATCAAAGGTAACTAAATTCTAATGCGCGCTAACCCAGAGAGTGTACCTGCAAAACTGTTTTAGAAAATGGGAGTGAGCCAAATACTGGCTCAGTGGGAACTGTAAAAGCTTTTCTATAAAATACAACTAGTCAAGCACACACCGCGTGCAATATCAAAAATAATAATAAAAAAAACCACGAGATGCATACAATTTACTCCTTGTATATATATACACCATATACATATATATAGTACCATACAAAAATACTATAAGATCATATATCGAAACTAGTGATACATACTATGCACAACACGTGATATCTACCCCAAAGGAAATTAGCATACGTAAACAATATACTTAAAATAGAATCTAACTCCAACCAAAGGATGATATACAAGTACATGCACCCACATGTCTACCATATGATATGTCCTCTCATAGGACTCATATCTCACTTTCCATGGCTAGAACTATGAGGCAAGAGAGCTCGAGAGTAAAATCGTCTTCCAAGGAGTACAATCAACCATATAGGATTTAAATTTACTATGCACAGTTGATAGCCCCCATGGCTAGGGTATTTCCGCTCCTATAGTGGGGACCCCTTACTACCATCCACCTAATGGTTAGCCCCCGAAAATAAGTAACTCATGTAGCCACACATGCAATATCCCCTAAGGACAAATATATCATATAGCTACCAAGGCTAAGATAGTAAGGGTAACTAACCTAATGGTAAAATATGGTGGCAAATCATAAAACTATGTAAATCTCAAACCAATTGAGATATCAAGTATATGTGTGTCAAAGCTGACCATTAGCTATAAGAAATTATAGACATACAAGATATGCATCTAAAGAAAAGAATGCGTAAGTATACTTACATACTCAAACTTGGTGGGAAAATCCATTAACAACAATAATATAATAGTTTCGAGTAAATCTATCCATATATCTTACAAGATACTAACATCATAAAGTATCAATAATGCCACCAGAATTAGACAAATAGCTTACCATTAGTTTTAGGCTAAATGATCAAAAAGTACAACGAACTTTACACTTTTTTACAAAATGGGTTACATATTTTTTTTTGACAATTTTAACATCAAACTTTTAATTTGTTTTCATTTTGGTCACAAAATCACAAATAGTTCACTGTCAAAAATGAAAATGTGTGACCAAAATGAAAACAAATTAGAAGTTTGATGTCATAATTGTTGAAAAAAAAAGTATGTTACCCACTTTGTAAAAAAGTTTAAAATTCGTTGTACTTTGTGATCATTTAACCTTAGTTTTTTTACTTAATGAGAATTATATAAGACACTTATATTATATATATGATGTATCCAGTGTATATATGTCAAGTGTATATCAAATAAACATAAAACTTTCAAAATTACAACACCCATATCACAACGATGTCCTTAAGGCACATATGCTTATCCTACCAAGTATTTTTGTATAAAACTCCATGGATGGTCTTACTAGTTGTAATCCTTTTAGTGGGATTTTTACTCAATACTTATTACAAACTTTTCAATGACTCATATAGCTCTTGGACATCATTCTCATATGGGTACGTAATAGTAAAATCGTACAAGAAACTCACAAATTTTGGTTGTATAATTTGCTTAGTAGAACCTAACAAGCATTTTACCGAAAAGTGGGTTTTAGCCAAATTCCTAACATTTTTCAACAAGTGGCATATGTACTCTATAACATCATATTCACATAATATATGCAGAGATATTCATGTATCAAACCTATCATATAAGCCATTTCTAGTTATACGCAATTTCTAGTTAAAACCACTTGTGTATAGATGGGTTTTTAGGTAAAATTTGGGAAATTTTACTTTATTCATTAATTTAACTCATTAACCAACCAAAATTAACCTTTTATATCTAGAAATTCCATAGTTTAAACCACATATGCTTATCATATGCATTATCTTATAAACTAGTAGCAATAGCTACCGAATTAGGGGGTTTTAGTCGAAATCATAAATTGGGTGTGTACAAACTGAATTGATTGTTGGAATGGGTTACATCAATATAAATAAAAATATTTTATCATCAATTGAAGGTTAGAAATACCCAAACCCAATGCATGCAATACAAACCCTAGGTTCTTAGTGAAAACCCCCAAATTTGAATTAAGAATCTAATGCACACATAATGGTAATAAAAACAACTTTTATACTATTGTTCCCACCTGATTTGAAGCTTTAACATAAGTTTTGAGAAAGTTAATGATGATTTAGGTGGCTAGAACAATTATCATCCAAGCTCTTTAAGCCGAGGGTATGAAAATGAGAATATGAAAAGTGTAAAATCTAGCTCAATTTCTTGATCCCCATGTGAAAATGTGATAAAATCACCATAAATCTCCCTCATAGCCTCTCTCTCATGCTTTGAATGTGTCCTCTCTGTTTATGATCAAATTTGGTGGAGTTTTGGGTGAAAATGAGGGTGAAAATGGGCTACAACGAGTTGGGTCGGGTCAAACTCGATTGACCAAAGGTATCTAGTGCATTATTCGTATTTTGGGCATAAAATGTCACTGGGAACTCCAATTTAGATTATCTTTATATCAACAGAAAGAGGACTCGAAGAGATACAACTTTTGTTTTCAGATTTTCTCCAAATTATAAATGGATTAATGCCAAAAATGCGTTGAATATGGCAGTCTACCAAAATCTACTAGATTTCGCCAATTGGCTTACTTCGCTCATAAATTCAACCCACAAGAAGCATGAATTGAGTCTCGGTCAAATCACAAAAGTTGTAAAATGAATCAAAATCTAATGAGTCGCACAAGTAAGGAGTCATTTGACATCATATGAGGAAGTTATAAACTTTCAAAGAAAAAAAAATAAAAATAAACTCATTTCGCTAAACACTCAATTCTCACCGTTAAACGACCAAATTCAACCACGGCCATCTGAAATGTATTTCAACCATCCACGCATATGTAATATGATTAATATAACTTGCAGGAAATGTTCGGCTAATCAAAATATGTCCGAAACCAAATTCGATAATCCAAAGCTAGGTTAAGGGTAAAATACAACTAATGGGCACTTAACACCTATAATTCAATAAGGACCACTTGAGTAGTAAAATGATCATCCATCCATATGTAATTAAGCTATCAAAACATATTCAAGGTGTCAAAACCAAAAAATTCTATTCATAACCAAAAATTATTAGCCAAAGAAAAGTTGTTCGATAAATTAAGTTTATGAAGGAAAATTAATGAGCAAACTAAATACGGTGCATTGCAATTGTGCAATCAATTGATCAATTATAACCGATAAAGTAAAGACAGATAAAAAATTAAAGCTGGACTAGGATCAAAAATACCTAAGAGCCTTAAAAATAGTAGAATACTATTTTAGAGCACTGGTCCCGAAGTCCCAGAGCTGACTGATGCCTCAAATGGGGTTAATGCAGGTGTATTTATATCTGAAAAATATTTATGGGCTGAGCCAGGAATTGTTTGTCTGGCAGACAAAAGTATGGATGTTTTTATGGGAAACAAAAACTTTTTGTATCTTGTGGACAAAATAAATGGATGTTTGTCTGGCAGACAAACATTTTTGTGTCTTGTAGATAAAAGAAATGGATGTTTGTCTCGCAAACAAACATTTATTCTTTTAAGATGATTTTTGCTATCCTGGTCCAACGGAGTATCGAATTGATCTAATTTTTTAGTATGTTCTATGCCATAATACAACTTGACTACTGACCAAATGTTAGCTCATTTCGACTTGGGGAAGGCCTCCGTTTGATTACCCAAAATGAACTCCCAGTTTTTCGAATTTCTGGAGATTCGGCCGTCGGATCGAGTTGATTTTTGGGTATGTTACTCCTTGTAGCACTACCTAATAGATCCCAAAGTTTGAGGATGATAAGAATGCAGTAACTCTCATTGCACAAGTTTCCACTAGATTGACGGTTTCTGGTTTTGGCGACTTTTGGTAATTCTCTTAACTTCTCGTTCGGGTGTCCTTGTTGCTTTCTCGTTTGACCTGTATCACATGTATATAGTATATATGCATGTATGAATGCTCGTTCATGTATATGTGCTCATTTCCTTAGAGATCGGGAATCTTACAAAGGTCGCAAAATGAGGTGTTCACAGTTTTGGAAAAGATAGTTTTTTTTTTTGTTATAGCTTTGCCCCACTAACTAATGATACTAGTCCTAGACTAGTTGTTGTGTGGTGCTCAAACAGAGACAATCAGATAAAAGAAAATGCTACTCTACGTTTCATGGCTAAAAAAGGCTTTTAATTGGAGGATGTAAACAGTACTCTTGTTTGGTCCACCAACACTTCTTTTTTTGGTCTTTCCTACTATTTGGCTGTGGCTGAAAACAATATGCTTGTCAATTTTATCAATTTTGATCCTTCACAAAACCATATATTTCTCTCTATTATAGACTACAATCGCTTTGATAGTTACGGCAACATGGAAGCACTCTCAAATTATGCATTGTTTTAAGTCAATAGTGTTATGTTGGCTCCACATTTATTGAATGCTAGGTTGCAAATTGATATGGGTGTCCCATATCGATATGCATGTGTACTAAGAAGAAGCCAATTTGGCACATGTAGTGGATCGATATAGGGCTTCCCCATATCGATACATGGGTATATCGAGTGTACACAAATTGGGACCAAATGGGAAAATCAATCCTTGGAGGTGTGAGTATCTATCTGTGGGGTGAGGGGCCATTAATTATAAATACTTGTATAACATTTCTCTTGTAATTAGAGTGCTAGAGAGAAAAATAGGATAGGCTATCTTACCATAGATTTTTTCTTGTGAGCATTCTAGCTAGGGTTTGATATGGAATAAATTGGAGGTTTATTCCATTAATTTAGAGATAGGCTTATTAAGAGATGATTGATGTAATTCTTGGTTGATGAATAATGTTTCTCCCTTTTCACGTGGAAGGCCTGAAGGGTACCCACATTATGTCTCCATTATGTTTTCTCATTGCTTACATGTTTAATTATTGACGTTATTTATTGATTCTCCATAAGAGTTTATTGTTGGTATTGGTTTGTTGATTTTGTCAAAGATCCTATTGTTTGTCGAATTTCACCTGCTAAATGTTTGTAGAAATTCCTAAAAGTGATTTCTCGGTTTTTAGTTTTGGATTAAGGCTAGGTTAATTGTCTAATCATAATAAGTGATATAAAAGGGATTGGTTTTTGTTTGGTTATAAGTTGCAAGGTTTGTGCGATGGGTGTTTGATAAATAGACAATGTAATGGAACCAACAAATGTAACCCCGCCAAATAATAGTTTTAATTGGCTTAGAAGGTGGGATCCTAATGTAAGCACCAAGAGTGTTATAGAGGTTAAGATAAATCCCTATGACGAGGTTATCAATCCCAGTCTTGGGATGGAGGCAATAAACATCCAATCTAGATTGCAAGTTGCATTGATTAGGATTGAGAAAAAGCCGTAGAATATGACCTATGCTGAATCAAATGACATTGATAAGAGAGTTATGTCTTCTATCGAGATGCATGTCACCAATAAAGTTATAAGGAACTTGATTCCAGAAAAGAATGCAAAGGATAAATGGAATAGGCTTGTGATGTCCAAATCTCTCATAAGGAGGCAACGACCTCTAGGAGTGGGTAATCATGGCTGCCGCCACTAACAACGGCTAAGGATGACTTTACTAATAATAAAAGCGATAAAGTAACTTGCTCATACTAAATTTACTTGTAAGATTTATAAAGGGTTATTGAGGAATTTGATTGAAAACACATCATATCAAGTCCATGGCAATTGTTGACCCTCGTGTTACAAGTTTGTCATCCATTGTGAGGCAGTAGACTAAGGCGTAACTCGGTTATTATTCACAGTCTAAAAAAATAATTTAATTAATAGTGATACAAGTTGATAAGCTCAAAGGAATTTTTAAAACTACATGTAGTGGGGTTTAAACCATGACCATTCTTTTGACAAAAAAATATAGTCGTCTAAAATTACTACATTTTTTAATTAGCGTGACTATAGTTTGCACATGGTCATTAAAATGATGCACATATTTTACCATTAATATGACCTTAATCAGTAAGTAGGTCATCAACTTGTTCTTTAAGTATAATAAAATATGATACTTCGTAAGAGGTGTCATTTATAATAATCCTTAATGACTTTTTTTGAAAAAAGGATCATAACAACAATTTAATTGTACTTTATATGACCCCTTTTTTGAAATGGACATTTATTTAACTCTGCTAGGGGTCATAAAAAGTGTTTTTCTTGTAGTAGTGTAAGCTAAGCTCTATACACCAAATCATCTATTATATAGAACAAAGACACACACAAGCACAATATTTAAATATATAATGTAACGCAACCATTGCCCACAAAGATTCTCATTAACATAACAAAATTGAGTTTATATAACATATCCAAACCAATAATAATAATAATAATAATAATAATAATAATAATAATAATAATAATAAATCATGGCTTTTAGTATATCACTCTAATAGGTGTATCACAAAATTTAAAAAGATCATAGTCCTTCTATCATGAAAGACACCCTTATTTGGTGGTAGCTTAACCTTAGCTCAAGCTTGGAAAACACTAAGGTCCTTCTAGCTTATCCAGCAGTTCATTAATGATTGGATATGAATTTTTTTCATTATTGTTAAGGAATTTACATCCTTATAGTTAGTACATAATCTCCAGCTTCCATCCTTATTTCTTACCAGTAGAAATGGTGAAGTAAAAAGGCTAATAGAAATCTTAAATATTCCATTTTCCTTCTTGATTTGTCCTTGTAACACCCCCGCCTTAATTATCAGGATAACATCTGTAATTAAAACCCGGAGTGCTACTAACCCATCTTAGATTGACTAAAATGGGTATATAAATATAAATAATTCAAATAATATACATAACACATGTCAAATCAAACAGAATTATACAAGATAAGGGCTTTTATATACGTCTAATACTTGCATCACGTGTCAATGAAGCATAAGGTGCCAAAACAATAGTAACATTCCTACGTACACAAGATTATAACTATTATACAAAACAAAATAAAGTACGTTCAAGTCAATATATAACATTATGGGCTAGCCGTGGCTTCCCGTGAAAGTATGTACAGTACAAAAATGATTATCGTATCAGATCCTTTTTTCACGTTCCCAATCCCGTAGTTTCCTCGTCCTTAATAAACTTCCAAGTACCTGTATTGTTTTAGAAAACAAGTAAGCTCATAGCTCAGTAGGGAAAAAATATAGGGGATAATGTATTTGAAAAACATAATCATTAATTCGATAATAATTTATACTTCAACCATCAATCCAAGTAAATATCATGATTTCACAAAAACAATGCATACGCATGCATATCAGGTTACCTCCCTTTGTATTAACCGTTAGGTCGAATCACCATAATATGTAATGAGCCAAGATAGAAGATAATATGGGTCTGTTTACTCGAGACCATAGCTGATTCTTGTCAAGAGATATAGAAACCGAATCGAGACATAATCTTAACAACAATGGGCCTGGCCGCCCCTAAGAGATATGAAAGATGAACTTCATCATAATCATAACATGGGCTTAACTGCCCTCAAGAGATATGAGTATTAGGATCATAATATGGCCTCTCCATCTCGGGTGAATACCAACAGATAATTAACAACTAGACCACAGTCCAACAGTGTCACATCAATAGAACATTGTCACATCAACGAAATTATTAGTGTCTTACCGTTGTCTAGATTTTCGGACTTCTCACTGCGGGCTCTAGACAGCCAACAACTTACTGCCCATCCGGAGGTTTAAGGATTTTCAACCCAAGAGCACTAGGCCCCACTTATTTTTGTACCGGCAAACATTAACCACAATCATTCCCCTTCACCAACGGAAGGCCCAACAGATACAGATAATCGTAGGCAACATCCCATCATATAACATAGCCAAGAATATATTCACATACGAATGAAGAACTCCCGAAAATAGATAATCACATGTTCAAAAATGCCACATGAGCATATAAAGTCATCCACAACATGGATATGAGATACAATGCTCATAAGAGACAATTACCACTCCATATGCCATAAGAATGCTCCAAGCTTGCCACGAGATCGTCAAGATGTTGGGTTGACACAATAATTATGCAGAACATGCAATTCATGCTCTAAATGTAAACTAGAAACAACATATGCTATACAAACCCGTTCAAACATCATTCTTGTCCCTTGGTGTATACAAGAATCATATACTAGTTCATTCATATCAAGTAAACATATATACACCTGAGGGACATTCTATAAAGATCATATACTACGCGATAATCGAGTTTATTTGGCATATCTTGCTTCATATCATAGAACTATAGCTCAATCATGCATAATTTATGAATATCAACTAACATGGTTTTCATAGTAAGCATACATGTATATATCATCCAAGTATAATCAATAACAAAGAAGCATGTGCTTCATATCGAACATATGTGTATATAATCTTTCATCTCTAGATAAATAAATTATATTATAATGCTCGGAAACATTAAAACCCTACCTTACATTCGTAGACCAAAGAAAGGAAGAAATATGGAAACCGAAACCTCCTTCGGCAAAATCCTAAAGCCCTCGCGTCACCACATCCTTAGAGTAGAAAAACCCCCAAATCAATAGAGTATAGACTCTATTTCGCGTAGTCCCAACTCACGCTTGAGCTTTTATAGAAGAAAACCAAGGTAAAAGATGATGAATAGTTAAGAAAAAGGATGTTTGATGATTTGGAACTTTGAATCTTCAATCGAGGATGAAAAATGCATAGAAATCGTTCTTTTTCTCTTTCTAGAGGTGTGTGGAAGTCTTTGGGTCAAAGTTGGGGTGAAAAATGACCAAAAATGACTTTAAAACGTGTTTAAGTCGGCAGACCGGTATGTCAAACACTCAATACCGGTCTGCGAAGCACAATTTTTCCAAATTTTTAGTACTGGACCAGTCTAAAAAAAGATCAGACCGGTCCGCGCTTCAGTCTGCAACTCCAGACCGGTCCGCGTGTTATTTTGTGCCCTGATGTACTGTTTGTAATTTAGCCATACATTTCACTTGGAACTCCGGTTGAGGTGGTCTTTATATGCACGGAAAGGTAATTTAAATATCTACAACTTTATAAGAGAAAGTTTTTCCAAATTCTGAATATATA
Organism: Lonicera japonica; assembly: GCA_021464415.1. Taxonomy (NCBI): domain Eukaryota; kingdom Viridiplantae; phylum Streptophyta; class Magnoliopsida; order Dipsacales; family Caprifoliaceae; genus Lonicera; species Lonicera japonica. The sequence continues at coordinate 26,041,250 of CM038471.1, forward strand.
ATTTCCAAAAATGCATCGAAGACAGCGCTCTGCCAAAGCGCTACCGAATGACCAGAATTTACTAACCGGCCTATTTCGCACGATGTTTTGACCCACTAGGAGTACGAATTGGATTTTGGTCAAAACATGAAAGTTATAGAATGCTATAAAACCTAGACACTTCCGCGTACGGCATCTTAATCGGATAAGAATCGAAGAAATTACGATAGCTCAAAGTTAGCTAGAATCAACGGATCGCGAAGAACCAAAACTTTCTATTTACCAACCGATATCGATTCGGACCACCCAAATCATCTAATGATCACTTAAATGAGTATAAAGAAGCTAATACAACATAATATAATTAAATTATGCTACACTAACCCAATTTAAAACAAATTAAAGTACGGGGTATTACAATTCTTGATCAAAGTTTGGTAAGGCACAGCCCCATAGATTGCATGAAGTGAAATGCCTGCTTCATTATCAGGTGATTGTTATATGCCTATGTTTATGTAATTGACAATTATGTGGCTAAAACTTCTTCACCCATTCCTGTTTCTTTTTTAGCATCGATGAGGAAAAGTTCCATTTTCTTGCACATATGCCTATAAGAATATTGCTCCTCACAGTTGCTATATAGACCTCTATCTCTTTTAGCTTGCATCTCAGTCGGAGAAACTGTTTTGACTGGTAACATAGCAATAGGAGAAGTTTTGGTGCTGGGGGTAGTAGGCTTATTTTAAGACTTTGGCGTGGAAGAAAATGAGTTAAGAAGGTTTGTATATGGTTCGTGTGGTGGTATTGGTATTGGATGTCGTTTGTGGGTTTTTAAGGCTACGGGAAGTAGGGGTCTTGTGGCGAACCCGAAAACCGAACAACCGAACTATACTGAACAAATTCATAAAAAACTGAACAAAAAAATGAAAACAAAACAAAGAACCCGAATCGAAAATGAATATGTTTAGTCTAGGTTTGAGGCGTAACATTGCAAAACTAAACCGAACTGAATTATTACATATATGACTCCAATATATTAATACTTCATTACTTCAAATTTTATGTTCCTAAAATTTACAAGATCTAATGAGAAATTGACCTTTTGAGCTATCATGAGTACTGGAGCTCTATTATAAATGTGAGAATTAATATTTTTCTATCCCAAATAAGTAGGAACAAGTATAAAGTTACTATTTTTCTAACCAAAATAAGTGTTGTCTTACAATCTATTTATTTTAAAAAAATTTATATGAAAACATAGTAAAACCAAACCGAAAAGTTTGGTTTGGGTTAGGACAATTTAGAAACCGAAACCGAAAACACCCCTAGTTGGAGGATGGGCTATAATGGGTTTTGGCTTTGGCCAACAAACTATTGAACCCTCCTTATCGTAACCTGGTTAGAGTAATTGCTTCCTTTAGACTTGTTAGCTTTAACAAATAGACAAAATTTCTTAGTCCCCTTTGTGGAGCAAGCCTCCCCCCCCCCCCCCCCCCCCGACCACCCACAAAACTAGAAATGAAATATGTTTCATTCATTAATGGTTCTTTTTCTAGAACCTAAACCTTCAATTTCTCAAACATAGTTTGATACGACTCCGCCTCCACACTCCTTATTTCATTCAACTCATGTAATTCAGCAACAACATTATGGCTCCTCTGGTCAGTGAATCTTTTAAGAGCCGCTGTTTTGAAAGTGGACCAGCTAACAGTGGACATGTTATCAGACTTAAAGAATTAACCATTTTCTAGATTTTCCTTCTTAGTGTAAGGACATAAATGGTTTCATTTGATCCTTAAGCAAATCATTCAAAAGGAAAAAATAGTTACACTGCTATAGCCAATCCACAACATCATCATTGCCATCAAAATGGGTAAAATCATACCTAGGTACCCTGTAATTGGCAAAGGGTGGTTGTGCCTTGCAACCATCATATATGTTACTCCACTGCTGGATCCATTCTTTGCAGCCCTCACTATAGTGACTGGATTGCCCTTGGTAGCAATTACTGCACGTATTTCCAACAGGCCCTTGTGTTTGGGGTCACTGCCAGCAGCTTCACCAGTCAAATCCTCACCTCCACGATCTAACTGATGCCTTATCCAGGTGAATCCACTGTTACAGATTGCTAATAGAGCATTCACTAATGTTTGGGCTGATCCAATTTTTCCATCTAATTCATCTTGCCTTGCTCCCAACTGGCCTATCCTACTTCGATTTCCTTCATGTTAGCTTCCATGGATGCCTGATTAGCTTCAATTTTCTCTCACTTGATTCACTTGTCAAGCAACCATTAAAAAAAAAAGGTAAATGAGTCCGAGTGAGCTTTGATAACACTTGTAAAAATTGAACTTATAAGTAAAATTCAATTCTAAATAGCACATTTCACAATCTAAACTAGAAAATTGGAGAGAAGAAATAAGATAGAAACTTGGAGAGAAAAACGAGAGAGAGGGGGGAGAGAGAGAGTTGGAGAGATAAAATGAGAAATAACAATATTCTTCTTCATATATGATTTAGCTCCATCCCACATACATATAGATGCTAACAGAAAAAAGGAGAACCAATTGGAATTTAAAAACACAAAAAGAAGATATAAAGAGAAAAAAACAATTAAAACAAGGGACTTTTAGTTTTTAGCCTTGAGAATTTAAATTGTTTTGCTTTTAACCCACATCATTTGGGAAATTAGTAATTCGCCCAAAAAATTGGATAATTACTAAATATATATTTTATAAATGTTTTATTGTGTTTTATTTTGTTTTATGTTTTTCCTATCTTATCTTTTTTTTAATCGTTCAAATCAAAATTTATTATTCACTTCAATTTTTATTTAGTTGTTGCTAGAATGTATATCTTTTAGAAATTTTTATGGTTTTAAATTCAATTTTAAAAGCTTTAAATTTGAAATTTCGTAAATATAAAATACAAGTGATAACTTTTGGTAATTGTTAATTGCCTTGGGATAAATATATACTAAAAAAAATTAAGAAGTTGACTTGCAATAAATACAAAATATCAAACATTGAATGTGGGGCGTCTACAAGACATATTAGACACAAATATTACACTCATGTAAAATTAAAAATACAATTTTATTAAAAAGATATTAAACAAGTAAAACTAGAAACATAATCGTATTAAAATATCAAACATTTTAACATGAGATATCTAGAAGTCATATTAGTAGTAAATATCACATATAAATAAAACAAAAATGCAGTCATACTAAAAAAAAAGTATTATACAAGTGAAACTAAAATCACAGTCTTATTTAAAAAATTATCCAAGTAAAATTAAAATGACATTACATAAGTCAAACTAAAAATACAGTCATAATAAAAAAGACATTATACAAATAAAATTAAAAACACAATCATATTCAAAGTATCAAGATAAAGAATGCTAAATATGAATAAATGTAGAGAGGGGTTGAAAAGAGTGGAGAGAAAGAATTTACTGACCTTAAAATAAACATTCTAATAAATCATTATTCGTGCACCAAATAGAAGATTATTGGTGGTTCTTTGGATTATATATTGAATTATCGTAACAACACATAAATCTACGTTGGACCTTTTGTAGATCTCATATTTCGCCATGCACACTAGACTTTGATGTTGATGATTGATATTGTAAATATGTGTTTTTCAACTATTATATTTCTCTTCGTAATGGAAGGTATTCGCCACCAGAATTAACAGTCAATCTTCAAAACCTCCATAAAAAGATGGATAACAATTTGTAGAGAGATATCTAACCTTTAATTCCTTTGTATTATTTGTCATTTGACTAATTAAAAAAAGAAGCTTATTATAGATATATATTCTTAATTGTGTTAGAGATAAGGACAAACACTATTAAAAGTGATAAATATTTATTATTAATTGTATTATTCAATAAGGATAGTTTAGTTGGATTAGTATTAAAAATACTAGAATATTATAAAATAAAAAATTATTTTCAAATTTGGGCTAAAACTAAAATAATTGAGTTAAATCCTAAAAATTGAACTAATTTGTTAAATGCGATGGCTGAGATCCTTAAAATTTTGGAGCAAATACTAATTTGCTATTAAAACAACCACCCAGCTAACCATCAACAGCCACGTGGACTAAAACACAAACTCCCCCTACTAACTTAAATAACTATGTTTCACTCCTTCTAACCAAAGTTTTAGTGACCATTATGGTTAAACTCCCAATTAATTTCATCCCCAATTAATACTCAATTAAAACCCTAATTCTGTCTTGACACAATCCTGACCATATTCAAGAGTGGATGGAAATTTCCTTGTAGTTTCATCCAATATTTCAAATGTAAGTGAAGTACACAAAACAAAAGCATAAATTTATGTACCCTTAAAATAAAAGATAACGAATTACCAGTGGAATATGTAATCTTTATTGGAAAAATGAAGCTTTGTATTGAAAACACATGATGAAGGTGTGAAATTCACTCCTTTCACGTGTTCTCTATGTATTCCAAGACAAACTGATACAATCACTATGAGATAAAACAATATTCCATTCATGTTTAAATTTTACCCATTTTAAGTGAAATAACAATGTTAACGTGTAATATCCAATCCTTGATTACCGCATTAACCAGATTTGGTAATCCCGTTTACGCTTAATTCTTGCTTTAAGTACTGATTTTTAGTTGTGGGTAGTTTTTGATGAGAAGAACATCCCTCGCACGTCAATTTAGTCATATTACACATATTGTAGTTTCAAAACACATTTAGGGTAGTCGTAGTAGATTTGGTCCGCTAACAATAAGAATTGAAGCTTTTAGAAGTCAAAAACTCTGTATCGTTTTGACTTTTTGACAATTGTGTTGTATTGCTTTTAAGCTCGTATTTTGTGATTATTTGGGTTAGAGAACTCTGCATTGATTAATCATGTAAAATTGGGGACTTAAATGTGTGTTTAAAGGATGGTATGCTTAATTCCCAGAAATAGTATACTACTTAAAAAAAACACTAGACTATTTAAGTGGCATGGCTCTGTAATCTATAGTACAATACTAAGCACACCTAATGTGACTACTAAAAAAATATTCAATGGCCATATCTGAATCAATCTTGATAATTCAACGGTGGAACTCACTCCCATTTCTTATTTAAGGTGGGCGCTATTGCCACACCCAAAATTACTCACAACCACTCCATCTTATAAAAATAATATTTTTTCTATTGCCACACACTTGTGAAGTATAGATATTAATAATTCATCAGGTTTTTACCTTAAATTAATTAGGCAATCATTTAAACTTAATAATTTATTATTAATACTTCATTTATTACATATTACTTATCACGATCATTACCTACAAGACCCACAAAACTCCAAAACCCCAAAAAACTAAAAACCCATGTGCTTCAATCCAAGCTAACACTATCCGGCCGAGTAAATATATACATTCTCGCTTCCATTTCGTTTCGATTTTCATTTACGTTTTGAAATGTTGAAAGAACATAATCAAAGTATCAACATTGGTTGAAGAGAAAAGGGAATGTGGAGTGAGAGGATTGTAGAGAAAGAGAATGGGTTAGAGAAAGTTGACGATAATGTAGTAACAAATGAAGATAATGCTTATAAGAAAGAGGTAAATTTTACATTCTTAGCTACATCATTTTGTTTCATTTTAGTTCCAACGATCAAAAAATATATAAACCCAGAAAACAGAGCATCGTTCAGGAGCTTGTAATTGTACTCGGCTTCATATAACCGAGTTTATTGATTTTATTCGGTACTTTATAGCCGAGTGTAGTAAAAAGGCCAGTTGGTTGATGGAGATTTACCCGGTTACATGTAACCGAGTTTATGGTCATTGTTCGGTTATGTATGGACGAAATTTAGGAATATTATCGGTTAATTGTGGCTGAGTATAAGCAATTTTGTACTAAAATTTGTCGATTGTACAATTGCAGGATGTGAGGTCACTTGACTCCTCCATATGGGCTGATTGTGCTTCTATCGACGAAATTGATATAAATGCAATTATAGCAAATGAAACTCCGAAACACAATTTGGCTTACCAATTTGTAGATCATATCGTCGAGGAAAATGGTCCATCTAACGTCAATGGTGACGGGCAACATATGAAAATAGATCTCACACCAAATAAATGTATTGACCTCAACGCCGATGGTGGTGATGGTAGTGACGAAGGAATGAAGATAGAGAACGTTGTTGACCTCAACTTTGATGGTGATGATGAAGTGAACATAGAAAACTTTATTGATCTCAACTTTAATGGTGATAGTGACAAGAAAGTGAACGTAAAGCCTTCAAGCCAAGCAAAGAGTTTTGACCTCAACTCTGATGATGATGATAATACTACTTCTGGATCCCCCGCTCTTCAGCTTGTGCTTTCAAAATATGATGAGTTTAGTAAAGCAAAAACGGTTGATGTGACTACGGTTTTTACAACTGATGAAGTAAGTACATTCATGATTTTAGTTCAATATGTCGATATGTCCTATAATATTTAAAATAGTAGAAGATATGATTTATATTTATTTTGTAGGTGTTCCACTCAAAGTATGCTTTAGTTGATTGGTGTCAAGTAAAACAAGATCGATCCAACACAATTGTTGTTACTGCGAAATCCGATCAAGGGTGTGGTACTCAGAAGCCAAGGCAATATTTGGCTTGTGAAAGGAACGGCATATATCGCGACCGACGCAATCAAGGAATAAAAGTGAAGAAGAAAAGAAATAGTGCGACAAGAAAATGCAATTGCCCATTCTCAATACGTGGTGTAAATCTAGGTGGTGATCGATGGAAGGTGGAAGTAAGATGCGGACTTCATAACCATGACCTACCTAATAGTTTAGTAGGTCATCCGTTTGCTGGAAGATTGAGCAAAGAGGAGAAGAAATTTGTTGCGGAATTGTCCGTTGCTGGGGTGAAACCAAAAGATATTCTTTGTGGATTAAAACGGCACGATGAAGATAATGCCTCCACAATGAAGACAATTTATAATGCTAAATCCAAAATGAGAATACACGAGATGGAGGGAAGGACGGCAATGCAACAACTATTGAAAGTTTTGGTGGAAAGACATTATGTGTATTGGTTTAGATCCGATGAAACAACTGACGAGTTGTTAGACCTATTTTGGGCACATCCCGATTGCGTTTTGTTGGCTAAGTGTTTTCTTTCTGTGGTGATTGTCGACTGTACTTACAAGACAAACAAGTATAGAATGCCATTATTTGCAATGGTGGGGATTACATCGGCTACCAAAATGACGCCGCCAGAAAAGCGCGTTGCGATAGAGCCCAAGTGCAGGCACGTCAAGTTGTAATATAGTCTCGGAAGTCCGAGTGTCGAACCACAGGGATAAGTGAAAAGGAATGGAATGGATTACGGATTTTACGATTTTCAGATTTTGTGTGAGTTGGATTTGTTGTAGAACAACGTAAATGTAAAACAGTTGTGAAAATTAATAAGAAAGCACTAAGGTAGGTGGAGGTTAGTTACGATTTAAAAGACGGTGATCGATAGCTCAAACAAAGATTTCAACACAGGGTTTCTCAAGATAAGGGGAATGTTGGTGTATCTCTCAATAGCAAAGGGTGCGACGCTAGGCGCCTCATTCCCGGATTAAAGCTATATCAAGAGAGAGACAAACACATTCCACCAAAGACGAGGTTATCGTTCCTATCTCTTAGCTACGGGTGTGAAGCAAGGCAACTCATTCCCGATGAAGCTAATCCGAAATAAATATGACAAACTCATCGTAAAAAGGTTTAACATAAAGCAAGTGTATGCAATCTCATAATTTAAAGAATGAAAATTATAAAGTGAATCCTAACAATGAAACGGAATGAAGATTATGGGATAAATTTGTCAACTCATCGTTTATCACATATGGTAGAAAATAAAGAGTCTAAGTATCACATAAAGTGTAAGAAGCACTCAATATATCAATAAATGAATCAAAGATAAGCTAAACAAATTTATAATCCATCTATGGAGTTTTGAGAACTATTCATAATTTCTATGAAGAGGGAAAAACTCCATGGATGGGGGAAAAAGACTCCAAGCTTTCTAGAACCATATAAATATGTTGTATGTTCATTAACAACCAAGAACTAAATATACAAGGCATATAAAGTCTTAACTTAATATGAAAATACTTAGAAAGCTTGAAATAATGGAGGATATGATGAAGAAGAAGAAGATTCACAAATATTTATCAAACTTTAAACATGGATTGAGCCATTAATCACCAAAAATCATATCGCAATCAACCTCCGTAACCTTAGTAATAGACTACTCCATAATAGATGCAAGAACAAATATTATAGAAGAAGAAATCATTCTTACAAATCAAAATACTTACAAGGGAAAATGAAGAACAATATTCAAAGAGCTCTCCCTTCTCTCTAGAACTCCAAGTGTGTAAAAAACTAGATTAAGATCTATCCCCCCTCTCCTAGACTAAAACAATAGCTAAAGGAGTACAAAAACTAATAAAATAAGCAAGGGAAAATATCTAGGAACCAAAACCCCCGAAATAAGGCTAAAAGCAGGAGTTGGTGAATGTCCCCGCCAGGCCATGATCGATCATGGCCTTCCCATGATCGATCATGGGGTTCTCTGCCTGAAGACAAGTTTTCACCATGATCGATCATGGTTTACCCATGATCGATCATGCTTCTGGGAAAATCCTCAAATCACCATTTTGCGAGCTTTTTACTAGCGCGTGATCGATTCTTCGAAGGCCATTGCATCCTATGCCTATATACACATAGAAACACAACAAAAGCACACCTAGCGGGACGATGTTAGATACAAAACTCGCTAAGATACTAACCTCGAGATAAGTGGATAATTAGGCAGAATTAAAGCAACAAACGCGTCAAGCGACTCCGAGAATGAGCTTAGACATGACAATATTATGCGTTTATCAACTCCCCTCAACTTATCTCTTGCTAGTCCCTTAGCAAGACAAAAATATAATAATTACAAAAGCACTACGCTATACAAAAAAGTTGTTAACTTCTAAGTTCCCAAAGAAGACGAGTTACATCTCGTGAAGGTTTTCAGAAATGATACCTACAAACATTAGAAGTTTGATTATGATGAATGATGAGAATGAAGCTTCAAGTTTCAATTTGCAAAGCAAAAGGCATTACTATCAATTTTCCAGAACGACGGACTTTAGAATGATCATCTAATTCACATATCTCCTTTAGAACACAATCCCATATTCTCCAATGCTCACATACTAGACTTCGATTCAAGCAATTCAATAAAAACACAAAGAGTCATAGTCATTTGAGAAGGAAGAGAGAACTTTTTCAAAAACAAAAGCTCCGAGATTTGTCAATTCTAAGCACTTTCTTTATCTTTTCTTGGAAATTTTTGCTAAATTAGATCAGGGCGGTTTTCATCTCTATGAGGGGCAGCGGTCTCACTTATGAAATTTCTCATTACTGCTCATTCATTGGAGCTTGAAGGAAGCTATTCACCCTTTCCCATATGGTAACCTTTACCCATCCGTAATATTAGACAAAGAGACTTAAGATTTAGTCAAGTGAAGCTTTAAGCCAATATTAGGATAAAAGTCATCCAAGTTATCAAAGTGCTATGCTTTTGTCCTCTCATTGGAGGATCTTTTCGAAGGAGCTTCCATCATTTTTGGACAAAAATTTCTCTTCTCTCAATGAAAATGAATCTAGGTGTTATAACCGAATTGGAAACAACCAAAGCAATCTAACATGCGGAGCAAGAGAATATAACGGGATATGAGCCTAAGTGGAGCAAGGCAATTTAGATTATCATTCAAATTCCTATCCAAATCAAAGAATTCATGCCAAAAGCTAATGAAACCATGGTCTTCATTAAACAAAACATTAATCAATCATCAATTTTCAAACTTCTCAAAAAAAATTTGAACATATCTCTTCTACTCATGGAAATGAACAATAGTAAGCCAAACAAAATAAACACAAAATAACGTACCCCCCTCAACTTGAAACATACATTGTCCTCAATGGAAAGAGAACAATAACAACGCACGGGAGGGCTACTTTGGCTTTGCTTTCCATGAGACAAAAATCAGAGATAAACAACAACTATTCACAAAACGGGTTAGAATTAGAATTCGAAAACAAAAACCATAACATTCAACCTTTAAAAACAAGTTCTAAAGTTAATCATCATGTCTGAACTCTAATACAACCCAAAAAGAAATAAAATAAAGCTAAGCATAAATATAAATACTTAAAGAGTTTTCAGAATTATCAAATATTAAATATCATCACGGTCCGGGAGGTGGGGGTGGTGGAAAACGGCCGTAGAACTCCTCGAATTGCTGGCGTATGAACTCCTGCTGGGTCGCCATCTGAGCTGCAACTCGCGCCTCGACCTGAGCGGCAATATCTGCCTCCAAACGGTCCTGCCGCAAAACCATAATCTCAACCCTCTCATTGATGCTAGCAAACCCAGTCTGCATCAAAGCAGTCATCTGCTCAAACTGCTCTCTCATGAATGTCATATTATCGTCCACTGGCCCCGTACTTGCTCTTCTTCTACGCCTTGAGGGGCCCGAGAGATCTGCTCCTGCTTCTTCTGCTCCCTCTTCTTCGGACTCAACTTGAGGAGGAGCGGTTGAAGAACTTGGCCGGTTCCTCAATTGACCAGCGGCTCGAGTTTGGGTTGATCGGTTAAGTGGTGCTCGAGGCATTTTCTTTACATCCCCATCTCTCTCAGCTACCCCCACTCGCAAACATACTTTGGTGATCAAAGACCCAAATTTGATTGTTTCGTTGTGAGCGACCAAGTCTATGATTCGCGCAACTCGCCCAATGATGTGGCGAAGCAAACAGATACGCTTGTTTGTTGCGATAGCGTATAGCACATACGCTTGAGAAGGGTACAGGTGCTGGGTATGAGAGGTTGGGTCCAAAGCATTGGCAATTACAAGCCACAGAGTCCTAAATCCCTCAAGTATGTTATTCCTATCCAATTGGTTCCCAATCCATTCCCTAGGTTCACCGGTTAGAAATGTGGCTAAATCATTAGCCGTTGGCTCTACATAAGGGGTTCCATCAGAATAGGGGAGGTCGTGGGCATTGGGCGGCAAGGCCGGGATTCCCGTAATTTCACTCAACACCTCAAGGTTAAAATGAACCGTCCTACCTCGAACATGAGCAACATATCTATATGGCGCATTTGGAACTTGAATTAAACTTGCAACAAATTCACGACAAATGGTAAGGTTACATTGAGTACCTTGTTCACGCAAGTAATTGATCCATTCCGGATGTCGCTCAAACGTTGTTCGCTGAGGGAAATCGTCCAGCGTACCAATGTAGACCGGCCTCTCGATTACTACCGTCCTCGTCTTGAAAGCATAGTTCCACCAATCGAATTCTTGGCGGCTTCGAAAATCGCGGTAGCCACCACGTGCGGCTTGAATTTCAAGAGGCTTGGTGGGAGGGTTAGAGGAAGCCATTAGAGAGTAGTATGCTTTAGAGGAGGGAGGGAGTAGAAATTTCGAGGTTTGATTTGATAGGGCCCGAAATTGGTGAGAAGAGAGAGAAAAAGGGATTTTTGGGATGGGATTGATGATTGAGGTTTGAAATTGGAAGATTTGAGGGTTGATTCTAGGTGGGGGAGGTTGGAAATGGTGTTTGGGGAAGGATTGGGATCAATGGGGGAAGAGGGGCTAGGGTTTGGGGAGGATTTGGGAGAAGGGGAAGTGCGAAATAGGGGTTTAGAAACGGCGCCCCTGTTTTATTACGGGACCATGATCGATCATGGCATACCCATGATCGATCATGGGTCATTCTGCCCAGTTGATCTTTTGTACAATGATCGATCATGGGATTGCCATGATCGATCATGCTGCCTTCTGCCCAAATGCTCCCTCTTCCATGATCGATCATGGAATTACATGATCGATCATGCTCTATGCTGCCTGAGAAAATTTTCTACCATGATCGATCATGGCAAGGGCATGATCGATCATGGACCAATCTACCAGAAAATTTTTCTTTCCCTTCTTCGCACCGAAACACCTTACTGCTCCCCTCAAATTGATTCGTTCAGACTCAGTGACACCCGATTCTCCGATGATGATTCCTGAAACTCAAAGACACTAACAAAAACATTATTTACAAAATCGACCCATGCCTCTTAGGCATAAGTCGGGTCTTCGAGAGGGGTGGACTCCTCTCGAACTGGGAATTCCAAAAACGGCTTAAGACGTTGTCCATTCACCTTGAAAATGTAGCCGGTTTTGGGATCCTCAACATTCACAGCCCCAAAAGGAAATACTTGACGGACAATATAGGGGCCGGTCCAACGAGACTTTAACTTCCCGGGGAAGAGATGCAACCGAGTATCATAAACAAGAACTTTGTGCCCAAGTTTGAATTCTTTTCTCAAAATGGATTTATCATGAAAAATTTTGGCACGTTCCTTGCTTATCTTTGCATTGTCATAAGCATCTCTTCTCAGTTCCTCTATTTCATCTATTTGCAACTTACGGTCAAGCCCGGCTTTTTCGAAATCACAATTAACCATCTTAGTTGCCCAGTATGATTTGTGTTCCAACTCTACTGGCAAATGACATGGTTTTCCGTACACAATGCGATAAGGAGACATATCTAGAGTTGTTTTATACGCAGTACGGTAAGCCCAAAGTGCATCGGTCAGTCTTAACGACCAATCTTTGCGATTCGGGTTTACCGTTTTCTCTAGAATCCGTTTGATCTCCCTATTTGCCAACTCGGCTTGACCATTAGTTTGAGGATGATAAGCGAGCGATACTTTGTGGTTTACCCAATACTTTTGCATTAATGATTGAAAAGGTTTGTTGCAAAAGTGAGTACCGCCATCGCTTATTATTGCCTTGGGAGTACCAAAACGTGCAAGAATGTATTCTTTCAGAAATCGGATCACCACTTTGTGATCATTTTTCTTGCACGCTTGGGCTTCCACCCATTTTGAAATGTAATCTACGGCAACTAAAATGTAAAGATTACCGTAGGATGATGGGAACGGTCCCATGAAGTCGATGCCCCAGTAATCGAAGATTTCAATCATCAAGATGGGATTGAGTGGCATCATGTTCCTCTTAGAGATCCCTCCAAGCATTTGGCATCTTTGGCATGCCTTGCAAAAGCGTTGCGCGTCCTTAAAGAGCGACGGCCAATATAATCCACTTTGCAAAATCTTCGCGGTGGTCTTCTTTGCCGAGAAGTGTCCTCCGCAGGCCTCAGAATGACAGAAAGATAGAGCTCTCTCCACTTCTTCCTCTGGGATGCACCGCCGGATAATCTGATCCGCACAATACTTGAACAGATACGGTTCATCCCAATAGAATCGACCCACTTCGCTCAAAAACCTCTTTCTATCTTGTGCGCCCCACGACTTTGGTATCTTGTCACTTACAAGATAATTTACTATGTCTGCATACCATGGGAGCGTCGAGATTGTCAACAATTGCTCATCCAGGAACGAATCTTGGATCGGGCTTTCTTCAATGTTGTTTGTAAAAGTGAGTCGAGACAGATGATCGGCCACCACATTCTCGACTCCCTTTTTGTCCTTGATGCTCAAATGGAATTCTTGCAATAGGAGTATCCACCTCAAAAGCCGCGGCTTGGCATCTTTCTTTGTGAATAGGTACTTCAACGCCGCATGATCCGTGAAAATCACAATTGGTGATCTTATCAAATAGGATCGAAACTTGTCTAGGGCGAAGACAATTGCTAGGAGCTCTTTCTCTGTCGTGGTGTAATTTATCTGCGCATCGTTCAACGTTCTACTTGCATAGTATATCACACCCGGTTTCTTGTCTTTCCTTTGACCAAGAACTGCTCCCACCGCGTAGTCACTTGCATCGCACATGAGCTCGAATGGCAAGCTCCAATCCGGTGCATGCATAATCGGTGCAATGGTGAGCATATGCTTCAGAGAGACGAAAGCTTCCTCACACTTGACGTTCCACTCAAACGGTGCGTCCTTGAGAAGCAGATTGCACATGGGCTTGGAAATGGAACTGAAGTTCTTGATAAACCTTCTATAAAACCCAGCATGTCCTAGAAATGATCGGACATCTTTGACATTCTTGGGCGTAGGAAGTTTAGCAATCAAATCGGTTTTAGCTTTATCCACTTCAATTCCTTCAAACGAAATGATGTGCCCCAAAACAATTCCCTTGGTAACCATAAAATGGCACTTTTCCCAATTCAATACCAATTGTTTTTCCACGCATCTTCCCAAAACCTGTTCCAGGTTAGTCAAGCAATTGTCGAATGACTTACCATAGACGGTAAAGTCATCCATAAAAACTTCCAAAGTCCTTTCCACCATATCACTGAAAATACTTAGCATGCACCGTTGGAAAGTGGCCGGTGCATTACATAGACCAAAGGGCATTCTCCGATAAGCGAAGGTGCCAAAAGGACATGTAAAGGTGGTTTTTTCTTGATCATCTAGGTCAATCTCAATTTGATTATACCCGGAAAAACCATCGAGGAACGAGTAATATTCATGGCCCGCTACCCTTTCTAGAGTTTGATCCAAAAAGGGGAGTGGGAAATGATCTTTACGAGTTGCCTCATTGAGTTTACGGTAGTCAATACACATTCGCCACCCGGTGGTGACTCTTTGCGGAATCAACTCGTTTGATTCGTTCTTGACTACCGTAAGACCTGATTTTTTCGGTACCACTTGAGTTGGACTAACCCATTTACTATCCGAGATTGGATAGATGATCTTTGCATCCAACAATTTCAACACCTCGTTCCTAACCACTTCTTGCATGTTAGGATTCAACCGGCGTTGAAATTGTCTCGATGTTTTTGCCCCATCCTCCAAGTGAATTTTATGTGTACAAATCAAAGGGCTTATGCCTTGGAGGTCGGCCAGAGTCGACCCAAAAGCTTTTTTGTATTTACCAAGCAAATGAACTAACCTTCCTTCTTGGTCATCCGAAAGCTCGGATGAGATGATAACAGGGAAAGTATCTGATGCTCCCAAGAAGGCATACTTCAAATTGCTCGGCAATAGCTTGAGATCCATTTTTCCTTCAAGCTTTTTGGTGGGAGATTGTGTGTTTTCTTATTTCTCCGATAATTCAACATGTTTGTCAGACAAAGAAAACACTTGCATACAATCCTCGAGTTCATCGGAAGTGGTTAGATAACCTTCCGTTGACTCCGATTCGAAATTTGCCACAAAGTGGTCTTGGATACATGACTCTATCATGTTCACGTGTTCATTTTCCTCATTATCATCGTCATCTCTTTGATTGCTCAAAGAGAACACGTTTAGCTCTAGAGTCATGTTGCCAAATGTTAACTTCACGATTCCATTCTTGCAATTTATTATGGCATTAGAAGTAGCAAGAAATGGTCGTCCGAGAATGACCGGAATCTCATTGGCGGGATTTGACACAGGTTGCATGTCGAGGATGATGAAATCAACCGGAAAATAAAACTTGTCGACTTGGACAAGCACATCCTCGACTATCCCTCTTGGGATCTTAATGGATCGATCCGCTAATTGAATAGTAACCCTCGTGGGTTTCAACTCACCCAACCCCAATTGTTGATATACCGAGTATGGGAGCACATTCACACTTGCTCCCAAATTTAACAATGCATTCTTGATCCTACAATTTCCTATGATACACGAAATTGTGGGACAACCGGGGTCTTTGAACTTGGGGGCTCTCGTGCCTTGCATGAGGGAGCTCACTTGCTCCGCCATAAAGGCCTTTTTCTTGACATTCAACCTTCGTTTGGTAGTACATAAGTCCTTGAGGAACTTAGCGTACGAAGGTATTTGCTTGACCGCGTCAAGCAATGGAATGTTGATTTTCACTTGCCTAAAGACATCCAAGATCTCGGTGTTAGATTTGGATGGTTGGTTCAATCTCTCCGGAAATGGGACTTTGATCCCATTTTTGATCTTTTCAAGATCCTCCTTCCCTTGTCTCTCTTCCTCTCTATTCTTTTCTTCACTCACAACTTTTTCAACCTCCGACTCCTCAACACTAGTAGATTTAACTATGTCCGCCACCTTGGGAGTTTTAGGAACAATAGTCTTGTCTACCTCCTTCCCACTTCTCAGGATCGTGATAGATTTGAGTTCTTCTATCTTGGTGCTAGACTCTCCTCCCTCTATGACTTGAACTTGCCCTCTAGGATTAACTAAAGGTTGAGAGGGGAATTTTCCCTTCTCTTGAGTAGCTAGGGCGGTGGTGAGTTTAGACATTTGAGTTTTTAACTCACCTACATCACGATCCGTTTTGTCCACAAATGACCTCAACAAAGCTTCCAAGTTTTGGTTGGGGTTTTGATTTTGAGGTGGAACAAAAGAGTTTTGAGGTTGTTGTTGCCTTTGGTTCTGATGATATTGGTTGTGGTTCTGACTTTGATTTCCTCCCCAACTGAAATTGGGGTGATTCTTCCATCCCTCATTGTACCTTTGAGAGTAAGGATCATTTTGGTTACGATTTTGGTTGCTATTTTGGTTGTACTGGTGCAAAGCATTGACTTGGGCGGGATTTTTGAGGACTTCCCGAAAAGCGGGAATGGTAGGACAATCCTCGGTAGTGTGTCCTGAATTTTCGCAAATGACACACAACTGACTCGAGAATACTACGTTGACCTCCTTAAGCTTACTTGCTTCCATTTCCTCTACCTTCTTAGACAATTGGAATAACCTTGCCCCCATGTCATCCTCATTGGACACTTGGTACAACCCACCCCTTCCTAGAGTTTTGGCTTTGGGTTCCTCGGAATAGGTGTTCCAATTTTGAGCACCTTCCGCTAATTCATCAAAATACAATAAAGCCTCCTCGGGATTTTTACTCAAGAATTGACCATTACACATGGTCTCAACAAATGTACGCATCTCAGGGGTGAGAGATTCATAGAAAAAACTAACAAGGCTCCACGTTTCGTGACCATGGTGAGGGCATGCGTTTAGAAGGTCCTTGTATCTATCCCAACATTTATAAAAGCTTTCATGTTCTTTTGGTGAAAAATTTGATATCGCCCTTCTTAAAGCATTGGTTCTATGAACGGGGAAGAATTTTTTTAGAAATTCCGCTTGAAGCTCTTGCCAAGACCGAATTGATTGCGGTCTTTGAGCATTTAACCAAATTTTTCCTTTGTCTTTTAGGGAGAAAGGAAAGAGTTTTAAACGCATGACATCCTCGTTAACATTTGCCTCACGAAATGTGGAGCAAACTTCTTCAAAGTCTTTCAAATGCAAGTATGGGTTTTTCGACTCCATACCACGAAAAGAAGGGATATGTTGAAGCATACCCGGTTTGAACGAGAACGCTCCGGCTTGGCCGGCCGGAAGGACAATGCATGAATTCGATGTTGCCCGAGGTGGTTGAAGGTAATCCCTCATGGTCCTAACGGGAGGAACATTGTTGGCACCTTCTCCTTCATTATCACTCTCGTGATCCGCAACCCTTCCTTGATTTGCCATTCTTGGCGAAGGAGGAGGGCTTACTCTTGGCGACCGAGGAGGGCTTATTCGAATGTCCACGAACAGTTGCCCTTGCATGAGCTTGGGAAACAATTCGAATAGCTCCTTGGGAAATCTACAAAATCAAACAAAAATAAGGAAGAAAAATAAATTAATTAAATGGAGAGATACTCACAGAGAATGGTTTTATACAAAACCCGAGATCCGCCTTTTGCCTTATTCCCCGGCAACGGCGCCAAAAACTTGACGCCGCCAGAAAAGCGCGTTGCGATAGAGCCCAAGTGCAGGCACGTCAAGTTGTAATATAGTCTCGGAGGTCCGAGTGTCGAACCACAGGGATAAGTGAAAAGGAATGGAATGGATTACGGATTTTACGATTTTCAGATTTTGTGTGAGTTGGATTTGTTGTAGAACAACGTAAATGTAAAACAGTTGTGAAAATTAATAAGAAAGCACTAAGGTGGGTGGAGGTTAGTTACGATTTAAAAGACGGTGATCGATAGCTCAAACAAAGATTTCAACACAGGGTTTCTCAAGATAAGGGGAATGTTGGTGTATCTCTCAATAGCAAAGGGTGCGACGCTAGGCGCCTCATTCCCGGATTGAAGCTATATCAAGAGAGAGACAAACACATTCCACCAAAGACGAGGTTATCGTTCCTATCTCTTAGCTACGGGTGTGAAGCAAGGCAACTCATTCCCGATGAAGCTAATCCGAAATAAATATGACAAACTCATCGTAAAAAGGTTTAACATAAAGCAAGTGTATGCAATCTCATAATTTAAAGAATGAAAATTATAAAGTGAATCCTAACAATGAAACGGAATGAAGATTATGGGATAAATTTGTCAACTCATCGTTTATCACATATGGTAAAAAATAAAGAGTCTAAGTATCACATAAAGTGTAAGAAGCACTCAATATATCAATAAATGAATCAAAGATAAGCTAAACAAATTTATAATCCATCTATGGAGTTTTGAGAACTATTCATAATTTCTATGAAGAGGGAAAAACTCCATGGATGGGGGAAAAAGACTCCAAGCTTTCTAGAACCATATAAATATGTTGTATGTTCATTAACAACCAAGAACTAAATATACAAGGCATATAAAGTCTTAACTTACTATGAAAATACCTAGAAAGCTTGAAATAATGGAGGATATGATGAAGAAGAAGAAGATTCACAAATATTTATCAAACTTTAAACATGGATTGAGCCATTAATCACCAAAAATCATATCGCAATCAACCTCCGTAACCTTAGTAATAGACTACTCCATAATAGATGCAAGAACAAATATTATAGAAGAAGAAATCATTCTTACAAATCAAAATACTTACAAGGGAAAATGAAGAACAATATTCAAAGAGCTCTCCCTTCTCTCTAGAACTCCAAGTGTGTAAAAAACTAGATTAAGATCTATCCCCCCTCTCCTAGACTAAAACAATAGCTAAAGGAGTACAAAAACTAATAAAATAAGCAAGGGAAAATATCTAGGAACCAAAACCCCCGAAATAAGGCTAAAAGCAGGAGTTGGTGAATGTCCCCGCCAGGCCATGATCGATCATGGCCTTCCCATGATCGATCATGGGGTTCTCTGCCTGAAGACAAGTTTTCACCACCCATGATCGATCATGCTTCTGGGAAAATCCTCAAATCACCATTTTGCGAGCTTTTTACTAGCGCGTGATCGATTCTTCGAAGGCCATTGCATCCTATGCCTATATACACATAGAAACACAACAAAAGCACACCTAGCGGGACGATGTTAGATACAAAACTCGCTAAGATACTAATCTCGAGATAAGTGGATAATTAGGCAGAATTAAAGCAACAAACGCGTCAAGCGACTCCGAGAAGGAGCTTAGACATGACAATATTATGCGTTTATCACAAAACATTTTCCATAGCCCATTGCTTTTTGTATAAGGAGATGGAGGATAATTACCAATGGGCACTTTTTAAATTGAAAATGTTGTTTGAGCCCCATGATATCCCTAATGTATTTGTAACCGATAGGGAATTTGCAGTTATAAATGCCATCCATAGTGTTTTGCAGTTGAAAGATGTGGTGAGATTAACTCTTACTTTTGTCTTTTTCCATGGAGAATTTTTTTTCTTTAGATGATAGTGGAGAAAATTTTTCCACCAAATTATTAAAGGATGATGGATGACATATACTTACAAAAATAAATCTGACATGAAGAGCATATCACCATATGCCTCAACTTATTTTCCATTTTCTCACTCAAATTAATTGTTTTTTTTTTTCATTTTCTATGTTGCTATCAACGGAGCCTTAAAGTGAAAATAATGTAAAAAAGGAAAAATAAAAGAAAGTGGAGGGAAATGTGTAAAGGTGAGAATAGGACAAAGTCAAAAATTTGTTTAAGATGAGACACTCAATTAAACCATTTTTCGATATTTTCTTCACTAACTCTATGATTATTAATAAATAAGATAAAATAGCTTTTGCTACCCAAAATAAATAAACAAAGATAAGTACGAGGTCTAAAATATGCACAAAATAGTGCACAACACGTATCTTGCACGGATACGAGAACGACACACGAGGAATACATACCGAATACTTGCTAGATACAACAGGGTAATTTTTGTAATTATTTTCTTT
Organism: Lonicera japonica; assembly: GCA_021464415.1. NCBI lineage: Eukaryota > Viridiplantae > Streptophyta > Magnoliopsida > Dipsacales > Caprifoliaceae > Lonicera > Lonicera japonica. Next base: position 26,061,348 of record CM038471.1, read on the forward strand.
ATTGGGGACACTTTAAAAATAATAAATAATTCCTTTAATATAGAAATCTCTACAAGACACTTGAACTTTCCTTTTACAGCTCAATGAATTAGTCAATCCTTTTATTCGAAGATGGAACGATCGACCAAAATACTTTGTCCTTAATCTACAATTATCACTGTTCAACCTCAATCCTTCTTTTGGTAATCAAATCAGAATATTATATACATACATACATATATATATATAGATATATATAGGTTATTATGCAATAAAATTGCTTAGGTTTTTACTTTTGTTTTATGAATATTAATGATATTACTCGTAAATTTATAAAATTCTTATACCTAAATAATTAAATAAATATGTATACATATAAAAAAATATAATTATTTTTTATTATCCGATACCTGTATTCGATCATATTTGTGATTCATAGGTTAACAAGATACGCCCCTAGGTGAAATGAAATATATGGAGGGAATCTAAAATAAGTATTGAAGGACTACGAACAGATTTGTCACGGTGAAAAACAAAGAAGACAAGAAAAAGAAAAACATTATTTATTAAATAAATAAATTGAACTTTGAAAAAGTCAAATGGTCAAATTAAACCCCCCCCCCTAGTGGCCCCCATTTAAATTGGGTATTTTTAAATGCACCCACATAATCCATTTTCTCACCCTACCAAAAGTCAAAGTTACGTTAATCTTAATCTAAAAAATAGTGTAAAAACCTTTCTTCTCGCCCGCTTTTTATACTTTGAAAAAATCGCCATTAATTTATCTTCTTATGTGAAATCCCAAATTTTAATATTCTTTATATTATTTAGTTAGAAATATAGTTGGTTTCTTTAAATAATATTTTATTATTAAAAAATTTGTAAGTTAAAATTATTTTTGGCTATCTCACAGTAATTTCCTTAATTAGGAAAATAAACATGCAAGTTATGTATATATACACATACATACATTGGTGCATATTTACGTGGTATAGGAGATGTAAAATTGCTTCATTCCTTACAAGTATGTGACCAAATCTTAGTTTTAAAATTCTTAATTAGTTTAAATTTTTGAATTTTGAATTTTTTATTTTGAAATTTAAAAATGTAGATTTGTTTCAAACTTTTTAGGTAATATCTTATCGTAATTCTTAGCTAAGGTTTTGGTGTAATTATTATTAATTTGATTATTGCTTTGATTTTTATTGTTCTAATTAAGCTTAGAAAATTCTAGAACCTAATAAATCATTATTTATTTAAGAATAATTAGAGTTAAAAAGAAAAGCAAAGGGTGCGGAGGAAGCAAATTGAAATTTAATGCGAATGCGGAGGAAAGAAAAAAATATAAATTAATTAAAAAGCAAAGGGTGGGTAGATCCTTGTTTCTTAACACACTTGGTTCCTAATTAGCAAGAGCCCTTTTGGGTTGTCTTGGTGACTCCCGTCTAAAACAAAACTATGCGGACAATATCTTGCTGGGCTTGAGATTGGATCGTTACATCTCACCCACTTAAGTTTTCTTTACTATTTTCACTTAATTACATACATCTTATAAATGTAAGCTTATAATAAGTATCTTCATAATTTTATATAGAGTACTAGACTTTTATTTTCACTTGAACTAGTACAATAACATTTTTAATAATATTATTTTAATTTATTCAATCTTTTTATTTGTGCATACATGCAGAACTCAATAAAACTCATGTTAAGTTATCTAACATCAAAGTTAAAGAAATGTAGTTTTAACATGTGCTTAATATATCATAAATATATAAAAAATATATATGTATTATATGTCGTGCTTTTATTGTTTCAATATTTAATTTCTTAAAATTACTCGTAAAAAAATATTGAAAAAGAAAATAGTTTAGTGAGAAAATCTCTATCATTTTAATATTTTGTAAGAAAATCGTTTTCTTGAATCTCCAAAAAATTAAATATCATAGAAATTGAAAGTAACAAAATATTTTAATAAATAATTTATTATTATGAAAACTATTTTATCTTTCCAATTCATTTTTCCCCTTTTCACAAAAGATAACATATATTTACATACAACAAATTGATCTTTTAATATTTTTGGAATAGTGAACTACGTTTTATGTTTACTTATTTGATAGAGATAAAAATAAAATTTGTAAATAAATTTTAAGTATAAATAATAACCATTTAAGAGTAATGAACAATAAAAGATTATATAAATTATCATATAATAATAAAAATTTATTTATGACAATTGATATTTTGTATCTTGGAGGTACTATTTAGATAAATAAAATTAAATAAAATTTATCAAGAATGATGTAAACTTTATTTATTTTATTTATTATGTTTTATATTAATGAAAAAATCAATATTATTTAATGTTTTTACTTTTAGCGATTAAATTTTATCGTCCCTATATTGTTTCAATAAACTCACCCCATTGTTGGGGTGAAGTGCAAGATTTTTTAAAGATTTGGTGGAATGAGAAGAAAGTATTCTCACACTGGAGTGAGAAAACTGATTTTGTAGGCGCATTTAAAAACACCCTTTAAATTAAACCCATGGATGTTGGTTTCGAAAGGTGCCGTGACCTTTTAAGTTAAACAGAATGTGTGATTATGTTTAAATCAAGTAGGGCCAAGCTCATGATTAATTGAATGGGTAGACTGGTATAAGTTTTCTTAACTTGAACTAGTTTGATGCAAACTCAGGGCGTGGAATTGATTTTCTAATTTCGGATTGATACATTTCTTTTGGTGTTGGACCGGTTCGCTCTTTATTTTTTAGCAGTGTATTTTTATCGCAAAAATTCTTATTTTAAGTATTTTTAACATTTTCTTAAAAGGAATTGGTCTATATATTTTTATATAAAAAGACCCATAGGGTAAGAGAATTTAACACATGTTTTGAGAGAGTTTTTCACATCTCAGAAATAGATCAAATCCCAAACATAAAATCCACCATAGGTTTTTAATTCATGCCATAGTTATTGTTGACCTTGAAGGTCTTAATCTTATTTTGATAATAACAATAAATCAATCATGTGTAATTTAACATGTTTTTGATATAAGATTATAGATTTATTATTTGGAAAATCAAGAATAGCATGATTGCTCAAAGGAAGTTTGACAAGAATCATTCAATCAATATCCGATCAAGTCAACGAAGCATTCGACTAAAACCGATCTATCCGAATCAAGATCATTCCTCTACAAGAGTTGGACAAGTCAAAGAAGATCATTCTCATCACTCACAAGCTAGAAATGCAAATCCATGGAACACAAAGATCAAGAACCATATGCCAAAGCTTCAAGGGAAAAGCTTTAAGAAAAGAATCAATTTGAAGAAACAAATCGAAGCATTCGAAGATTCACCTATTCGGTAATTGAGTGTTTTCTTAGGATTAATGTAAAGTTTCTTAATTGATTGATTATATAGCTCAAACATAAACTTGCATCTTTCTTAGATTGATGAAAACAAAGTTTGAATCAAATTCATTTCAAAACATCATTCTTATAAAAACCGGTTTTGAAATAAATTCATAATTTATTCATATGAATGAATTTTGATACAAAAACATATTTGGGAGTCTTAGAAACTTATTTGGAACACTCCCCAAGCATTAGAATCAATTTTGGAGTCATATAGCAAAAGTTGGAAAATTGCACAAAAGTCCCCACTCCAGTGCCATGTAGCCGACTCCATTGAAAGTGATGGAGCCGACTCCATGGAGACTTAGGGAGCCGACTCCCTTGAGAAAAACTAGCCGTTGGAACTTTGTAAAATGTGCAATTTTGCCTCATTAATTATTGAATCCACCTTAAACGGCTATATCACTTTTGGGACTATAAATAGGACTTCCAAGACTCATTCTAAACATCTTGAATCATTCATACACTTCATACTTCATCTATCTTCAATATCTAAATATTCAAGAAATTATTTTTGATCAATCATTATTTATTTGAGCTATATCATCTTGATCAAATAGGATAACTCTAGTGTGAGCTTCAAATTGTATTCTTTACACACTTGAGAGAGTTATTGTAAATTGGTGTGAATCACCAAACAATTAGATTTCATTGTGAGAGGTAAATCTCATAGGAAAAACAAGAAGGAAAATTCTTGTTTAGAAATTGTGAAAGGTAAATTTCATAAGGATAGCAAGAGGGTATCTTGTGAGAGTATTGTGGTGTAGCAATACTTGTAGAGTGTGTGAGACAACACTTGTAGAGGTTTGATCTTCACCCGGAAGGAGATTGATTTTAGTGAAAATTCTCAGGGAACTAACCAAGAGCGGACTATGGTTTGGTAAACCAAAACCGTGTGGACAAAAAGCCTTGAACTTCAAATCGGTTTAATATTTCTTACTCAATCTCTTTATTTACTCGCTACATTATCGTTTACTTGAGATTGTTTATTTGATTGCATTCCTTGATAATTTGTTTTGTAAATTTGTTTTACTTAAACATTGTTAGAAAAGTTTTTAAATTCCGCATTAAGTTTTAAAAACCCTATTCACCCCTCATTCTAGGGTATTTTCCGACCAACAGTTATCATTCTTCCTTTAAAGGACAAATCAGATCTTAAAGTGGGTGTGATTCACAAAAGGAGTTGAAAAACTGTGCAATACTATGACGAGTGATTCATCATAAGCCTATTTGTGCGATTTAGATTGGAGAACTATATCTAAAAAATGTGAAGTCTTTTTTAGACGGCTTGTATGATTCAAATTGTGTAAGTCCGTACGATTTGAGATTAATCGGGCATGTAAACTTTCGTGCATACAGTGGATTGTTGAGGATTAGTCTTACACTGCAGGAATACCTCTTTAATTATGGTGTTTGATTAACTATTTAACTGATTTATTAATTGTTGCATGTCATAAAAAATTAAACAAGTTTTCCATAATTAAAATGTATAGAATTCTAAGCTTACTTTTTTATTCACTTAAAATTGGATTTTGAAAATTCAACCATCAAATAAAAAACCGAGGTTAATTTGTTTATTTGCTTCCGCATGTGATAGCCCACCAACTTTTTCACGGTATGTGCAAGAAAGCAGGAAGAAGGCGCAAATTTTTAGTAAGGGTAGTTCTCCCAGGCAATGAATTGTAGGTATGGTTTACGTCCGCCCTTAAGTAATGACTTGAATATTTTATTGATGATGATAAAGATGATTTCATAGAGAGTAGTTATGGTTGTACTTGGTTAATTTTGTGGTGATCTGGAATGTTAAGGGCTAGTTCCTTTCATAGATACAAGGAACTAGCCGTTACAATGTAGTAGACTCCATTCTCCATGATTAGAGGGAAATGGAGAAAATGGAAGGTGTTTGTTGGTGTGGTGATAGGGTTGTTATAGGTCATGAGGCGTGGTGGCCATGGTTCATGCTATTGCTGCTGCCACCACGTGTCAGGCTTTAGACAGCTTTGATAGCCTTCTCTGTTGAACTTGGCAACAGGCCAAGAGCTCAGGCCAATAGATCAGGCTTTATACGGGGTAAATCCCGACCAGATATTTTTATCTCTTCAATGATTATTGATGGTGTCAAAAACTAGAAATAGATAATTAACCAATCAATAAGTGAATATCGGTAAATAAAAAATAAATGCAGCGCAGTGATGAACACATTACATTTTTTTAAGATAGGTTCCCTTGGTAGCGCTTATGCTAGTTCGGCAGTATGTCCTCCTTTCGTGTGTGCTTGCTTTGTATTAGCTCAAAGGCAATCAATTTGGATGATAATACAATCTCCCAATCTCTCTCTATAATTTCCTTAATTCTATTTATAAATATAGAATTAAGATTACCAATCTCTCTCTCTATAATTTTCTTAATTCTATTTATAAGTATAGAATTAGGATTACAAATCTCTTTCTATAATTTTCATAATTCTATTTATAAGTATAGAATTAGGATTACAAATATTTCAAGAAGATGAAATAATAAACTGTGTAGGAGAGAGAGTGTATAAGGGTTGTTGGTATTTTTTTAGGGTATGAAAAGAGAGAGTATAAGACCCTCCTATTTCTTCTTAAATTGGCTTGTATTTATATTGCCAATGGCTTTTTATCTTTTGGATGAGATGGATGAATTTTGAAAGATAATGATGATGTGTTTTTGTTGTGTGTTTTTGGTGTATGTTTTTTGGTGTGTTGAATGAATGAATGAGGGAAGGTATTTATAGGTAAATGTAGAATGGAAAAAAATGTTAATTTGATAAAAATGAGGGGCCAAAATGTAATTTAAAAAAGGTGTAGAAAATTATGGAGAGAAATATTTATTTAAAGGAAAGTGATGAATATTATGGAGTGGAATATTTATTTAAAGAAAAGTGAAGAATGGATTGAAATATTTATTTAAAGAAAGTGATGAATATTATGGAGAGAAATATTTATTTAAAGGAAAGTGATGAATGGAGTGAAATATTTATTTAAAGAAAGAGTAAAATATTATGGAGAGAAATATTTATTTTAAAAAAGTGTAGAATATGAGTAAAATATTTATTTAAAAAAATATTATGGAAAAAAATATTTATTTAAAGAAAGTGTAGAATATAAGTAAAATATTTACTTAAAAGAAAGTGTAAAATATTATCTTTGTAGGCCAATGATAAAATTATTTTTTACTCCTTCAATTGCCCCCTATCCTTTATTTTTATGCTGAAAGCTAAATGTGAAGGATAAATATTTTTGTCGGTTACGTGATTCGGCTCAGAGTTAAGGTGTGAGAGCGGGTACTTGTCAAGGCAGATAATCAAGGGGAGAGCTCGAGTAATCAACGTGTAAGGTTTCGTTAACCCTTGACCGTAAATTTGTAGAGCTTGGAACATTAATGTATAAAGATATAGTCCTAGAGTTTTTAGAACATTATTGTGTAAGGTTAGCTAGACGTTGATCTCGAGTCTTAGTTCAAGGAAACTGGATCTCGGATGCTAGTCATTGAGCTCGAAATATCAATGTGTAGAACTCGTTAGACATTGGATGCAAGTCTTAGAGTTTCGAACATTAACATGTAAAGCTCGCAATACTTTTGGTCATAAATAGTTTGATTCTATTCGGGCTTTTTCCAACTCTTTATTTCATATATATATATATATTTTGTGGCACCTTTTATTGTCGGCCCCTTTTCAGCGAGATTGCTTTCCTCGAAATTCTCCCTGTCGAAGGCTCCTCGCCATCTCATTTTTCCAGACAGTTTTCCCTTCTTTTTCGAACTTGAAATCCGTGCTCTAATCCCTTCTCGCTCTTCATCTTCCTCGAGACCCAATCCATTTCTTCTAACGGCATTTTTCTCTTTTGTAATACAGTTTCTCTTATATAAAGTAAACCGAAATAATGTCGAACACTCACCGTTTTGCAGATCCTCCATGTGTAGCTTGTGCTTATAGCCACAAGAGATATCCTCTATTTTGCGAATATGCTAAAAAAATTTCAAATGTGATTGATCATATGGATTATCACACAATCAATAAGTGAACATCGGTAAATAAAAAATAAATGCGATGCAATAATAAACACATGACATTTTTTTTAAGGTAGGTTCCCCCGTTAGCACTTATGCTAGTCCGACAGTACGTCCTCTTTTCGTGTGTGGTTGCTTTGTATTAGCTCAAAGGCAATCAATTTGGATGATAATACAAGCTCCCAATCTCTCTTTATAATTTCCTTAATTCTATTTATAAATATAGAATTAGGATTACCATTCTCTCTCTCTATAATTTCTTTAATTCTATTTATAAGTATAGAATTAGGATTACAAATCTCTATCTATAATTTTCTTAATTCTATTTATAAGTATAGAATTAGAATTACAAATATTTCAAGAAGATGAAATAATAAATTGTGTAGGAGAGAGAGTGTATAAGGGTTGTTGGTATTTTTTTAGGGTATAAAAAGAGAGAGTATAAGACCCTCCTATTTCTTCTTAAATTGGCTTGTATTTATATTGCCAATTGCTTTTTATCTCATGGATGAGATGGATGGATTTTGAAAGAGAATGATGATGTGTTTTTGTTGTGTGTTTTTGGTGTATGTGTTTTTGGTGTGTTGAATGAATGAATGAGGGGAGGTATTTATAGGTAAATGTAGAATGGCAAAAAAGTTAATTTGATAAAAATGAGGGGCAAAAAGGTAATTTAAAGAAAGTGTAGAAAATTATGGAGAGAAATATTTATTTAAAGGAAAGTGATGAATATTATGGAGTGGAATATTTATTTAAAGAAAAGTGAGGAATAGAGTGAAATATTTATTTAAAGAAAGTGATGAATATTATGGAGAGAAATATTTATTTAAAGGAAAGTGATGAATGGAGTAAAATATTTATTTAAAGAAAGTGTAAAATATTATGGAGAGAAATATTTATTTTAAAAAAGTGTAGAATATGAGTAAAATATTTGTTTAAAAAAATATTATGAAGAGAAATATTTATTTAAAGAAAGTGTAGAATAGGAGTAAAATATTTATTTAAAAAAAACTATAAAATATTATCTTTGCATGTCAATGATAAAGTTATTTTTTACCCCATCAATTATTAATTTGAGAAAGAAAGAATAATAGTTAATTACGTGAGAGGGACCCTTGTCCATTATCCACCCTATTATTAATTGTGCAACTTGACAGAAAAAACAATTCTATAAAGATTTGTAGTTAAGAAACAAGGATGGCCGGCCACTCACTCTAGTCTTCGTAAAGACTCGCAAGGATACAAACTTTGAAGCAGTTGACTGACTTGGCGAATGAAAAATCAAAATAAAATAGATGTAACAGTAGAACTAATATTCATATATATATATATATATACATACCTGCTTTTTTGTCCTCTTCATGTACAAGCAATGCCGGCTTGACCACAATATGAAATAATATTTGAGAAATGCACCGACTTATGCTACTAGGAAGGAAGAAATATATGTTCATTCGATCATGGTTATGGAGACATTTTAATTAACTATGTATTCTTTCAAGTGTTGGACGGTTTTTCATCTGTTTCTCCTCCTCCTTCCCCAGTTTTCCTACAGCTCAGACCCCCCTCTTATTTTAAGTTCATCGGCGAATGTTAATCGGTCATGGTATAACCGACTCTACCGTTCTATAGCTAATTGGCCCTATCCTACAAATAGTTGGTTTTATTATGGTGAATATTATGAATGTAATATTAGGCCTATCCTTTTAATTAGCACATACGAGAACACTTCTACTGTGTTCGTTTTTGGATTTCTCAAGAACAGTAATGGTTCCTTTCTTGTTATAGCTTGGCTCCCAACATTTTCCGATGAGAGAGTTGTTGTCTTATGGTGTGCAAACAGAGACAACCCAGTAAGAGAGAATGCTACACTACATTTCACAGCCGACAGCGGCTTGGAATTGAAGGATGTTGATGGTACTCTCGTCTGGTCCACCAACACTTCTGCTCTCCCGGTTACTCGATTGAATATTAGTGATGGAGCAAATTTGATGCTTCTCGACAGCAATGACAATGTGATATGGCAGTCTTTTGAGTACCCGACTGACACTTGGCTCCCCAACCAAAACATTTCTTCTAACAAAGGTCTTACCTCTTCCAATTCCTCGTCCAACTTCGGTACAGGTTTGTACTCTCTTACCGTGGAGGAGGTGGGTCCTTCCTATAATCTCGTCGCCTTTACTAATTCTGATCCCCCACAAAAATATATGTCTCAACATGTAGACTATTCTAATTATCTCTATGATTACAGCAGCATTGAAGGATTCTCAAACAATGCATTGTTTAAAGTCAATACAAGTGCGCATCGTTTCCTATATATAAGGCTGGAACCTAATGGCCATCTAAATCTTTATCAATTACCCTATTATAATGAAACACAGAGAATAGCTCCACTTAATATCTTCGAACTGTTTAGTGAAAGTGATTGTGATTACCCTACAGTGTGTGGCAATTACGGGATTTGCTCGGAAAATGGGCTTTGTAGTTGTCCTGGTGGTAATTATAGTTACTTTACTCAATTACAAGATTTAAAACCTTATCTGGGATGTAGACCAGTTACCCCTTTGTCCTGCAAAGATGTACATCTCCACACCTTTTTAGAGCTCAATGGGGTTGCTTACTTCAATTTGTTGCCCCATCACTCAAACATGGATAGAGATAGCTGTAAAAAGGCATGTTTGGACAACTGCACTTGCAAAGCAGCCTTTTTCTTAGATGGACGTTGTTCTTTGCAGTCACAGCTCTACTCTTTAAGGTACACTGGCAAAAAGCACCGTGTCGCATTTATTAAGGTTCAGAAACAGAAAGATAAAAGAAAGTTATCCATGGTTGCTGTATTAGTATCCACTCTTTCAGTTGGTCTTGTGATCATTCTTGTTGTTTCTTGCTACTACAAAATGCAAATAAACTGGAGCAACAAGGAGGAGGAAGAGGGAGACAATCAAGTGACTGGATCACTGAAGCGATTCCCATTTCTAGAGTTGAAATCTGCAACACGGGACTTTCAAGTAAAGCTTGGCCGAGGAGGATTTGGGTCTGTTTATGAGGGAGATTTGGCCGATGGCACCAAAGTTGCAGTGAAATGCTTGGACTCCATTGGTCAAGGCAGAAAAGAATTTCTTGCTGAGGTCAATACCATAGGGAGCAGTAATCATTTCAATTTGGTGAGGCTGATTGGCTATTGCGCTGAGAAATCAAACAGACTCCTCGTTTACGAGCACATGTGTAATGGATCTTTGGATAAATGGATCTTCAATCCAGAGAGAACACAAGTTCTTGGATGGGAACTTCGGAGGAAGATAATCATGGGGTTAGCTAAGGGGCTGGAGTATCTTCACATCCTCTGCAATCCAAGCATCATTCATTTTGACATAAAACCCCAAAACATACTTCTAGATGGAGATTTCAATGTCAAAATTTCTGATTTTGGGTTAGCAAAGTTGATCGATAGGGATCAAAGCCAAGTGCTAACTGTATTGAAGGGAACTCCAGGATATGTGGCCCCCGAATTGTTTAGTGGTACCAACATCTCGGTAAAGGCTGATGTCTTCAGCTTTGGCATTGTAATACTCGAAATTGTGTTTGGGCGGAAGAATTTGGATTCAAGTAAGTCGTGCCCATTGATTAATGTAGTGAAGGAAAAGGCAGAAAATGATCAGTTGCATGATTTAGTTGATGGATACCTTGAGAATATCCAGTTTCAGAAAGAAGAAGCGGTGAAGATGATAAAGATTGGGATATGGTGTTTGCAGGCTCACAACACGAGGCCATCGATATCAACAATATTGAAGGTTTTAGAAGGTTCAACGGATTTGGGCCCTGCTTCTGAATTTTGCTTCTCAACTACGCTACCTACTGAATCCCATCTACAAGCCAATTCAGCACAACTATCAACTCCACCAGCTGCTTCAATCCTATCAGGTCCTAGATGAAGCATGTAATCAATTCTTCTTTTGTTCTTGTTCTTATTAGTATTATTATTATTATTATTATTACTTCTTAGGTTCATGCTAGCACTATACATATACATCCACAAGTTTCTGCGTGCATCTACCTATCCATCTTTATGTTAAGCAGCAAATTTTAAAATAAGGTTTTGTACACATACCTTTGCTTACGTAGCAGTGTCTGCTCCAAATGTTTGGGAAACTGCTTTTTAAGTCATTCCGAGTACCTTTTATGATATGGTTTTTGTCCTACTTATGTTACATTCGTTTGCCTAATGATTCATTAACCTTGTTTTTCTGTTACTGTGGGGTTTTCCAATTTTCTAGAAAGTGTGCACTACTGAATAAATACGCATGTAATTAGTTCAATCATCAATGTTACTGAATTTTTGTGACGAACTGCATGCCAATGAACTTGAAGGATCAGTATATGACGACTACAAAACGTTGGCAGCGATTCTTAGCTTAAACTGTATAAGAAATTAATTCTTGTAGTTTGTACTTCAGTATGCTTCCATCTTCTACGTGTGGGAATTATCTTTCATTTTCATTCCCATAATTCTGGAATGATCTATAACTGCTGGGCAGTTACAATTTATTGACCTTTTCTTTTAATTTTAAATCACATATATCTAATTTGCGCTTGCATTGTGTACACACTAGTGTAGTACCACTAATATTGGAATTGTAATGAAATTGTAATGAAATGTAATCAGTGGAGAGGTTACCTGTAGAATTATGCGAGAGACTAGGAATTAGGAGATGATGATTAATTGGAATTGTAATTGGGGAAAATTTGGGGATATGGTTCTTTGCTGCAAATGTAGGTGAATGGGAGGCCGAGAGAGAAAGAATCAAATTCGTCGCGTCGCATTATTATTATTATTATTATTATTATTATTATTATTCGAATCGTGAGTTTGACTAGTGAAATATGACGAGTTGTTTGTTTGTTCGGTTAATAGAATTTAAATTTTTTTAATTTAGATATATATCTTATGATATACATGTATATATTATAATAAATATTTTATATTATATAAAAAATTAAATAAATAGTTTCATTTATGAAAAAATTCGCAAATTGAGCAGTTCATCTTTTTAGTGTCTTATAAATACAATTAAAATGTTAGATCAGTAGTTCGAAAGTTAAAAATGTGTTAATTTTGACAAATATTAATCATAACTTACGGTGAAAAATACATATTATTTCATTAATATATATAGATAAAAACACTTAACATCTCGTTTTATGCTTCTACCAACTTAATTTGGAAGGTGATCGATGTGTTAATTAGGTGATAGTTCGGATGAGTTGTGATTTTGCTTTTGTTTTGTTTGGTTGGTAGTTGAAAGTAGACATAATTTTCTTGATTACTAGATTTCAAATTAAGTTTAAAATTGTAGAGACTAATCGACGATGTAGTACTCGTAAAAGTTGTTGGACACGGTAGTCATACATGTCAAATTAGGACAAGAGCTGACGTTCCTAGCCTTGATATTGCTAGCCAGCTAGAAGCACAATGGACAACGTGGTGAGTTATTTTATTTCCACTTTATACATGACATCTCTATACATACTAAAGTTTTTAGGAAAAAGTTGTGATACTTTGCATTCTACTGTGTTGGACTAATCTTATTTGGTTTGCTTTGTAATAGGCTTGGATGGAACCATGCTGATGAAGAAATGTTCCTCCCTTTTTATCTTTCACATGTGCAACTTTTTGGCTCTTAAAATTTTGAAGTCTTAAATTTGTTCAAGGGTATGTCGTGGGTGTAATTCTTATTATTTTTTAAGGTTTTTATTGTTTTACAATTATTTTCACACTCAAATTATCTTCTTCTTTTTCTTTGGCAGGGTACCGGGTCACGTTGGTTAGATTTTGTTTGTTTTTTTGGGCTTCGATACTCAGCAGGATTAAAAAAATAATAATAAATAAATAAAGTATTAGGGGAAGCATATGTTGCAATCTTGTATTATGTGATTAATGTTGGTCGTCAGTTTTGTTATTAATTTTGGCAAATTAACTTAACATCTCCATTTATCAAAGCTTCGACTAGTCGGAGTGCAAGGAGAGTTTTTCTTCGTTTGTAGGGTTAAATGAGAGATTTAGATCTCTTCAACCAACTTAATTTGGAAGCTAATGGAATTCGGTTGGGTTGTAGTTTTGAAATGAAGCCTACACTTCAACTACCAACCAAACAAAACAAAGAAAGGGGTAACAGGGAGATAGTCAAAATTTTGTTTAAGATAAGGCATTCAAATGTAATAATGGTTTAAGTGTTTCTCACAAAAATATCCCACTAATCATTGGGCCCCTCATGGGCAAGTACTCACAATTTAGTATATAAAGAGTTAAAAAAAAAGGAAGTAGAACGAGCACAATTTGTGATAATAATTTGAACTTTTTAAAATAAATAATTTTCTTTTGAAGAAAAAAAAAGCAATAGTTAAGAACCAAAATATTTTTGGAGGTAAGGTAACAAAAATCCAGGAGCTTCCTTCATCCAACACTCGGAGTCTACCAAAAACCTGGCTTGTCTAGCTAGACAGTAGGCGACTTCATTGCCATCTCGACGCACAAAATACCAATTACAAAGCCTAAGAACCAACGACGTCTACCTAATATCATCCACAATATACCCAAATGGCACCGAAGTACTAATGTTACTATTGATAAAATTGATAACAACTTGAGCATCCCCTTTAAAAGAAATGTTTCGGTAAGGTAAGCCAATAATAAAGTCCAATACAACAAGAGCCGCAACAGTCTCAGCGAACGATGCATCAACCTGGTTTTTGAACTTGTTACACAAACCAGCCAAGAAGGCACCCTCTGCATCTTGAACCACCACCCCGATGCCAAAAGATTAGGCATCAACGAAGTTACCTGCATCAAAATTCATGCGTAGCATACATTTATTTGTTTATATAATATGCATACTAACACAAGCCTATAGTATATATGTATATATATATTCATAATCTTGCAAACATGACGAAAAGGAAGAAAAATAGAGAGCAAGAAATGGAGGAAGAAATTGAGTTTATTATAATGATGGATGGAAAATTAACTTAGTGGATTCGGTTCCTTAAGCATTTGGAATGAGATTTTAATTGATGACCTAACAAAATTTGTTTGGGTGATAAAATATGATGAGGTTTGTTAAATATTTGGTGATAAATTTTTGTTTGTCTAACTTACATATGACATAAATTTTGGAATTATATATTCATGCATGGATACAATTTTACTTTAGTTTCTTCCAATATTTCAAAAGCCAGAAAAGTGGACACAAATGAAAATATAAAATTTTGTATTGTTAAAATATAGATAATTATATTACTTGTAAGTGGAATAGGTAGTGACCTTTATTGTAAAAATGCAGACACAATTGATGAATGTGTGAACTTCACCCTGTTTCATAAGTTATTTATGTGTTGCAAGCTTGATTATAAATGTGAAAAAGATCATAACAGTTATAACAAAACTACATATATTATGAGTTTCAATAATATAAAACTCACATTTTTAAGTTGTGCCCATTTTAAATGAAATAATAATGTCAACATTTATGGCAAAGATCAAACTTATTGATCACACGCATTCCAAAAAACAAATGCAACACTTAGAACATTTGAAAAATTAAAATTTGATTGTTAATTTAGGATGTGGGGAGTAAATTTTTATATGTTGAACGGGTTAAATTTTTTAGAGGGATGCTGAAAAATTATTAAACATGTCAAGCGTTGGATGGTTTTGATGATATTTAGTCAATATACAAATAAGGGTATCTCCATTGCAACTATGAATGAGAGAAAAATGGAGTGCCCGAATGATAGATAGACAATGAGGTAAAAAAAATATCATCTACAAAGCAAACATAGATGATGGCCATGAAGATGATGTGGCCAAAAAATTAAACCGAATTGATCGAATATGCCTAAACTGGACTCGACTTATACCGATCGGACAATATTGGACTGCACTATGCATAAACTGCTTAAACTGTCTTGGGACCTGGTTTTTTGCTTTTTTTCGATCTTCTTATTCCATTACTCGCATAAAGCGTGTCTCTTAAATTAGATAAAAAAAAATGGATAACAGAATCTCGTTCCGATCGGAACTGTGGCATCACATGCTGTAAAAATGATTAAGAAACACTTATGCATGCTCTGATTTTATACAAAATTGATAAAATTGGGGAAATCACAGTTGTTCCGATCTGAATATCTTCTTAATTATGGTTCGCATTTAAAATTAATTTATTAGCTCCAATAAATCCCTTAAGTTTAGGACTCCAATAAATCTCTTAAGTTTAGGAGCAGAATATCCCATCCCATGATATTTACCCCATTATTGTGGCTCCAATCATGAACGCAACTGGAACTTTGATGGAAAGTCTCAACCATATATATGTACGTTTTTGGTCCCTAAGCTCTATGATTTTTAAAATGTTTTTTAATTAAAACAAAAATATACCATCATAGAAAGCTTATTATGAGAATTCGGGCTTTCGACCTGTCCTTCTCGGGTTTTTTGTTTTTAAGGAAAAACGTGTTTTGTAGAGTTGCCAATTTGTTTTACAAAAAAGCAAACAAATGATCGTACAAAAGATAATTCGAAAAGGAACTACCTTTCATACGTTTGAAACCAAAGATTGATTAAAATCTATTTTGCTAGGGTTTGGGAACTACGTTATGAATCGGGAAGGTGTTAAGCACCCAATTTGCCCTTTCAGTCTCTTTAATAGATCATGTATTTAATTCCTATTTTTTGGTATCCTGTAAGTAGTTTGTATCGCTTCTAAAATAATCATTTCAAATAAGTTTGATTAAAAACGGTATTTATGAAATCAGACTCGAGCTTTATGAGCGCCTACGAATTCATTCTCAGAATGAAATCAGAGTCTCGTAGTTTCACTTGTTTGAAAATTATTTTTGTATTTTGTTTTGTTTTGAAAACGTGTTAAAACGGATTTTAGTTTTCTTATAAAACTTAGAAAGGTACTGATTTTGAAAGCAGTGAACTTTTTTGTAAGTTATCTAATTTTCTTGATTAAAACTCGGACAATAATTGAAATTAAAAGAGTGGTAGAAACGTATACCTGATGTGCTTGAAGAATAATAGAGACCGCTTGCTTGCTTCTCTTTCTAAAACTTTATCTCTCTAGAATTTTCTTTCTCTAACTTTCTCTCTCTAGAACTTTCTCTTTCTAACTTTCTTTAAGACTTTCTCTCTCCAAAACTTTCCCTAATGAATTAGGCAGAATTTTCCCTTTCTAAAAACTCACTTGAGTGTTGATGTCCTCTAAAGAGGTAGCTGCAAGGTTGGCTAGGGCTGTGGTTGGGGCGTGCAGCTGGAGCTTAACCGTGTAGTTGGCAGGTAGCCATACGGTTGGGGGGGCGTGCGGCTGGCTTTTCAAAAATGTCTCGAAACACCTGTCCTAGTAAGCAAAGTGCCAATTTGGTCGTGGCAGACTCCCAACGGATTCAAAGTCAGGATCTTTCCTAACAATCGTCTATATGCAAACGACTCAAGACTTAATGCAAAATGATTATTTCGTATAAAAAACCATATTCACACGAGAGTCGTGTATTGGGTGCTCACAGTTATACGGGCTTAAACGACCTTAAACCCACCATTACAATCTGTCCTTCAAAGCTTAGAAAATAGTGCATCAACATCAATGGTGGGAGGTACAATCTCAATTTTTTTTTCCGCATTACATTCCTTCATTTTATTTCATACTAGATTGTATTTTATGTCTAACATTTGGTACCATAGGGAGGTTAACCTCTACTTTAGTTGTATTTATTTTCACACTTCATAAATCTCTTGTGAAAAACTTTTACATCCGAACGTGGTTTTTGCAGTAGCTTTCCTTTGTTTTTTCAAAAATTATAAAAGGCAACTGTAATTCATAAAAATATTATAGATCCTTTATTTTTGTGTATTTGAGCATTTTAATCTAAAAGAACATGACTTTTGGATATTGGAACTAAGCTTTTCAATCGGGCCATGAATTGGTTTAAAATTGGATTTTTCAAAAAAGAAAAAGAAAAATTAGGTCTTTAGAACTCGGACATGACTCATCTGCATTACCTTTTGGTGCAATTCCATCCATATGGGTCTAGTTTGAGGATTAAACAGATGAATTTTTTCATGAAACTTTATAAAGATGATCTCTATGATTAGTAGATCATCTGCACATGATCACAATTCTTCACCCTTATCTGCTATCTCACTTATCGCACGTTAGCCATTTCGTTTACCCCGTCTCTAATTGCAACTAAAGACCCTCCTGCATGACCATAAATGTTTGGAACCCTAATTTTTTAAATTTGAAAAATAATAAAATATTTTATGGCATATAAACAAAATTTAGGTGATCTTTCAAAATTCTCAAAAAAATATTTAAGTGTTTTGATATTTTTTATCTCAAGTATAGAATCATATATTTTTTATCTCAAGTATAGTATCAAAGTTTTATTTAAAATAAGTTAAAAATATTAAAAAACTTACATACTGAAAAAAATATACGCCAGATCAATATAGCTCGAAAAACCTTAAACCTGTCCGAATTTTGAAATCTCAATTCCATGGAGAAATTTGTGCCGGACGGAAATTTTGCGGCCCCATCAATTAAAAGTTGCCCCCATCCTTTATTCTTCTTTACACGTGGCATCGTTTGAAGGAAAGCATGAAATGGGCTTGGCCCACCTATATGATGATGCCCTTGAATTTAAAAAAAGTTGGCGCATGGGTTTTAAAAAAATAGACCTTTTGACCTTTTTTTTTTTTTAACTTTTCAAACTTTCCTTTTCCCTATTTTTTTAATTATTCATTTAAAATAAATTTTTTCCTTTTACTTTATTTTAATGTATTAAATTTATTTGAACTTTAATTCGACTCAATAATTTATGTTGAATTTTGGTAAAATTACGCAAAAATATTTAAAAATATATTTAACTCAAAATATTTTTATTTTCAATTTTGACGCTCAAATACCACCTAATTTTGAATTAAATCATATAACCAACTTATCTTAGATCATGAATTATATGCAGTACATCCGTTAAGTTCGACAATCTTCCATTGATTGTCGCATTTTCAAATCTTTAATTTGATTCAAAAGATTACAACGGAAATAGTGTTTTTAGTATTGGAATCAAGTCAAGTAAAAATATAAACCTAACATAAGCCACAGTCGTATGAAGTATTTATTTTTATTTTCTTCAATCTTTGTGACGGCTTGTAGTTTATAATTTTCAAAAATTATATTTTTGATCCAACAATTTTATAACTCAAATGTATGTTTTTAAAAGACAAAATATATTTATATGGCTTGTATTCACCAAAGTTATTTTTACTAAGTTCTAATTTTAAATGATTGGTTCCAAAATTGCTTTGCCATATTTATATTTTTTTCAACACCCATTCATTATGTCGTTGACATATTTATTTTTCAAAATCATAGTAATTATTATTTTGAATTATAATTTTCAAAAAAGAATGGTACTTAAAAAAATTTGGTTTGAAATTTGAACCTTTTACATATATTTGTAATTTCACCCCAAAAGTTAAACGGTTAAACCATCCAAGCAATCGATCGAAGCAGACAAATCTTTGGAAGAAAATATCTATATATATAGTTCATATGAGTGAGCCACACTTGTATGACTCATACAAGTGTGACGGTTTTTCATTTTAATTTTTGTACAAGTTTAGCACAGCCGTTATGACCTATACGAGTGAAGAAGAGCCGTATAAATAAAATTTATGCATATAGTAAGTTTGTCTTCTCTTTACCATACCAGCCTAAATTTGCCTACTAAGTTCTTTCCGCCGTGTCATTGGGTATGGTAAAACAATTTATCATACCCATTGTGATTGCTCTAAGGATACAAAATTCAAATCCGTTGAATGACTAATACTACTAGGAAAGGAACAAATGTGTTCGTTATCTATGCATTACTTATCATAACAAAAGAAAGATATTATAGTTAGAATGGACTATGTAATTTGTTGAAATAATATATTATAAAACATTGTCAATTAAATAATTAGACATAGCAATCCGATAAAAAATATGCAGTGCAAATTTAATTTTATATGATATAATAAATAATTATGATCCAAAAATCTATTACAAAATTACATTGCACTCTTTTTGAAATTTGATACACTATAATCCCTTAATTTATAAAAACTTTCTCGACACAAGCAGTATAATTAGTAATTAAGAAACAATGATGACCGGCCATTCACTCTAGTCTTTGTAAAGACTTAGAAAGATTAAATAAAAATCAGTTGACTGACTTATACTACCAGGAAGGAACAAATATATGCTCATTCATGGTTATGGAGACATTTTAATTAACTATGTATTCTTTCAAATGTTGGATGGTTTTTCATCTGTTTCTCCTCCTCCTTCCCCAGTTTTCCTACAGCTCAGACTCCTCCCTTAGTTTAAATTCATCCACGAACCTTTATCAGTCATGGTATAACCGATTCTCCGATTCTATAGATAATTTGTATTGTGATAGTGACAAATATAATTATGAATGTTATATTAGGCCTATCCTTTTCATTAGCACATACGAGAACGCATATAGTACGTTCGTTTTTGGATTTTTCAACAACAAAGGTACTAATGCTACAAAAGATGGTTCCTTTCTTGTTATAGCTTGGTTACCACTAAGGTCAAACATTGAGCCAGTTGTCTTATGGTGTGCAAACAGAGACAACCCAGTAAGAGAGAACGCTACACTACATTTCACATCCAACGGCGGCTTGGAATTGAAGGATGTTGATGGCACTCTCATCTGGTCCACCAACACTTCTGCTCTCCCGGTTATTCGATTGAATATTAGTGATGGAGCGAATTTGATGCTTCTCGACAGTAAAGACAATGTGATATGGCAGTCTTTTGATTACCCGACTGACACTTGGCTCCCCAACCAAAACATTTCTTCTAACAAAGGTCTTATCTCTTCCAATTCCTCATCCAACTTGGGTACAGGTTTGTACTCTCTGACCTTGGAGGAGGGGGTTCATTCCAATAGTTTGGTCGCTTTTATTAGTTCTGATCCCCCACAAAAATATAACTCTCAACCTGTAGACTATTCTATTTATCTCAATGATTACAGCAGCATTGAAGGATTCTCAAACAATGCATTGTTTAATGTCAATAGAAGAGCGCATCGTTTCCCATTTATAAGGCTGGAACCTAATGGCCATCTAAATTTTTATCAATTACCATATTATAATGAATCACCGATAGCTTCATCTAATATCTTCAGACAGTATAATGAAAGTGATTGTGATTACCCTACAGTGTGTGGCAATTACGGGGTTTGCTCGGAAAATGGGCTTTGTAGTTGTCCTGGTGCTGGTGGTAATTATAGTTACTTTACTCAATTACAAGATTTAAAACCTAATCTGGGATGTAGACCAGTTACCCCTTTGTCCTGCAAAGATGCACATCTCCACACCTTTTTAGAGCTCAATGGGGTCACTTACTTCAATTTCGAGTTCCATTACTCAAAAATGGATAGAGACAGCTGTAAAAAGGCATGTTTGGACAACTGCACTTGCAAAGCTGCCTTTTTCTCATCTGGAAATTGTTCTTTACAATCACAGCTGTACTCTTTAAAATCCAGTACCTATAATGACTCTCTCACATTTGTGAAGGTTCAAAATCAGGATCTTTCAATTAAGGTTCACAATCAGGCTCCAAAAGATAAAAGAAAGTTAACTTTGGTTGTTGTATTAGTATCCACTCTTTCCGTTGGTCTTGTGATCATTCCTGTTGTTTCTTGTTATTGCTACAAAATGCGAATAAACCGGAACAACAAGGAGGAAGAAGAGGGAGACGATCAAGTGCTTGGAGCACTGAAACGATTCCCATTTCTAGAGTTGAAATCTGCAACACGGGACTTTCAAGTAAAGCTTGGCAGAGGAGGATTCGGGTCTGTTTATGAGGGAGATTTGGTCGATGGCACCACAGTTGCAGTGAAATGCTTAGATTCCGTTGGTCAAGGCAGAAAAGAATTTCTTGCTGAGGTCAATACCATAGGGAGCATTAATCATTTCAATTTGGTGAGGCTGATTGGCTATTGTGCTGAGAAATCAAACAGACTCCTCGTTTATGAGCACATGTGTAATGGATCTTTGGATAAATGGATCTTCAATCCAGAGAGAACACAAGTTCTTGGATGGGAAATTCGGAGGAAGATAATCATGGGGTTAGCTAAGGGGCTGGAGTATCTTCACATCCTCTGCAATCCAAGCATAATTCATTTTGACATAAAACCCCAAAACATACTTCTGGATGGGGATTTCAATGTCAAAATTTCTGATTTTGGGTTAGCAAAGTTGATCGATAGGGATCAAAGCCAAGTGTTAACTGCATTGAAGGGAACTCCAGGATATGTGGCCCCTGAATTGTTTACTGGCACCAACATCTCAGTGAAGGCTGATGTCTTCAGCTTTGGCATTGTAATACTCGAAATTGTGTTTGGGCGGAAGAATTTGGATTCAACTCAGTCGCGCCCGTTGATTAATGTAGTGAAGGAAAAGGCAGAAAATGATCAGTTGCATGATTTAGTTGATGGATACCTTGAGAATATCCAGTTCCAGAAAGAAGAAGCGGTGAAGATGATAAAGATTGGGATTTGGTGTTTGCAGGCTCACAACACGAGGCCGTCCATATCAATAGTATTGAAGGTTTTAGAAGGTTCAATGGATTTGGGCCCTGCTTCTGAATTTTGCTACGCAACTACGCTACCTACTGAATCCCATCTACGAGCCAATTATGCACAACTATCAACTCCACCTGCTGCATCAATCCTATCAGGTCCTAGATGAAGCATGTAATCAATTCTTAATTCTTTTGTTCTTGTTCTTGCTCTTATTATTATTATTATTATTATTATTATTATTATTATTATTTTCACTTCTTAGGTTCATACTAGCACTATAAATATACAGTCACAAGTTTCTGCGCCCATCTACCTATCCATCTTTATATTAAGCAGCAAATTTTAAAGTAAGGTTTTGTGCACATCCCTTTGCTTATGGAGCAGTGTAAGCTCCAAATGTTTGGGAAACTGCTTTTTAAGTCATTCTGAGTACCTTTTATGATATGGTTTTCTCCTACTTATGTTACATTCCTTTACTTAATGACTCATTAACCTTGCTTTTCTGTTGCTGTGAGGTTTTTCAGTTTTCTAGGTGGCGTGCACTACTGAATAAATACTCATGTAATCAGTTCAATCATCATTGTTACTGAATTTATGTGACGAAATGCATGGCAATGAACCCGAAGGATCAGTATATGACAACTACAAAATTTTGGCAGCGATTCACAGCTTGAACTGTGTAACAAATTAACTCTTATAGTTTGTACTTTGTACTTCAGTATGCTTCCATCTTCTACATGTGGGAATTATCTTTCAATTTCTTTCGCATAATTATGGAATGATCTATAACTCCTAGGCCACTTACTATTGTTGAGCTTTTCTTTTAGTTTTAAATCACGTATATCTAATTTGTGCTTGCATCGTGTACACACTAATGTAGTACCATTAATTGCAACTTATGATTGCTTGTTTTGCTTCTCAATCTAGTGTTCTACTCTTGTGCGCTTATTTTACTGTACCGTACGTAGAACTTATATTTGGAATACGTTACAGTCGGTTGTGGGTTTATTTTTCTGAGAGTACTTGAGGAATACTCCTTTTGTTCTTAATAAGGAGGTTCCAAACTCAATTCAACAGAGATCTAATGCATTGATTATGTGCAAAAAACACTAATGTCTTTGTTAAGAAAATCTAATTAATTGAGATGATTTATAAACTAAAAATACTAATAAATTAATTAATTAAATAATAAAATACTAAATAAATAATCAATTAAAACAATACTAGGGTAGTGGATTCATATATTTGATATATACCCAATAGACTCTAATCTTTGTTTTGCACTAATTTAATCTCTCGACTCTATTAGATGCGAAAAATAAAATTAATTAAACCTAGTTAATTTATAAAATTCAATTATTAATTATTCTACAGCCAAATGTATGTATAATATCAAAATACTTACTATATCCGTTAAAATACACCATATATCTGCTCTCAACAAATCATAAGGTGAATCTAACAAATTATAATGAGAATCTAATCTTATTTTTATCAATTAAAATAGGCATTCAATAGGAAGAATTATTTTTAACATTAAAGTATTAAATTGGTAGAGTCAATTAGATGAATACGTGCAAAAGAATTTGATCAATTATATTCATCCTCAATCTTAAAATATAATTTAACCTAACATGCTTATAAAGAAAACAAAACAAATAATTAAAGAATACACAATTAAATAAATTAAATACTTACTTAAGTACGCACAAATAAAAAAAAAATATGAATTAATTTTAGTAATCCACAAAACATTCAAATATTGCTCAACACAAAGAATCTACAAAGAAGAGAAGATGCTCATCAAGAAGAAGAAAAAAAGAAAAAATATATATATATAAATTCTAGAGCTCTCCTCTCTTAATCGACAAGGAAGAAAAAATAAATAAGGCTCCGTTTGATTGCAAAGATGGAAAATGAAAATAAATTTAGTTAGTTTGTGTGAAAAGATAGAAAATAAGGTGAGAGATGTTACTCATTTTATGAGTATATATCATCCATCCTTCAATATTTTTGGTGGAAAATTTTTACTCACCACCAAGCAAAGAAAATTTCTTTATGGAAAAACTTAAAAATCAAGAGGATATCACCACTATCACTCAATTTATTTTCCATTTTTTCACCAAAATTAACTCAATTTATTTTCTTTTTCCACCTTGAAATCAAACGGAGCCTAAAAAGAAGTTGCTTTTCTCCATAATCGTGCTATGAAAAAAAAAAAAAAAAAAAAAAAACCTTGCGGCGGCTGTGTTTATGCTTTTCCTTCGTCAACTATTTACAATTGACGATGATGATTCCAATACTTAAGGCTTTAATGCAATTAATTAATGTTACTGCTAGGAGTTGAACTTAAGTTAAACATGTGAATAATTGCTGCATTGACCAACTATGCAAAAACCGTCCCTGTATAATTAATTTATTTCTTTTTCTTATGAATCTGAAATGCCCAGCTCTTCTAATTTTTTTACCAAATTTCTTTTCGTCATAATTTTTTTATTTTAATTCCAAATTACTTTGTTCAAAAGCCTACTCTCTCTATTTAATTCTAAGCACCTGAGAAGCGCTAAAAACACAATAAATGTAATAATACACACTTTCCAAAGTATAACTTAGTAGGCTACAAATACTAATTTTTTAGCACATCATGGATCTACAATGTTTGATCTGAAAACTTGAAAAAATGGAGTTTCTAAGATTCAATTATAAAAGTGTGAATGTGATGTTGGGCCCACCTTCGGGTTCCATTCACTTCTTAATATGAACAATTTGTAGTACAAGTGTAGGGTATTTCTTCAAAATATTTCATTAGAAGTGTTTCTACCCTATTTATATATACATGTTAAGTTCCACATTTATCTGATGTACGTGAGATCACTATTTGGGATACCATGATTTGAACCAATTCAGCACGCACTTGATTTTGTGTTCATTTGGTCATATTTGGTTATTGGGTTATTATTGAACAAAGTCAATGGCGATTTGAGTTGTTTAAAAAAATCTTTTTCATTTTATATATTTAGCTTTTAACTATTTTTATGAAATGTTAGAATCCATCTAGATCATGATGAGTCCAAATAATCCCAGTTTCCTACCACTAAGGGATCCGAATCTCAACTTCTCTGAATCATTCAACCTCTAAATAAGCATGCACTTTTTTGGAAATCTTTTATTTGTCCCAAATCATTTGGTTTCCTAATGTCTTAGACTAATGGTCTCATTTTTTTATATTACAATAAATATAGTTTGTTGTTATTGACACACATAAAACATTTTAACACTCTGTCCTATTTACTCAATTCCTAAACACCGAGTAAATGTGCACAAACTCAGTGCTTAGGAGCTAAGCCATGGGTTTAAAAAGATAAATTGGCTTGGACCCTTAATACCGACTATTGTACATTTATTTGGTACTTAGGGGCCGATCAGTAAATGTTCACTTATTCGATGCTTAGGGGCTGAGACACTATTCGAGTGTTAGAGAGTGTTTTAGTGTGTTTCAATGATAAAGTCTCACAATAAAATATGAAATATCTTATTTTTTTACCGTCAATTTAGGTGAATAAAATAAAAGTTTTCTTTAAAACTTGCACTGAGAAAATGAAAATAAGAATTAGGTCTTTGCGCACTCAAATAATTGCAATGCTTATCTACTTACATAAGAAAATTAGGGCACAAAGCTAAACTGAAAACAAATAAAAAGACAAAAATATACAATTCAAATCATAATTTAAGTTTAAATTTAAAAATTCTTTTAACTATGGGATGTAAAAAAGATACTTAATGTAACTTAATAATCAAAATAATAATTATGATTCCCAACAGTGTTCCTAATAATAACAAAAGAAGGGACTTAGTTGTTGTGACGCCCCAAATCCCGTTTAGAGGTTGTTGACCTTGAAGGTCTTAATCTTATTTTGATAATAACAATAAATCAATCATGTGTAATTTAACATGTTCTTGATATAAGATTATAGATTTCTTATTTGGAAAATCAAGAATAGCATGATTGCTCAAAGGAAGTTTGATAAGGATCATTCAATCAATATCCGATCAAGTCAATGAAGCATTCGACTAAAACCGATCTATCCAAATCAAGATCATTCAACTACAAGCGTTGGACAAGTCAAAGAAAATCATTCTCATCACTCACAAGCTAGCGATGCATTTCATGAAGTACAAAAGATCAAGGATCATATGCTAAAGCTTCAAGGGAAAAGCTTCAAGTGAAGAATCAATTTGAAGAAACAAATCGAAGCATTTGAAGACTCACCTAGTCGGTAATTGAGTGTTTGCTTAGGATTAATGTAAAGTTTCTTAATTGATTGATTATATAATTCAAACATAAACTTGCATCATTGTTAGATTGATCAAAACCAAGTTTGAATCAAAATCATTTCAAAACATTATTCTTGCAAAAATCGAGTTTCAAAATAAATTCATATTAATTTTAAATGATCATATTTTAAGCTATAATAAAAATGGGTATCTTAGAAACATATATTTGAGGTTCAAAATTATCATTAAATAGAGTGAGTGCTTAGATTTTATGTGAAGATACTTTATTGATCAAATCCCTATAGCTCAAACATATTCTTGCATCTTTTAAAGATTGATTTAAACCAGCTTGAAATTGAATTTATTTGAAAAAACATCATTTTACAAAAATCGAGTTTCAAAATAAATTCATATTAATTTTAAATGATCATATTTTAAGCTATAATAAAAATGGGTATCTTAGAAACATATATTTGAGGTTCAAAAATCATTAGAGTTTTATTTGGAACTAAATTATTAAATTGGAAAAATATTTTTATTTTTCGTTTAAAATTCGCTCAATTTTTGCCCAGTTTTGATCTAACAGTAAAATGGAGACCTTTCCGAACTCCGATCATTTTGGAATTTTTACAGTAGTTAGAAAACATCTCCTGACAATTTTGACTAAAATTTGAGTATGATCCAACGGTCCAATTGGGAGAAATTAACAAAACAATTTTGAATTTTTTTGTCAAAACTAGCTGTTGGAAATTTTGAAAATGTATACCTTGGAGCCAAAACCTCTCTTAATCATCCCCAACGGCCATATGATTTTGTAAGCTATAAATATGATGTTTTAGACATGTTTTAATATACTTGAATCATTCATATACTATATTCTTCATCTATCTTCATTATTCAAAGATTCAAGAAATTGTTTTTGATCAATCATCATTTATTTGAGCTATATCATCTTAATCAAATAGGATAACTCTAGTGTGAGCTTCAAATTGTATTCTATACACACTTGAGAGAGTTATTGTAAATTGGTGTGAATCACCAAACAATTAGATTTCATTGTGAGAGGTAAATCTCATAGGAAAAACAAGAAGGTAAATTCTTGTTTAGTTTTTGTGAAAGGTAAATTTCACAAGGTTAGCAAGAGGGTATCTTGTGAGAGTATTGTGGTGTAGCAATACTTGTAGAGTGTGTGAGACAACACTTGTAGAGGTTTGATCTTCACCCGGAAGGAGATTGATTTTAGTGAAAATTCTCGGAGAACTAACCTAGCGCGGACTATGGTTTGGTAAACCAAAACCGTGTGGACAAAAAGCCTTAGACTTCAAATCGGTTCAATCTTTCTAACTCAATCTTTTTATTATTGATTGTTTAAATTATTTGAGATTGCTTAATTATTTTCTCTTGTGCTTGATTGTTTATTTGCTTACATTCCTTGATAAATTTGTTTAGTAAATTGTTTTACTTAAACATTTTCGAAAATTTTTTAAATTCCGCATTAAGTTTCAAAATCCCTATTCACCCCCCCCCTCTAGGGTATTTTCCGACCTACAAAGGTTTTCACCTCCGAGATCGGTTTGTCATGAATGCCGTACGTTGACTGCGGGTGCTATTAAAATTTTACAAATTAATCATTAGTTAAAAAAATATTTTTCAAGGAATTACTCATTTTATAAAATTGCATGTGTAAAATAAATAAATAAATGAAATAAACATAAGAATGTGTATCTTATATTTTAAAAAAAATTCAACATAGTTTCCTCAGTTTTACCAATATCCAAGACCTATGTAAGTGACATTCCATCAAACCATTTCTCAAATAAAACCCAATCATAATCTTCATAACAAATAATAAAGTCTACTAAATCAATGTAATTATGAAAAGAGTAGATAATCAACTACAAACTACCTTAATTAATATTACATCACCTCTTCAATTACATAAATCAATTATTAATCAATATTTACTTAATAGAATATAATTAACTTAAAGTCACACATAAAAATCAAGTAGTCATTCCAAGGGAGACTAACACGGTTTTAGGGTCATCAGAGGTAACTAAATTCTAATGCGCGCTAACCCAGAGAGTGTACTTGCAAAACTGTTTTAGAAAATGGGAGTGAGCCAAATACGAGCTCAGTGTGAACTATAAAAGCTTTTCTATAAAATACAACTAGTCAAGCACACACCGCGTGCAATATCAAAAATAATAATAATAAAAAACCACGAGATGCATACAATTTACTCCTTGTATATATATACCATATACATATATATTGTACTATACAAAAATACTATAAGATCATATATCGAAACTAGTGATACATACTATGCACAACACGTGATATCTCTCCCAAAGGAAATTAGCATACATAAACAATATACTTAAAATATAATCTAAATCCAACCAAAGGATGATATACAAGTACATGCACCCACATGTCTACCATACGATATGTCCTCCCATAGGACTTATATCTCACTTTCCATGGCTAGAACTATGAGGCAAGAGAGCCCGAGAGTAAAATCGTCTTCCAAGGACGTACAGTCAACCATCTAGGATTTAAATTTACTATGCACAGTTGATAGCCCCCATGGATCGGGTATTTCTGCTCCTATAGTGGGGACCCCTTACTACCGTCCACCTAATGGTTACACTACACCAAAACAGGCATTTTGTAACATGCATTTTGCGTTACTGACAATTTCTGTAACGCAAAATGTCTGTTACTATTTTCGCGTGGCAGTTGATATAGTAACAGATAAAATCCGTTACTGAAATTAATTAGTGACCGTTACTATAATTACGTCTGTAACGGATTTTACCCGTGACAGACATATTCATGACCGTTGCGAAATTGATTTTTTGTCATGCTTTTCAACAGTTACTAAAATTAAAAAACCGTTACTAGATTTTGTTTAATTATTATTTAAATTATTTCTTGTAACGCACTAAAACCGTTACTGTGCATAGTAACAGACAAATTTTCAGTAACGAATATTGATCGTTACTGTGCATAGTAGTAGACAAATTTACCAGTAACGGATATTGACCGTTACTACATCCAATTATAGAAAAAAAATATTTTTGTTTCATCCCCCAGCCCTGTAGCTGGAATCAGTTACCTAGCCACTGCAAATCCCTCTCGGGGGAGCTATCAAGAGAATATGCTACCCAACATCGACCCTAGTTGTACACAACCTAAATAAATTATAAAACAAATTAGAATCTAAACCCAACTAGAATTTCACAAACAATTGTATAACACAACCCGAGTCATTTAATAAATACGAAACTAAGGAAAATATCATTAACAACTTACTTTGAACTAGAGATGTACAAAATGCACAAGTAAGTGTCGATAATGACAACTTACAATTTTATGGATCCAACTGGACCTTCTCAAAGAAGAAAATTCCTCAAAATTGCACGTCAATAATAGAAAATTCATAGTTCAATAAATTTGGGATATACAAATAAATCCAAAAAAGGAAAATTACCATTTCCGGGGTGTACTAGAAGATGGGAAGTTCTCATCAGGTGTGACATGTTCTTCCTTAGTTTTCTCCTCTCTCAGAGATGACCTTTGCATGAACTGCATAGTAGAGTATAAGAAAACCCACAATTTGAGTTCATACTTCAACTGTTTGTGTCATAGTGGTGAAGTATACAAGTATAAAAGTGAGCTAAAAAGTGCAAAATAAATGGTTCGCATGAACTCCACATGTTGAGATTAATGTCAAGCAGCATCAATTTGCAAGAAAAATTTATAAAGAGCCCATAATTCCTTAGTAATAACATAATCGGCGATGAGAGAAATGTATTCATTCGATGGTCCAAAAGTTAGTTCATAGGCAGTTGTTTGAATCAGATTGTGTTAGGTCATTCAGATTAGTTAAGCCACAACTAAGTCGTGTATTCAAGGAATTTCTATTATATATATATCTTGTAATAAACTCTCAAATCTGGACTCAATTTAATAGAAAAATAATCGCTGCCTAATCATCGGGTAAGCATTCTTACTCTAAACCCTCATAGCGCTTTTGAGAACATTATATGGTTTGGGCTTTTACATTCCAAAGTCGTATCATTCACAAATTGATGGCCAAAGTCAAAGATTGTAGTTCGAGTAATATATATTCTCGTTCCTTGCTCCATCCCAGCCAGATAGGCCAGAAGATTGTTAACACCTTAATGGTGGAACAATAACACCTAACACTCAGTTACTAAGATTCTTAGGACCCTTATTTCATCTCTCAATTTTCTTATTCCCCCATCCTCTACGTTTTCTTTTTTTTCTCTTTTGTCTCTCTCTTGTCAATTCACACTCCATTCTGGGAATTAGATACATCAAAGTTAATACAGCTTAGGTTTTTGGATAGCATTAGATGCAGGATAATGTAAAAAGTATAGGTTTTGGATAGCAAGAGATGTTAAAATGTAAATTTAGGAAATTAAACAAAACCCTAGATTAATTCAAGTCAGCCCAATTTCAAATCTAACACAATTATATAAAAATTACACATATAAGTCACCGACATGGTAATTAAAGTTGTTCAAAAAAGTACTTATGGTCATGGTTTTTGTTTACCTTCAAGTTCTTCAAAGTGCTAGAGAGCTCACGCTTGGTCATGGGTTTCGAGTTCCTCTCTCTTTACCTCTCCAAGTAGTCAAACCCAAATTCTTCAGAAACATGATTATGACACAATTATTATATAGGAATCTGTCAATTGGTTTAGATTCTGTCAAACTTGCACCTTTATTTGAGGTAAAAGAAAATGTAATTTGTCAATTTCCTTTTAAAGATCTTATGAAAAAGTAAATATAAGCTGTCCAAGATGCCAATACTTGGGAAGTCTTTACCTTAACTATGCCATTAGTTGCAGTAACAGAATGATGAATTGGTGACCGACCAACTGTCTAGCCAGCTTCTTCAAGATCATTTCTAAATCCCTAAGGCACTATTCAACAAAAAGTTACAAAGATTGAACATACGTATACCTTCACATGATTTTGAACTGTTTAAATTCAATTTAGAGTACTCACAGTGACTGAAATCCTGAATCTCTTTGACCTTTCTCTTGTAGAGAAGATGATGAACATGTTTCGCTCTATAGCTTTGCTAAAATTACAGGAAATTTAATAAACTCAAATTACATACCAAATCAAACCAAGAACTTGAGTAAGCAAAATTAAAGAGTATATCATTGTTTATAACCTGTATGTTTCCTCGTTGAAAAGCATTTTCATCAACTCTGCTAATGGAGGAGCAAGTTTGTTTCCCGCATCATTAATCTTTTCTCACGCACATTATTCATCCCATAGTCCTACAAAATTCAAAAAATCAACATCAGGGAGAGGACAAACAAAAATACAAGTGCATTAACGCTAAGTACCAAGAAATGCATTTTTTACCTATTCCCTCCTCCTTTATCTGGGCTTGGGACCGGCAATGCCAAGAAGGATATCTGAATGATTGTTCAGGTAAGCACTGGATGTGAAAAAGAAAAAAAAAAGAAACGAAAAGAAAAAAGAACCCACCACCAAAAACATTGCACACCTCCGGCTTCAAGAATGACTCACATATTCAATTTCGCACTAAGGTTGTGTTTGGCACGCCGGATACATATGATAATATCCGAAATTAGTCGGATAGTCGGATAGGAATCACGTGGGATAAGATAAATGAATCAGTTGGATAAAAAGGATAGGATAGGATACAGTTTAACCATACCAAGTAGTGAGTAGTAGTATTTTAGTAGGAGCTGACCGCTAAGCTCTTTTTGGCCAGCAGTTCTGTGCTATAGAAGCCTATCTCAAACCAAACCTAACCAACATATAAATATGTGCGGGAGATTTCTTTCAACTCACAATCTCTTAAAGCTAAAGCTATTTCTCATCTCATCACTTTCCCTATACATGTTGTTTTACCTCCTTATCAGATTTACCATGAAGAATCAACTAGATTAACTTATGCATATATATAAACAGGCATGTTGGGACTTTACATTATAACAAAGTCTCAAAATTCAGTAAATATCTTATAACTCTCCCAAAAATAACGAATAAGCATTTATTACAATTTTTAAAGAGCATTTTACTTAAAAGGTATATATAAAAATTTAATGAAGAATTACTCCTTCATAGGTATTTCGACTTTAGCAATAATATTTGTCTTAGGATCAAACTTATAAAACAAAATCTTTGTGAGTGTAAATCTAAAGGCACAATGCCACTATATAAAGTCATTATTATAATTTATTACGTACCTTGAACATGGTAACAGCTTTTTACAAAAAAGGAATAAAAATTGACATGTATATATCATGTAATTACATTGCGTTGATAAAGTACAATTTTTTTTAATATTACCTTATAGCATAGAGAATCAAGCTAGTACTTGTTATTAGCTGTTCACCAGAAACAAAGATCTTAAGAAACAAAAAAATTGACCTTTTAAGTATTTTTACTATAAATCAAACTGTGATTCCAAATCCACTAGCTAGAAGGAACAAGCCAGTATTTATTTAGAATGAAGGAGTTCGTGGGGTCAAAAGTAACACTTTTAAGGGGAAAAAAAGAGACAAGACATGATCGGAAAAAAAATAGTGAGAAAACTATGACCATCAATTCGATTTTACTCGATCTCTTCTCAAACCTTTATTCATATTGATACTCTACCATCGATTGCTAACCCAATCAGCTATTATGTTGCCCCCGTATATGCCAAATAGGAAGCCAAACACAACATATATATTTAGAGTATAAATATAATTTTTTAGTTGATTTCGTTTTCATTCTTCTAAACATTATATATTAATTATCAAAAGTAAAACACAAAAACAAGTTTCAATGTATCTCAATAGCCGATTAACTTTTGTTATCCCATATATATATATATATATTAAGTCAATCCAGCAATTTCATTAATTTAAATTGCTACATCAAAAAGGAGATTCCCCAATTTTAAAAGGAGGATCTTCCAACTATAAAATAAAATCATTCACGGTCTTAGCAAATTTTACAAGTGCATAGGTACAAATTTCCCATATATCTTAACAAAAGAAAAACTTAATGCTCAACAAAGCCGGCTCACTCTACTAACATCTACCACAATCGAACCACCCAAAGTAATACCATGCTTAAAAGCGTTTAACAACTAATATATTATAATTTCTAAAATATTATGTCTAAAACTTGCATCACAAACTGTAATAGAGACTACCAATTGCAACTTCGGGAAACAAAGAAAAGCAACAATTTACCACCTATAATCAACACAAATCAACAGTATGCCCAAATGACAAAAATCGAGTCAATAGCAGCCAAAGAGAAATACAAAAATATCATTTAGAGGCCCAACTTCTCCCCTCTTTTTTCTCGTAGTTCATATGAGGAGAGACTATCAAAAACCCCAAATCTCCATTTTTGTGGAACGTAATGCTTGCGATCCAGCAAATCTGAAACCACTACTAAGCAGTCCGTAAATACATCAATTAGCTATCGTATAGTTTTTCTTTCCTCACTTGCCTTTTAATTTTAAAAACCTAGACAAAGCAGACTACCACATTTTTTGGTCGATTCCTAAAGTTTTACCCTAAAAAACCCAACTGAACAACAAAGAAGTCTGATTCCATAAAAGTGAAATCCAAACCCTAATAGAGATTTTCTATAGATCGGAGAAGAAGAAGAAGAAGAAGAAGAAGAAGAAGAAGAAGAAGAAGAAGAAGTACCTTTAGCAAGTTGTGAAGAGGGATGTGTAAAGAACAAAACAAGCAACGATACCACTGAAGACGCTAAGGAGAAAGACCACCAAAGACCATGTGACGAGCACCGGTGGGGCTGACTTCGGCGAGGGTAAATAGGTTTCGGCGAGAGAGACCAAAAGCGGGAGAGACCAAGAGCGGGAGAGTTATTTCTGAGTAGGAGGGGAATGAAAATTTGGTAAAGTTCTTTTGTTTTTTAAGTATTCAATTTTTTTTAATTTTAATGTTTTTAATGAGAACATATTTTAATTTATTTGTTTTTTATAATAATAAAAATTTATGGGTTACATATAAAGTCTGTTACTAACTAATTTAACGTCTGTTACAGAATTAAAAATTTATCCGAATATTGTTAATTGGATACAGCAACGCTTATTTTTTATTCTGTAACGGACTTTGCCCATTACAGGCTAGTAACAGACATAACCGTTACAGATGAAAAAAAGTGACCGTTACTTATTCCCTGTTTTGGCGTAGTGTTAGCCCCCGAAAATAAGTAACTTATGTAGCCACACATGCTATATCCCCTAAGGACAAATATATCATACAGCCACCAAGGCTAAGACAGTAAGGGTAACTAACCTAATGGTAAAATATGGTGCCAAATCATAAAACTATGTAAATCTCAAACTAATTGAGATATCAAGTATATATGCGTCAAAGCTAACCATTAGCTATAAGAAATTATAGACATACAAGATATGTATCTAAAAAAAAGAATGCGTAAGTATACTTATATACTCAAACTTGCTGGGAAAATCCATTAACGACAATAATATAATAGTTTCAAGTAAATCTATCCATATATCTTACAAGATACTAACATTATAAAGTATCAATAATCCCACCATAATTAGACAAATAGCTTACCATTAGTTTTAGGCTAAATGATCAAAAAGCACAACGAACTTTACACTTTTTTACAAAATGGGTTACATATTTTTTTTCGACAATTTTGACATCAAACTTTTAATTTGTTTTCATTTTGGTCACAAAATCACAAATAGTTCACTGGCAAAAATAAAAACATGTGACCAAAATGAAAACAAATTAGAAGTTTGATGTCATAATTGTTGAAAAAAAAAGTATGTTACCCACTTTGTAAAAAAGTTTAAAATTCGTTGTACTTTTTGATCATTTAGCCTTAGTTTTATTACTTAATGAGAATTTTATAAGACAATTATCTTATATATATGATGTATCCAGTGTATATATGTCAAGTGTATAGCAAATAAATATAAAACTTTCAAAATCACAACACCCATATCACAACGATGTCCATAAGGCGCGCACATACTCTTATCCTACCAAGTATTTTTGTACAAAACTCCATGGATGGTCTCATTAGTTGTAATCCTTTTGGTGGAATTTTTACTCAATACTTATTACAAACTTTTCAATGACTCATATAGCTCTTGGACATCATTCCCATATGGGTAATAGTAAAATCGTACAAGAAAATCATAAATTTTGGTTGTATAATTTGCTTAGTAGAACCTAACAAGCATTTTACCAAAAAGTGGGTTTTAGCCAAATTCTTAACATTTTTCAACAAATGGCATATGTTCTCTATAACATCATATTCACATAATATATGCAGAGATATTCATGTATCAAACCCATTATATAAGCCATTTCTAGTTATACGCAATTTCTAGTTAAAACCACTTGTGTATAGATGGGTTGTTAGGTAAAATTTGGGAAATTTTTGTTTATTCGTTAATTTAACTCATTAACCAACCAAAATTAACCTTTTATATCTAGAAATTCCATAATTTAAACTACTTATGCTTATCATATGCATTATCTAAAAAACTAGTAGCAATAGCTACCGAATTGGGGGGTTTTAGTCGAAATCATAAATTGGGTGTGTACAAACTGAATTGATTATTGGAATGGCTTATATCAATATAAATAACAATATTCTATCATCAATTGAAGGTTAGAAATACCCAAACCCAATGCATGCAATACAAACCCTAGGTTCTTAGTGAAAACCCCCAAATTTCAATTAAAAATCTAATGCACACATAATGGTAATAAAAACAACTTTTATACTATTGTTCACACCTGATTTGAAGCTTTAACATAAGTTTTGAGAAGGTTGATGATAATTTAGGTGGCTGGAACAATTATCATCCAAGCTCTCCAAGCTGATGGTATGAAAATGAGAAGATGAAAAATGTAAAATCTAGCTCAATTTCTTGATCCTCATGTGAAAATGTGATAAAATCACCACAAATCTCCCTCACAGCCTCTCTCTCAAGCTCTGAATGTGTCCTCTCTGTTTATGATCAAATTTGGTGGAGTTTTGCGTGAAAATGAGGGTGAAAATGGGCTTAAAATGAGTTGGGTCGGGTCAAACTCGATTGACCAAAGGTTTCTAGTGCATTATTCGTATTTTGGGCATAAAATTTCACTGGGACCTCCAATTTAGATTGTCTTTATATCAACGGAAAGAGGAATCGAAGAGATACAACTTTTGTTTTCAGATTTTCTCCAAATTATAAATGGATTAATGCCAAAAATGCGTTGAATACGGCAGTCTGCCA
Source organism: Lonicera japonica (assembly GCA_021464415.1). Classification (NCBI taxonomy): domain Eukaryota; kingdom Viridiplantae; phylum Streptophyta; class Magnoliopsida; order Dipsacales; family Caprifoliaceae; genus Lonicera; species Lonicera japonica. The sequence continues at coordinate 26,098,028 of CM038471.1, forward strand.
AAATCTGCTAGATTTGGCCAATTGGCTTACTTCGCACACAAATTCGACCCACAAGAAGCATGAATTGAATCTCGGTCAAAACACAAAAGTTGTAAAATATATCAAAATCTAATGAGTGGCACAAGCAAGGAGTCACTTGACATCATATGAGGAAGTTATAAACTTTCAAAGTTGAAAAAAAAAATTCATTTTACTAAATACTCAATTCTCACCGTTAAACGACCAAATTCAACCACGGCCATCTGAAATGTATTTCAACCATCCACGCATATGTAATATGATTAATATAACTTGTAGGAAATGTTTGGCTAATCAAAATATGTCCGAAACCAAATTCGACTATCCAAAGCTAGGTTAAGGGTAAAATACAACTAATGGGCACTTAACACCTATAATTCGATAAGGACCACTCGAGTAGCAAAATGATCATCCATCCATATGTAATTAAGCTATTAAAACATGTTTGAGGTGTTGAAACTACATAATTCTATTCATAACCAAAAATTATTAGCCAATTAAAGCAAGGTTGTTCGATAAATCAAGCTTATGAAGGAAAATTAATGAGCAAACTAAATACGGTGCGTTGCAATTGTGCAATCGATTGACTAGACCATGAATTCCCTCCTCAAGAGTTGGATGGTTGTTACTCTATTTTTGTTCTTTATTCGATTTTTGTAAAACACAAACCTGGCCTCTTTTATTTTAAAAAATATATCAAGAAACCTCTAGAATTCGTGGTATAACAACCTGAACGATTATATAGAAGATAATCGGTACTATGATGATGGCACTTCATTTTGGTCTATCCTTGTGGCTAACATAAATGGGTACTCATATATTGCATTTCATTTTGGATTTTTCCATAACAGAAGTAGTGATATTTTTTATGAGAACCCTCGATTTTGACGCTGGTCCTCGTGGGCGGCGATTCGTCCAGTTTTCCCAGTTTGTTTGGAAAACTATACGTTTTGTATTAAAAAAATGTGATGCTTTGTAAAAGAAAATTAGATTCGCCAGTTTGTTTTACTAGACACACAAAAATTTGTGTGAAAGAGGAACATTTATGGATTAAAAGTCCTCTTAAACACAATTAATGCGAAACTAGTTAATTCACATATTCGAAGCTAAGTTACGAATCGGAAAGATGTTAGGCACCCAATTTTTCATTTCGGTCTCTAAGTAGAATATGCGTGTGATTATAATCGAAAATTTGCATGCTTATTGATATTATCATATATTAGCCCACAATTTTAGAAAATCGGGATTTAGGGTAGAGATGGAAAGCGTGTGCTTGGTATTTCACCCTTTGATTTTAGAAATCAGTGTGTGTGCATGTGTATGATTTAAAAAATAATTTTTGACAATGATAGATAGCAAAATAGGTATTTTTGGTAAAGTTTAGGGTTTTTCGGAAGCTAATTCGATTTGGAATCAGATATCCACCAATCCTCGAGATTCATTCATCAATAGTGTACCACAGTCTAATTATTTAAACTGGCATTAATGAATCTAGTACTCTCATATTAGATATTTAGGTAAATACCGTAATTTATAGATTAAACCGAGTACAAATGCTTATTGATTCCTTTGTGAACCGAGACTGATAAAATCGGGATTTTATAATTTTAACTAATAAAAATATGTTTTAAAATGGTTACAGGTCGTTCTACGCCTTTGGTTTTGAAAACGTGGTTTAAATATGAACTCTAGACTAATTTTGAGATAAACAACAATTTTCATATGCAATTGATCAATTATAATCGATAAAATAAAGACAAATAAAAAATTAAAGCTGGACTGCGATAAAAAATACCTAGGAGCCTTGAAAATAGTAGAATACTATTTTAGAGCACTGGTCCCGAAGTCCCAGAGCTGACTGATGCCTCAAATGGGATTAATGCAGGTGTATGTATATCTGAAAAATATTTATGGGTTGAGTCAGGAATTGTTTGTCTGGCAGACAAAAGTATGGATGTTTTTATGGGAAACACAAACTTTTTGTATCTTGTGGACAAAATAAATCGATGTTTGTCTTGCAAACAAACATTTTTGTGTCTTGTAGATAAAAGAAATGGATGTTTGTCTTGCAAACAAACATTTATTCTTTCGAGATGATTTTTGTTATCCTTGTCCAACGGAATATCAAATTGATCTGATTTTTAGTATGTTCTACGCCATAATACAACTTGACTGCTGACCAAATGGTAGCTCATTTCGACTTGGGGAAGGCCTCTGTTTGATTACCCAAAATGAACTCCCAGTTTTCCGAATTTTCGGAGATCCGACCATCGGATTGAGCTAATTTTTGGGTATGTTACTCCTTGTAGCACTACCTAACAGATCCCAAAGTTTGAGGATGATAAGAATGCAGTAACTCTCATTGCACAAGTTTCCATGAGATTGACGGTTTCTAATTTTGGCAACTTTTGGTAATTCTCTTAACTTCTCGTCCGGGTGTCCCTATTGCTTTCTTGTTTGACCTGTATCACATGTATATAGTAAATATGTATGTATTAAAGCTCGTGCATGCATATGTGCTCATTTCCATAGAGATTGGGAATATTGCAAGGGTCGCAAAATGAGGTCTTCACAGTTTTGGAAAAGATAGTTTTTATCTTGTTATAGCTTTTGCCCCATTAACTAATGATACCAGTCTTAGCCTAGTTGTTGTGTGGTGCTCAAATAGAGATAATCAGATAAAAGAAAATGCTACACTACATTTCAGGGCTAAAAGAAGATTTTAATTGGAGGATGTAAACAGTACTCTTGTTTGGTCCACCAACACTTCTTTTTTTGGTCTCTCCTACTCTTTGGCTATGGATGAAAACAATACACTTGTCAGTTTTATCAATTTTGATCCTTCACAAAACCATATATTTCTCTCTATTATAGACTACAATCGCTTTGATAGTTACGGCAACATGGAAGCACTATCAAATTATGCATTATTTAAAGTCAATAGTGTTATGTTGGCTCCACATTTATTGAATGCTAGGTTGCAAATTGATATGGGTGTCCCATATCGATATGCATGTGTACTAAGAAGAAGCCAATTTGGCACATGTAGTGGATCGATATGGGGGTTCCCCATATCGATATATGGGTATACCGAGTGTACACAAATTGGGACCAAATGGGCAGATCAATCCTTGGAGGTGTGACTATCGATCTATGGGGCGAGGGGCCATTAATTATAAATACTTGTATAGCATTTCTCTCTTAATTTGAGTGTTAGAGAGAAGGATAGGCTATCTTACCAGAGATTTTTTCTTGTGAGCATTCTAGCTATGGTTTGATATAGAATAAATTGGAGGTTTATTCCATTAATTTAGAGATAGGCTTATTGAGAGAGGATTGATGTAATTCTTGGTTAATGAATAAAGTTTCTCCCTTTTCACGTGGAAGGCTTGAAGGGTACCCACATTATGTTTTCTCATTGCTTACACATTTAATTATTGATGTTATTTATTAATTCTCCATATTAGTTTATTATTGGTATTAGTTTGTTGATTTTTTCAAAGATCCTATTGTTTGTCGAATTTCACCTGCTAAATGTTTGTTGAAATTCCTAAAAGTATTTCTCAGTTTGTAGTTTTGGATTAAGTATAAGTTAATTTTCTAGTCATAATAAGTGATATAAAAGGGATTGTTTTTTGTTTGGTTATAAGTTGCAAGGTTTGTGCGATGGGTGTTTGATAAATAGACAATATAATGGAACCAACAAATGTAACTCCGCCAAATATTAGTTTTAATTGGCTTAGAAGGTGGGATCCTAATGTAGGCACCAAGAGTGTTATAGAGGTTAAGATAAATCCCTATGACGAGGTTATCAATCCCAGTCTTCGGATGCAGGCAATAAACATCCAATCTAGGTTGCAAGTTGCATTGATTGGGATTGAGAAAAAGTCGTACAATATGACCTAGGCTGAATGAAATGACATTGATAAGAGAGTTATGTCTGCTATCGAGATGCATGTCACCGATAAAGTTATGAGGAACTTGATTCCAGAGAAGAATGCAAAGGATAAATAGAATAGGCTTGTGATGTCCAAATCTCTCATAAGGAGGCAACGACCTCTAGGAGTGGGTAATCATGGCTACCGTCACTAACAACGGCTAAGGATGACTTTACTAATAATAAAAGTGATAAAGTAACTTGCTCATACTAAATTTACTTGTAAGATTTATAAAGGGTTATTGAGGAATTTGATTGAAAACACATCACATCAAGTCCATGGCAATTGTTGACCCTCGTGTTACAAGTTTGTCATCCATTGTGAGGTGATAGACTAAGGCGTAACTCGGTTATTATTCACAGTCTTAAAAAATAATTTAATTAATAGTAATACAAGTTGATAAGCTTAAAGGAATTTTTAAAACTACATGTAGTGGGGTTTAAACCATGACCATTCTTTTGACAAAAAAATATAGTCGTCTAAAATTACTACATTTTTTAATTAACGTTACTGTAGTTTGCACACGTCATTAAAATTGATGAGCCCAAGGGCAGCACTGACGCTGGGTCATGGAGTGAAGGCTATGCCGATCCCATCCGGGTTCCAAGTGGGCCAATCACTTGAGCTAGAGCTAAAAAGACCAAGGAGGCACTTATGACCATGGTCCAAGAGATGATGAGCAAAGCTGAAGCATGGAGGAGCATTGAAGGGGATCGGGCTCAAGAATGGAAGACATTGCTTAAAGGCCCAATTGAAGATGTTCAAAATAGTAGCCCAAGAGATTAAAAGCATGTATTAGATAAATGGGCTAGGCTTAGTTTATTTTAAGTTTAATTTATGTTTAGCTTTGTTTGGGCCCAAATTATATGGAAACCCATTAATTTCGTTTTTGTTTATTTTCCTAGACCTAGTAGGTTTAATTACTCCTATTTAAAGGAGCTAACGCTATTGTTTTAAGCAGCTTTGATTAATTAAATTTCGAGTGTTTTCACCTCTTGCGTTCTAAGAACGTCTCGAACAGCTAGAATTAGGGTTCTTGTTGTTCTTCAACTTAGCAGTCAATTAATCCATCGATTGATTGTTTGTGTTCAACTATACCAAGGTTCTCTCTCATTTTCGGGATTGGGTCGAGGTTCCACCTCCATTAACTTCGCGTGATTCCAAGGTTCTTGCGTCTTCATACGTCAAGGGTTGCGGATCCATCTTGGTTGGATAGAATACGATCGCAGATCACATCAAAAATGATGCACATATTTTACCATTAATATGACCTTAATTAGTAAGTAGGTCATCAACGTGTTCTTCAAGTATAATAAAATATGATACTTCGTAAGAGGCATCATTTATAATAATCCTTAATGACTTTTTTTGAAAAACGGATCAGAACAACAATTTAATTATACTTTATATGACCCCTTTTTTGAAATGGACATTTATTTAACTCTGCCAGGGGTCATAAAAAATGTTTTCCTTGTAGTAGTGTAAGCTAAGCTCTATATACCAAATCATCTACTATATAGAATAAAGACACACACAAGCACAATATTTAAATATATAATGTAACGCAACCATTGCCCACAAAGATTCTCATTAACATAGCAAAATTGAGTTTACATAACATATCCAAACCAATAATAATTTTTGGTCGGAAAACAACCCTAGAGGGGGGTGAATAGGGTTTTTAAAAACTTAATGCGGAATTAAAACATTTTTAAAAATATTTAAGCAAAGCAACTTAGCTAAACAACAATATCAAGAAAATAATAAATTTCAAGTAATCAATCTCAAGAGAAGCAAATAAACAATCTTAAAATACAAGCAATAATATAGCAATAAAAAGAGAGCTTGAGTTTAGAAAGATTGAACCAATTTGAAGCTCGAAACTTTTTGTCCTCACGGTTCGGTCTCTTTAACCATACGTCCGCACTCGGTTAGTTCCCTGAGAATTTTCACTATTCAATCTTCTTCGGGGTGAAGATCAAACCTCAATACAAATGTCGTTATGCTCACAACACTCACAATGTAGCTATACACACTACAATTCTCACAAGATATGCTCTCTTGCTCTACAAAGAGACAAACTCTCTTTTGAAATGAAGAATAAATTGTTTGTGGTGATACACACCAATACAATAACTCCCAAGTGTATTTGAAGATTATAAATGAAGCTCACACTAGAGTTATCAAGATTGATCAAAATATATAGCTCAAAAATGAAGAATATGATCAATAAAATGAATTGAATACTTGAATAACTTTGTGTATATGTAAAATAAGTTTGTAGAATGATTCAAGTATGTTAAAACATGTCTAAGACTTCATATTTATATCTTGCAAAACCATATGGCCGTTGGGGATGATTAAGAAAGGTTTTGGCTCCAAGGTATACATTTTCAAACTTTCCAACAGCTATTTTTGATAAAAAAATTGAAATTTGTTTTGTTAATTGCTTCCGATTAGACCGTTGGATCATGCTCAAATTTTATTCAAACGTGCACAGAGATGTTATCTAACTACTGTAAAAATTTCAAAATAATCGGAGTTCGGGAAGGCCTCCATCTTACTGTTAGATCAAAATTGGGCAAAAATTGAGCGAATTTTAAATGTAAAATAAAAATATTTTTGCAATTTAATAATTTAGTTCCAAATAAAATTCTAATGATTTTTGAACCTCGAAGATATGTTTCTAAGAGAAATATTTTTATTAGAGCTTAAAATATGATCATTTAAAATTAATATGAATTTATTTTGAAACTCGGTCTTTATAAAATGATGTTTTTCAAATAAATTCAATTTCAAGCTTGTTTGAATCAATCTTTAAAATATGCATGAATATGTTTGAGCTATAAGGATTTGATCAATAAAGTAACTTTACATAAATCTTAAGAACTCACTCAATTACTAAATTAACGAGTCTTCGAATGCTTTGATTTGTTTCTTCGAATTGATCTTCATTTGAAGCTTTTTCCTTGAAGCTTTTCGTATAGTCTTTTGATCCTTTGTACTTCATGATTTGCATCGAGAGATTTGATCTTCCTTGTCTTGTCCAATGATCGAATAGTGAAAGATTGATCTTTGTCATGTTTTTCTTGAATTTTCCAAGTAAATGAACTGTATACTTATATCAAGAAACATGTTAAATTACACATGACTAATTTATTGTTATTATCAAAATAAGATTAAGACCTTAGATCAACAACAACAACAACAACAACAACAACAACAACAACAACAACAACAACAATAATAATAATAAATCATGGCTTTTAGTATATCACTCTAATAGGTATATCACAAAATTTAAAAAGATCATAGTCCTTCTATCATGAAAGACACCCTTATTTGGTGGTAGCTTAACCTTAGCTCAAGCTTGGAAAACACTAAGGTCCTTCTAGCTTATCTAGCAGTTCATTAATGATTGGAATATGAAATTTTTTCATTATTGTTAAGGAATTTACATCCTTATAGTCAGTACATAATCTCCAACTTCCATCCTTCTTTCTTACCAATAGACATGTTAAAATAAAAGGGCTAATAGAAATCCTACATATTTCATTTTCCTTTTTGATTTGTCCTTGTAACACCCCCGCCTTAATTATCGGGATAACATCTGTAATTAAGACCCGGAGTGCTATTAACCCATCTTAGATTGAATAAAATGGGTATATAAATATAAATAATTTAAATAATATACATAACACATATCAAATAAAATAGAATTATACAAGATGAGGGCTTTTTATATACGTCTAATACTTGCATCACTTGTCAATCAAGCATAAAGTGCCAAAATAATAGTAACATTCCTACACAAGCTTATAACTATTATACAAAACAAAAGAAAGTATGTTCAAGTCAATATATAACATTTTGGGCTAGTCGTGGCTTCCCGTGAAAGTATGTACAGTACAAAATTGATTATCGTATCAGATCCTTCTATCACGTTCCCGATCCCATAGTTTCCTCGTCTTTACTAGACTTCTGGGTACCTGTATTGTTTTAGAAAACGAGGTAAGCTCATAGCTCAGTAGGGGAAAAATATATGGGATAACGTATTTGAAAAACATAATCATTAATTTGATAATAATTTATACTTCAACCATCAATCCAAGTAAATATCATGATTTCACAAAAACAATGCACGTGCATGCATATCAGATTACCTCCCTTTGTGTCAACCGTTACGTCGAATCACCAGAATATGTAATGAGCCAAGATAGAAGATAATATGGGTCTGTCTACTCGAGACCATAGCCGATCCTTGTCAAGAGATATAGAAACCGAATCGAGACATAATCTTAACAACAATGGGCCAGGGCTGCCCCTAAGAAATATGAAAGCTGAACTCCATCATAATCATAACATGGGCTTAACCGCCCTCAAGAGATATGAGTATTAAGATCATAATATGGCCTCTCCGTCTCGGGTGAATACCAACAAATAATTAACAACTAGACCACAGTCCAACTATGTCACATAAATAGAACATTGTCACATCAACGAAATTATTAGTGTCTTGCCATTGTCTAGATTTTTGAACTTTTCACCGAGGGCTCTAGATAGCCAACGACTTGCTGCCCATCCGGAGGTTTAAGGATTTTCAATCCAAGAGTACCAGGCCCAACTTATTTTTATATTGGCAAACACTAACCACAATTATTCCCCTTCACCGACGGAAGGCTCAACAGATACAGATAATCGTAGGCAACATTCCATCATAAACATAGCCGAGAATATATTCACATACGACTGAAGAACTCCCAAAGATAGATAATCACATGTTCAAGAATGCCACATGAGCATAAAAAGTCATCCACAACATGGATACGAGATACAATGCTCCCAAGAGACAACTATCACTCCATATGCCATAAGAATGCTCCAAGCTTTCGATGAGATTATCAAGATGCCGGGTTGACACAATAATTATGCACAACATGCAATTTATGCTCTAAATGTAAACTAGAAACAACATATGCTATACAAACCCGTTCAAACATCATTCTTGTCCTTTGGCGTTTACAAGAATCATATACTAGTTCATTCATATCAAGGTAACATATATACACCCGAGGGACATTCGGTAGAGATCATATAGTACACGATAATCGAGTTTATTTGGTATATCTTCCTTCAAATCATAGAACTATAGCTTAATCATGCATAATTTATGAATATCAACTAACATGGTTTTCATAGTAAGCATACATGTATATATCATCCAAGTATAATCAATAACAAAGAAGTATGTGCTTCATATCAAACACATATGTATATAATCTTTCATCTCTAGATAAATAAATTATATTATAAAGTTTGGAAACATTAAAACCCCAACCTTATGTTCGTAGACCAAAGAAAGGAAGAAAGATGGAAACCAAAACCTCGTTCAGCAAAATCCTAAAGCCCTCGTGTCACCACATCCTTAGAGTAGCAAAACCCCCAAATCAATAGAGTATAGGCTCTGTTTCACGTAGCCCCAACTCACGTTTGAGCTTTTATAGAAGAAAACCAAGGTAGAAGATGATGAATAGTTAAGAAGAAGGATGTTTTAATGATTTGGAGCTTTGATTCTTCGATCGAGGATGAAAAATGCGTAGAAATAGTTCTTTTTCTCTCTCTCTAGAGGTGTGTGGAAGTGTTTGGGTCAAAGTTAGGGTGAAAAATGACCAAAAATGGCTTTAAAATATGTTCAAGTCAGTGGAAAAGTTTAACTGACGGATCGGTATGCCAAACACTCAATACCAGTCCGCGAAGCACAATTTTTCTAAATTTTTATTATCGAACCGATCTAGAAAAATACCAGACCAGTCCGCGCTTCAATCTGTAACTCAAGACTGGTCCGCGTGTAATTTTGGGCCCTGATGCACTGTTCGTAATTTAACCATAACGTTTCACTCGGAACTCTAATTGAGGTGATCTTTATATGCACAGAAAGGTAATTCAAATATCTATAACTTTCTCAGAGGAAGTTTTTTAAAAAACTGGATATATAATTTTCAGAAATTCGTCGAAGACAGAGCTCTGCCAAAGTGCTACCGAATGACCAGAATTTACTAACTGACCTATTTCGCACGATGTTTTGACCAACTAGGAGTACGAATTGGACTTTGGTCAAAACACGAAAGTTGCAGAATGCTATAAAACCTAGACATTTATGCATACGGCATCTTAATCGGATAAGAATAAAAGAAATTACGATAGCTCAAAGTTAGCTAGAATCAACGGATTAAGAAGAAGCAAAACTTCCTACTTACCAACCAATATCGATTCGGACAACCCAAATCACCTAATGATCACTTACATGAGTATAAAGAAGCTAATACAACATAATATAATTAAATTATGCTACACTAACCCAATTTAAAACAAATTAAAGTACAGGGTATTACAGTCCTTGATCAAAGTTTGGTAAAGCACAGCCCCATACATTGCATGAAGTGAAATGCTTGCTTCATTATCAGGTGATTGTTATATGCCTATGTTTATGTAATTGACAATTCAGTGGATAACACTTCATCACCCATTCCCGTTTCTTTTTTACCACTGACGAGGAAAAGTTTCATTTTCTTGCACCTATGCCTATAAGAATATTGCTCCTCACAGTTGTTATATAGACCTCTCTCTATTTTAGCTTGCATCTCAGTCGGAGAAACTCCTTTGACTGGTAACATAGCAATAGGAGAAGTTTTGGTGCTGGGTGTAGTAGGCTTATTTTAAGACTTTGGCGTGGAAGAAAATGAGTTAAGAAGGATTGTATATGGTTAGTGTGGTGGTATTGGTATTGGAAGTCGTTTGTGGGTTTTTAAGGCTGCTGGAAGTAGGGGTCTTGTGGCAAACCCGAAAACCAAACAACTGAACTGTATTGAACAAATTCATAAAAACTGAACAAAAAAATGAAACCAAAACAAAGAACCCGAACCGAAACTGAATATGTTTAGTCTGGGTTTGAGGCATAACATTGCAAAACTGAACCGAACTGAATTACTACATATATGACTCGAATATATTAATACTTCATTACTTCAAATTTTATGTTCCTAAAATTTACAAGATCTAATGAGAAATTGACCTTTTGAGCTATCATAAGTACTGGAGCTCTATTATAAATGTAAGAATTAATATTCTTCTAACCAAAATAAGTGTTGTCTTACAATCTATTTATTTAAAAAAAATTATATGAAAATAAAATAAAACCAACCGAAAAGTTTGATTTGGGTTTAGGTTTGGAAAATTTAGAAACCGAAACCAAAAACACCCCTAGTTGGAAGATGGGCTAGTGACTAGGTTATGTTTAGGGCTATAATGGGTTTTGGCTTTGGCCAACAAACTATTGAACCCTCCTTATTGTAACCTGGTTAGAGTAGTTGCTTCCTTTAGATTTGTTAGCTTTAACAAATAGACAAAATTTCTTAGTCCCCTTTGTAGAGCAACCCCCCCCCCCCACCCCAACAAACCACCCACAAAACTAGAAATGAAATAGGTTTCAGTCATGAATGGTTCTTTTTCTAGAACCTAAAGCTTCAACAATTCCTCAAACATAGTTTGATACGCCTCCACACTCCTTATTTCATTCAACTCATGTAGTTCAGCAACAACATTATGGCTCCTCTGATTAGTGAATCTTTTAAGAGCCGCTGTTTTGAAAGTGGACCAGCTAAAAGTGGACATGTTAATAGACTTAAAGAATAACCATTTTCTAGATTTTCCTTCTAAGTGTAAGGACATAAATGGTTCCATTTGATCCTTAAGCAAATCATTCAAAAGGAAAAAATAGTTACACTGCTATAAGCCTATAACCAATCCACAACATCATCATTGCCATCAAAATGGGTAAAATCATACCTAGGTACCCTGCAATTGGCAAAGGGTGGTTGTGCCTTGCCACCATCATATATGTTCCTCCACTGCTGGATCCATTCTTTGCAGCCCTCACTATAGTGACTGGATTGCCCTTGGTAGCAATTAATGTACATATTTCCAAAAGGCCTTTGTGTTTGGGGTCACTACCAGCAGCTTCACCAGTCAAATCCTCACCTCCACGATCTAACTGATGCCTTATCCAGGTGTATCCACTGTTACAGATTGCTAATAGAGCATTCACTAATGTTTGGGCTGATCCAATTTTTCCATCTAATTCATCTTGCCTTGCTCCCAACTGGCCTATCCTACTTCGATTTCGTTCATGTTAGCTTCCATGGATGCCTGATTAGCTTCAATTTTCTCTCACTTGATTCACTTGTCAAGCAACCACTAAAAAAAATAGGTAAACGAGTCCGAGTGAGCTTTGATAACACTGGTAAAAATTGAACTTATAAGTAAAATTCAATTTTAAATAGCACATTTCACAATCTAAACTAGAAAATTGGAGAGAAGAAATGAGATAGAAACTTGGAGAGAAAAACGAGAGAGAGGAGGGAGAGAGAGAGTTGGAGAGACAAAATGAGAAATAATAGTATTCTTCTTCATATATGATTTAGCTCCATCCCATATACATATAGATGCTAACATAAAAAAGGAGAACCAATTGGAATTTAACAACACAAAAAGAAGATATAAAGAGAGAAAAACAATTAAAACAAGTGACTTTTAGTTTTTAGCCTTGAGAATTTAAATTGTTTTGCTTTTAACCCACATTATTTGGGAAATTAGTAATTGGACCAAAAAATTGGATAATTACTAAATATATATTATATAAATGTTTTATTGTGTTTTTTTTTGTTTTGTATTTTTCCTATCTTATCCTTTTTTAATTGTTCAAATTAAAATTTATTATTCACTTCAAATTTTATTTAGTTGTTGCTAGAATGTATATCTTTTAGAAATTTTTATGGTTTTAAATTCAATTTTAAAAGTTTTAAATTTGAAATTTCGTAAATATAAATTACAAGTGATAACTTTTTGTAATTGTTAATTGCCGTGTGATAAATATATACTAAAAAAAATTAAGAAGTTGAGTTGCAATAAATACAAAATATGAAACATTGAATGTGGGGGCGTCTACAAGACATATTAGACACAAATATTACACTCAAGTAAAATTAAAAATACAATTTTATTAAAAAGATATTAAACAAGTAAACTAGAAGCATAGTCATATTAAAATATCAAACATTTTGACTTGAGATATCTAGAAGTCATATTAGTAGTAAATATCACATATAAATAAAACAAAAATGCAGTCATATTAAAAAAAAGTATTATACATGTGAAACTAAAATCACAGTCATATTTAAAAAATTATCCAAGTAAAATTAAAAGGACATTACATAAGTCAAACTAAAAATACAGTCATAATAAAAAAGACATTCTACAAATAAAATTAAAAACACAATCATATTCAAAGTATCAAAATAAAGAATGCTAAGTATGAATAAATGTAGAGAGGGGTTGAAAAGAGTGGAGAGAAAGAATTTACTCACTATTCGTGCACCAAATAGAAGATTATTGGTGGTTCTTTGGATTATATATTGAATTATCGCAACACATAAATCTATGTTGAACCTTTTGTAGATCTCATATTTCGCCATGCACACTAGACTTTGACGTTGATGATTGATAATGTAAATATGTGTTTTTTAACTGTTATATTTCTCTTCGTAATGGAAGGTATTCGCCACCAGAATTAACAATCAATCTTCAAAACCCCCATAAATAGATGGATAGCAAGTTGCAGAGAGATATCTAACCTTTAATTCATTTGTATTATTTGTCATTTGACTAATTTAAAAAAGAATCTTAGTATAGATATATATTATTAATTGTGTTAGAGATAAGGACAAACACTATTAGAAGTGATAAATATTTATTATTAATTGTATTATTCAATAAGGATAATTTAGTTAGATTAGTATTAAAAATACTAGAATATTATAAAATAAAAAATTATTTTCAAATTTGGGCTAAAACTAAAATAATTGGGTTAAACCCTAAAAATTGGGCTAATTTGTTAAATGCGATGGGTGAGATCCTTAAAATTTTGGAGCAAATACTAATTTTCTATTAAAACAACCACCCAGCTAACCATCAACAGCCACGTGGACTAAAACACAAACTCCCCCTACTAACTTAAATGACTATGTTTCACTCCTTCTAACCAAAGATTTAGTGACCATTATGGTTAAACTCCCAATTAATTTCTTCCCCAATTAATACTCAATTAAAACCCTAATTCTGTCTTGACACAATCCTGCCCATATTCAAGAGTGGATGGAAATTTTCTTGTAGTTTCATCCAATATTTCAAATGTAAGTGAAGTACACAAAACAAAAGCATAAATTTATGTACCCTTAAAATAAAAGATAATGAATTACAAGTGGAATATGTAATCTTTATTGGAGAAATGAAGCTTTGTATTGAAAACACATGATGAAGGTGTGAAATTCACTCTTTCACGTGTTCTCTATGTATTCCAAGACAAACTGATACAATCACTATGAGATAAAATAACATTCCATTCATATTTAAATTTTACCCATTTTAAGTAAAATAACAATTAATGTTAACGTGTAATATCCAATCCTTGATTACCGCATTAACCAGATTCGGTAATCCCGTTTACGCTTAATTCTTGCTTTAAGTACTGATTTTTAGTTATGGGTAGATTTTGATGAGAAGAACATCCCTCGCACGTCAATTTAGTCATATTACACATGCAGTAGTTTCAAAGCACATTTAGGGTAGTCGTAGTAGATTTGGTGCGCTAACAACAAGAATCGAAGCTTTTAGAAGTAAAAACCTCTTTGTGTCGTTTCAACTTTTGACAACTGTGTTGTATTGCTTTTAAGCTCGTATTTTGTGATTATTTGGGTCATGAGAACTGTTAATTGATTAATCATGTAAAATTGGGGACTTAAATGTGTGTTTAAAGGATGGTATGCCTAATTCCCAGAAATAGTATACTATTTAAAAAAACACTAGACTATTTAAGTGGCATGGCTCTGTAATCTATAGTACAATACTAAGCACACTTGATGTGACTACTAAAAAAAATATCCAATGACCATATATGAATCAATCTTGATAATTCAACAGTGGAACTCACTCCCATCTCTTATTTAATGGCCCAGAACAACTCTTGCAAATTAATGGATGAGATTTTATTTCACTTTTTACTATTTTATTTGATTAATATTTATCCAACAAAATTACTTTACCCATCTTCTTTCTCTCTCTAACTTTTCCTCACTTTCATTGCCTCCACCCACAGGTGGCTCGCCCTCAAGCACCGTCACTATAAAAAGATTCGGAATTAGGTGCGTTGCCCCTTCGATTTTATTTGCGTTGGTCATTGTGCTTAGTGTTATGTTCTAGGGGTAGGGACAATAATAGGTGGCAGCATAATGGCAGAAAGATGGATGGGGTGGGTTGGCTTGATTTAAATTTAGATGAAGATGGTGGTTGAAAGTGGGATTAATTTCACGGTCAAGAGTTAGAAGAAAAGGCATTTGACCTCTTAAGTTTTCTTTTTACCAATTTGAGTTGGGTTAAAAATTAATGAGGACTTCTTCATGAATATAAATATTTAACGTAAAAAGTTGATATAAATTTGTGAAAGAATCTTTTAACCAATATATATTGATTACAATTGATACGTCTTTTTACGTTAATTAAATTATTAGATTAAAAAAATGCAAAAATTAATTTTCATTTATATTTGGTTCATTGGAAACACAATTAACATTTTTCGTATCTCATGAGGTGAAACATGTTATAAAGTAGATTATATTCTTTACATTTCTCAGGCTAATTTTTATTTAGCTATAGTTCATTTTTATAATAAAACTTTGAATGAGGAAAGTTTATTTTGGGAAATGAATGAAGTGAATTTCATTTCTATTTTTCAAAAAAATGCATGAACTAAAAACAATAATTTTTGTCTTATAAATGCTGAAAATGATATCTCAATATAGAAAAATATTTATTAGTTTTGAAGTATACTAAGAAAAAAATTAATTTTGAAGTATACTGTAAGAGCATAAAAATTATGAAGATAATAATGGGCCTGGAAATGAGCCAACCCAAACTCTATGAGAGAATTTGTAAAGGGGTAGAGTAAGCCCTTTTTAGTTTTTTACCCTTAACCCTAATGTAAGATATGTAACCCTAATTCTATGAATATAAATAGAATAAGGGATAGCCATCAGAGGAGGCCTCCTTCCAGATCCTAGAGGAGGGAAAATGAAGCTAGATGAATTGTTTTAGGAAGAGAAAGTGGCAATTTGTATTCTCATTTCAATTGCCTTTGAGCTAATATAATCAAACAACACACCACACAAAAAAATGGAGGATGTACTGGCGGAATAGCATAAGCGCTACCGGGGGAACCTACCATACCAAAAACATCTCGTCTCTATTACCATTTCCATCTATTATGCCATCAATTTTTCTAAAAGCTTCATCATGTGGGTTTGCTCAAATTTTTGGCCACCCACATAAACTAAGAATTTTTTTTCTTAAGCTTCATGATTTTTACACGATTAATTTTGAAGTATACTAAGAAAAAAACTACTCTCTGTCTAAAATTAAGAATTTAATTTTTATTTGAAAGTAATGAATCTAATAAATGTTATGATAATAAATTGGTTTTATTCTTAACCTAGGATAATCTTAACAGATTTGAAAAAATGCAAAACTTAAATATGGGCTTTTAATTTTCTTTTTTTGAGATAGTACAAAATGTAAGTAACTTTGTTGTTTGGCTTCAGGTTAATTAAGCTTATATAAACGTTCTTTTACTTGATGTATATTATGATGTTCAATGATGTAATTTATGTTTGCTTTAAAAAAAATAAAAAATAAAATAAAATCTAACAAAATTTATAATTTATTTTAAATTTTGAATTTTCCTATTTCAAACTTGGCATTTAGAATTGAGCCCCAAAGAATTAATGAAGGTTTGGCGGTTAATAAATTCTCACCTTGCTTAATTAGACATGAGCAAACTCTTTAATATTGGTTTGTACATAATGTTAAAGGAAACTTAATTACTATTGTCACATATATACAGTAATGTACAATAGTAACTCATCTATCAATTACCATGATTTTTTTTAATACTGTCAAAGGCACGGGCATACCCTAGTTATGTTACAACCAGAAGCGGACCCAGGATTCTTCTGAGGAGTGGGTTAATAGTGACAGACAAAAAAAATCAAAAAAAAAAATCGAAAGTATAACTATATAGTGAAAAGAAAACTCAATAGCATAATTTAAATATTTGAGTTTATACATAACGAAAAATATTTAACAAAGTTGAGCTCGACGAGCTTTTAATGATTCAAATTCATCTATTACAGACTATAAATCAATTTTTAAACTGAGGTTTTGCTCGATGTTCAGCAAAATGTAATCGGCAAGAACTGCATCCTCCATTGAGCTACGTAAATTTGTTTTGATGTTATTCATATGGGAAAATGCTCTTTATGTACTTGCCGTAGAAAAAGGAAGGGTCAATACAAGAATAATCCTAAAATATTAATAATAATATTTGGCGGTTGATGTTCCATTGTTTATAACCTAAAATAACAAAAAATTAATAATAATATTACTTTAACCCAAATCAATATTCAAGTAAATAAATATTTAATAATAACATATTAACATTAACATTATTATTTATTAATATCATCATATTAACTAGCTTAACCTAGATTAACATACAAAATTATTAAACCCACTTCAGTATTCTAATAAATAAATACTTTAATAATAACATTAACTTTACTTATTATTAAATAACATCAATGTTTTAGTAAGTAAATACTTTAAACCCATATTTAGAGAGTTTATATTTATGTACCTCAAAGTAGGAGCAAAACTTTCTAAATAAAGTCACTAAATCTTCCAAGTGCCAAAAGCTTTCACAATCCTGAATCATTTCACAAAGAATAATACAATTTAATAATTAAAAAAACTAAAAACTTAATTTTTTTTTAACTAAATGTCTAAAGTAGGGAGAAAATTAAATACAATAATATAAATAAAAATTAAAGAATGAACTTTCTTGTTAGAAAATAAGGAGACAATTCTCTAATTAAATAAAAGTGGAGTTATGAATTTTTTTTTTCAATGGGCAATGGCCGATCAATCACCAATGCAAGAGCCAAAGAGAATGAAGAGAAACTAAGAGCTGAGAGCCAGAGAATATAAGAGAATAAAGAGAATAAAGAAAAAGGTGGTTGGGATCATGGAGACTTGGGGCCCGCGCACTGCTAGTAAAGCATAGCTTTTTCCTTTTACCTTTTTATTTTCATTTTCTTTTTTATTTATTTATAATATATATCTAAGAGAGTTATATAGATTAGTATATTTATAATATTTGAAATGGGCTAAAGGGTGGGCTTATATTCAATTTTTTACTAGTGCTAGTAGGTTTTTTTAAATTTTGTCCTATGACTAAGCTCGCCCTGTCCTTCCTGATTCTGCCCCTGGTTACAACTCTCTGGCGTAGAAAACAATAGACTACTTTTTAAAATAGTTGACTGTTTTTTCGAAAAAGCAGCCTATTTATCCAAACAGTAGACAGTTTTAGTCAGACGGGTTAACCCAGATTACTTTCTTTTAACCCACCCGTATTATGTCATATCATCCCCAAAACCCTTAAACTAGTCACATTTCACTCCTTAACCATCAGAAACTCTAGAGAGAAGTTGAGGGTGGAGTTTTGTCGGGATTTTGAGGAATCAAAATGTTATAGTGATATACTAAAAGCCATAATTTTCTTATTGGGTTAGATATGTTATAAACTCGATTTTGCTATTTTAATGAGAATCTTTATGGGTAATTGTTGCATTATATTATTTATTTAAATATTGTGCATGTGTGTCTTTTATTCATATAATAAATGATTTGGTGTGGAGAGTTTAACATACACACAGAAGATCATATCATCGATTTTTGTGGAATATAAGTTTATTGGTTCACAGTTTTAGATTGAATTGGACACCCATCGGTAGGATTGTAGCACAAGTTTTAATAGTTTATCTTGATTATAGGAAATTGCATAGTTTTAACTCGTTGTGTAGTACACTTTGTGTGTATTAAACATGACCAGTTTGATTTAATTGTTTTTATACTGACTATATAAAATAATTTAAAATCCCATGGTTATTATGATTACTTATGCTCTTAATCTTGAAATAATTAATACACACACACACACACACATATATATATATATGTAGTGTTTGTTGTTTTGACTCATTAAGTGAGATTCATTTATGGATCAATAATCTTTGTGAATTAGATGACGACACTATATGTATGATGAATATTAATTATTGACATAATCCACGTTCGGTGTAAGGATTGATGATAGCCCCTTGAGAAGCTTATAAATTTTGATCATGTCAAACCCTAGAGGTGGATTATATTAATCCGACATGTCAAACAAGTGAAGTGGTAGGCTCAAATATTAAGAAGCCATTTCAATATAATTGTCAATAATTTAATTTAAATGACGATTATTTGTAATCTTAACGTGGTGAGAATAATAAGTATTTAATAATAAAGAGTTCGAAATATAATTTTGAGATAAAGACGGGAGTACAATTATAAATCTTTAGTGGTGCGAATTATAATGTATGGAAGGAGTTAATTCATAATGGAATTAGGATTCCAACTTTTTATAGGAAGCCCAAATACTTATTTCTCCTTAGGGTCCCTATTGTAGCCTTATATATACGCCCAACCTTGGCTCTTTTCTTGGTAACAATAATTCTCACAAATTATGATTTGTTCCATTGAGAGAAGAAAATCTTTGTGATATTGTAACCCACATTCGGATACGATAGAAGATCTTTAGGTTTTCGATACTCCAGTTGTAAATCAATTTTAACTTTTGATAGCATCGTTGGATCGAGTTGAATTTTGGATATGTCGTTTGAAATGCAAAGTTACTATTATTTGACAAAAAACATCAGGGTGATCAGAAGTCGTTTTGATGGTGAAAACAATCGATTTTCGCAGCCCAGCGGGATTTGAAAAAATCTGACCAAATTGCAATTTGATCCTATCAAACCCTAGTCTCCTCATATGGATCCTCTATATGATCCACGAAGGTGAAATCCCTTTCTTCTTATAAGGTTTTTCAAAAGTATTTTGTTCGATCTATACGTAATATCAAACGATCTTGTAATTATGTCTCCATCACAAAAATTATACATCAAGATTTTAACTACAATTTCATTATTGATCTTCGATTTTCCTCTTTGTACTTCCTCCAATGGAGTTAGGGAGGGTTGGAATTAAGGTACAGTCATACCTCATCATCATCATCATCATCATCATCATTATCATCATCATCATTATCATCATCATCATCATCATCATCATCATCCTCCAGCCTTTAATCTTGTGTTAAGCTTCAAATTAGGTGGGAACAAATAGTATCGAAACTTGTTTTCTACTATTACATGTTGCATGTAGAAATGTGTGCTTAAAATTGGGATTTTTGTCTAAAACCTAAGGCTATAATGCATGCATGGGGTTTGGGTTGGATTCATTTGTTCTTCATGATTGATTTGAGTATATTATTGCCTTCATTAATTTAATGATTTTTCTATATTTTTGATGTACTACAATAGATTGGTATAATTGATGAGTTTATTATTTGATTTGGTTTTATATCTTACAGATATAAATATTATAAGCATAAACACTATGGAAAGCTCATACGGTAATTTTGATGAAAACCCAGCAAGATGTAAATTGATAACTAATAGATTTTGATGATGTACATATTACGGACCATTTGTATGAACTATTGGTGGGATTATAGATGTAGTGTGATATTGATAGCATATTTGAGACAAATGGTTAATGATATATTAAAATGTGTTGGCCCTTTATTTTTTTATTGTTGGTTGTTGATTTGATCTTTTGGCACGATTATCCACGTAGGTAGTGATTGTATGGTTTTAGCTTTACTATAGAAGGTTATAGCCCTGCCATATGATTAGGTTGTAGCCCATCATTGAGTGCGGTTGTAGCCGCAAAAGTTGTAGCCATAGCGATGGTAGTCGCTACTACAAATTACGAGTTAGAGCCCGAGTATCGGTACAACCTGTGGGTTCAAGCCCCAGTTGCATACAGGGTTAGAACCCTGAGAGAGATTTAGGGTTGTAGCCCACTGTTTTTTAAGGTTTGTAGCCCTTATTGGTGCCAACGACATGGTTGACGTATAGTACATAGGATAATTGGTGCCCACTTTTTATTGCCAACACATCATGTCTTGGTATTATACTAGTTTGCGATTTTGGTACTAATGCATAGTTTCCAACTTTCGGTTTTGGCTTTAGATTTATGGTTTTGGAACCTTTGTATGGCTTTAAGGTATTTGTATATTGATTATACATATTTTATGTTTCCAACCTTTGCGGATGGGTACCATGCATTTTGTGAGCATGTATAATATAATTTGATATGAATTTTAATCATCATATATGTATACATACATACATAATACATATATATATATATATATATCTGAGGCAAAAAGTATATGTACGTCAAATGTAAATATCTCAACAATTTATAACTTATATGTGTTGCACTTGCGTGTGTTTGACTAGCAAGTTGTATTTTCCTATAAGAAACTCTTCTAGTTCCCACTAATCCTATGTTTGGCTCACTCCAATTTTCTTAACCAGTTTTCCAGGGTAGTTCTCAGAGATGGTGCTTATAAAATTATTATTTCATACATCTATGTTTTATTGTTTGAAATACTTTGGACATTGGAAGAAAATATGGATTTTATTTGAAACACATTGTAATAAAAATTTGTACGCTTAATTTAATGGTTGAGTTTACATTTCTCATGATCAACAAATTAAAATTATTCATATAAGTTTCGATAAAGATGAAAATTATTCCACTAGTACCAATTTTAAGATGAGTAATTCATGTCATCGGGTTTTAATTAATTGAAAGTTTTAAATTTCGACCCGCTATCGACATTACGGCACCCGTGGCTAATTGGTCCAGGAAGTTAGAACCTCTTAAAGGGATTCAGGATATATGTGCATAACATGTATGACCAAGATTAAAACTTATTGATTACATTCTAGAAAGGAAATGCAACTCTTAATTTAAAACATTTCAAAAACAAAAATTTGGCTCTAGAACTTGAATAACATAACTGAAACCAAAAGATCAAGCAGCTCTACTATAAAAGGCAACAAAGGCCTTGCAAAGTGGGAAATAAATTAATAACTGCAATTCAGACCTGAATTTGTATAGGATTCAGTACATTTGCCTCCGATCGAAATTTATGGCTTGCCGGGGCCTGAAAAAAAGTAGTTCCTTTTATCAGTGACCACTGTATACAAGGCCGGTCCTGAGGGAGGGCTGGCATGGCCCAAGAATTAAAACTAATATTTTGTTTGTTTATATATATATTAAAAAAGAAAAATAAAGTTTTTTTAATTAATAATGCAACTTTGTAAGAAAAAAATTCAGGTTTCAAAAGCTCTTTAATTGTGTGCAGGGAAATGGCATCTTCAACTCTTCTCTAATTCTTTTTCTCGTATTCAACCTCAATCTTCTCATACTATAAGAGAGAATTAGTAATGTGTTTTGCCGTGTTAAACCTCCATTCATAACAACAAGAGATAATTAGAAATTTAATTGTAGTATGTTTTGCCGTATTTTTTGCAATTGTAATGTGTTTTTGATGGCATGTAAACTTTTATCACTGAAATAAAATGCATGGAAATATAGATAGATATCATAAAGGATTCCTCGCTGATGAACGTTTTGTCCATTCAATTGGACATTGGTATATCTACAATGCGGCCGTTAACTAAAATATGTATATGGTTAACTAATAGGTGGGATCCAGGAATAATCCGAACCACACCCAATTGAAAAAGGATGTTATCCAATCGCATTACAAGTATTTGTACGTAGTAAAACCTATATTGTTGGCCACTTGGCTTTTCTAGCGATACAAACATATTTAAGTAATTGCCGTTTTGTAAGACCTTTAAATAAATAAATAAAATTGTTTATCTTCAAGGCGAATACAATATTGGGATTTTTTTTTAACACAATTGATCTATATGCCCTTTATTAGTTAGTCCCGGCAAAGCACCCAGGAACTTCGTGTTGCCTGTCCTTATGGTAGGTTTCCCCCGGCTTTAACAAGTCTGCAAAAAAAAAAATGACACGCAAAATAGAACTGAGGAAGCGGAGAAAACCGACTCGAGCCATGCTTCTGTGTAGTTGTCCATTACTCCACTCCACAAACTACTACCTCTAATTAGTGTAACATTCACATGCAGACAAGTAGACAATGCCATGGACAAAAATGGCATCAATGCAAGAATAGCATTTAGTCATGAGATGAAGGAAACAACATAATGGCCTAAATATTTCATCCTCATAAATTTATAAATGAGTAGTGACATGGGAAAAGAAGACAAGAAATTTCTCATTCAAGTTGATAATAAAATTGCTTGAGTTGCTGGCCGAGATTTGCAGCTACTCTTTGTTGGAAAACTAAACCAAATTTATGATATTGGAGAATCACTGTTTGATTAGTTCTTTGTCTTGGATAGATTAAAAGTCATGTATTGAATAGCTGTCTTGGTAAGAGTCAAATTCAGTCCTTGGAATGCTTTCCAACTAATGTTCATTTATAATAGCTATTTATGTATTTGGAATGCTATTTAAACAGCTCTTTGTTATCTCTTTTAAAAAAGGTTGTATGAGATTTAAAAGTAATAGATGTTTAATTAAGAAATCTTCCTTCCACTGTTTTTCTTGTTATTCTCCTTCAAAGTGGTATCAGAGCGTCAAAACAGAAGATTAGAAAAGATGGCAAGTACAAGTAACAATGTGGTCTCCCTTATTCCTCATTTTAAAGGAGAAAATTATGATTATTGGAGCAGCAATATGAAGGTCTTGCTAAAATCAAAGGAGCTATGGAAAATTGTTCTCGAAGGGTATGAAGAACCAGAAAATGAAGAACATTTGACAGCCGCACAAAAGAAAACTTTGTCTGATAATCGAAACTAGATAGCAAGGCACTATTTGAAATTTATCAAGCAATTGAGATGCCGGTATTTGAAAGAATTTCAAAAGCCGAGACTGCAAAGGAAGCATGGGGTGTTATTCATGCCACTTATAAAGGAGAAGAAACAGTGAAGAAAGTTCGTCTTCAAGCTTTACGATCAGATTTTGAAAAGTTGGAGATGAAAGAAAATGAAGACATTTCAAATTATTTCACAAGGGTTAATTCCGTAGTGAATCAAATGGCGTCAAACGGTGAAATTTTGGAAAATGAAAGAGTTGTTCAAAAAATTCTTCGTAGTTTACCACAAAAGTTTGATTATGTTGTGGTTGCTATTGAAGAATCGAAAGATCTCTCCACTCTATCTGTGGAAGACTTGCAAGGACGATTAGTGGCTCATGAAATCAAAATCAACAGAAGGAATCCCCCCACTTCCCAAGTCGATAAAGCACTATCCTCACAAGTTATAAATACGGGAGGCCATGGTTTGTCTCATGGCCGAGGAAGAGGAAGAGGAAGAGCTTCAAGGGGCAGAGGCACAAATTTCCAAGGAGGAAGAGGTTTTCCAAGTTATGAAAGAAATTCAAATGAAGAACAAAATCAGAATTCAAGAGGACGTGGTTACAATTACCAAAGAGGAGGTTATGGTTATTAAGGAGGAGGACATGGAAATCAAAGAGGAAGAGGACGCGGCTATCAAAAAGGACGAGGTCGTGGCTATTTCGAATGTTATAATTGCCACCAACCTGGTCATATAGCTAATGATTGTTGGTACAGGGAAGAGAACAAGACTGTGAAGGCTGGATTGATGCATGAAAATAGAAGTGAAGAAGAAACCTTGTTACTCGTTTGTCAAGGTACATCAATAAATAGTAGTATTTGGTACTTGGACAGTGGAGCGAGTAAGCATATGACAGGTGATAGAATGATATTCACAAAACTACTTGAATCAGATCATGGGCAAGTTAAAGTTGGAGATGGAAAGGCGTATGAAATTACAGGAATTGGAGAAGTTGAATTTAAAATGAAGACAGGCAGAAGCGAAAAGATCTCCGAAGTTTATTATGTACCCGGGTTGAAAAATAATTTGCTCAGTGTTGGTCAACTTTTGAAAAAGGGTATGATGTTCATTTCAGAAAGAATTTTTGCTACTTGTCAAAGCAAAATCAGCTTGTAGCAAAGATCGGTGTGGCTGCGAATAATCTATTCTCTCTTAATCTCCGAGCTCCAAACTCGGCTTATTTAACAAGTGTTGATAAAGGGACTTCCAAATTGTGGCACGAGAGATATGGGCACTTGAATTATGGAAGCCTGAAGTTGTTATCGAGAAAGACAATGGTCAAAGGGTTGCCCCAAATTGATCTTGTAAAAGAAGTTTGTGAAGAATGCCAACTTGGAAAGCAACATCGAAATCCGTTCCCGTTACAAACCTCATGGCGAGCAAAGAGGCCACTCGAACTTATTCATTCAGATCTGTGCGGTCCAATGTCAGAAACGTCGCTTGGAGGTAATAGCTATTTTATTTCATTCATTGATGACTACTCGAGAAAAATCTGGGTATATTTGTGGAAAGAAAAATCTGAAGCATTCCATGTTTTTAAAGAGTTTAAAGCCAAAGTTGAACGATACTCTGGTGATTTAATTAAAACTTTAAGGACCGGCCGGGGAGGAGAATATCTCTCAAATGAATTTAAGCAATATTGTAAAGCTTTAGGAATAAGGCATGAATTGACGACTCGATATACGCCGCAACAAAATGGCGTTTGTGAAAGAAAGAATCGTACAATTGTAGAGATGGCACGATGCATGCTAAAGGAGAAGAAGTTACCCCGAAAATTCTGGGCAGAAGCTGTTTCTTGTGCAGTTTATCTTCTAAATAGGTCACCGACAAAGAGCTTGAAGAATGTCACACCGCATGAAGCATGGTACGGATCAAAACCCGATGTTGGTCACTTAAAGGTGTTTGGAAGCATTGCTTATGTACATGTTCCAGGTGCAATACGAACCAAATTGGATGATAAAGCAGAAAAATGTATTTTCATTGGTTATAGTGAAAGAAGCAAGGCATACAAATTATTTGATCCCAAAACAGAGAAGGTAGTAATCAGTCGTGATGTCCGTTTTGACAAAAATGCTACATTTGATATTGAGGAATATGATACAAGCAATCTGCCAGTCTCACGTAATGAAGAAGGTAATTCTGAAAATGAAGATCACTCTCAAAGGCCATCTCCGAAAAAAATGAGAAGTTTGCAAGATATATATGACGCCACGGAGCAAGTTGATCAAGGTGATGTTGTTTTCTTTGCCTTCTTTGCCGGGGAAGATCCAATTTTTTTTTATGAAGCGTGTAAAGAGGAAAAGTGGATGCAAGCGATGAATGAAGAAATCGAAGCTATTGAAAGAAACAATACATGGGAACTCACAAATCTGCCTCCACATAAGGAGCCGATTGGTGTGAAATGGGTTTACAAGACAAAGAAAAATCCCGATGGCTCAATCAATAAATACAAAGCTAGACTTGTTGCAAAGGGGTACAAACAGAAGGAAGGAGAAGACTATACGGAGGTATTTGCTCCCGTTTCAAGACTCGACACCATTCGTTTGATTATTTCACTTGCGGCTCAAAACGGTTGGAATATTTTTCAAATGGATGTGAAGTCGGCTTTCTTAAATGGCGTTCTCAATGAAGAAGTTTACCTTGAACAACCACCTGGTTTTATAAAGAAAGGAGAAGAGAAGAAAGTATACAGGTTAAAAAAGGCATTGTATGGATTAAAGCAATCTCCACGTGCTTGGTACAGCTGCATTGATTCTTATTTTGAGAAGAATGGCTTTCAAACATGTCCATACGAGCACACTTTATACACCAAAATCAATTCATGTGGAAGTTTCATGGTTGTAAGCCTCTACGTTGATGATCTAATTTTTACTGGGAATAGTTTAGAGATGTTGAATGATTTCAAACTCTCTATGATGCAAGAATTTGAAATGACTGATATGGGAAAACTACATCATTTTCTTGGTATTGAGGTTCTTCAATCCAAGAATGGAGTGTTCATTTCTTAAGAGTCTTATGCTAAGGAAATCTTGAAGAAGTTTAGGATGGAAGAAGCCAATCCGGTTTCAGCTCCATGCATCGCCGGATTAAAATTAAGCAAGGAAGGTGAAGGCAAACTCGTTAATTCCACAATGTTTCGGAGCTTGGTTGGAAATTTAATGTATTTGACTGCTACGAGGCCTGACATCGCTTACTCTGTCAACTTAGTGAGTAGATTTATGGAATTGCCACATTCAAACCATTGGGAAGCCGCCAAAAGAATTTTGCGATATGTAAAAGGAACTTTGGACTATGGAATCTTCTATCAAGTAAACGTTCCTGTTAATCTTATTGGCTATGCCGATAGTGATTTGGCAGGGAGTGTGGATGATAGCAAAAGTATTTCCGGGTATGTTTTCAATCTCGGTACAGGGGCAATATCATGGAGTTCGAAGAAACAATCAATTGTCGCCCTATCTACCACAGAAGCAGAATATATCGCAGCCTCTTCTGCTGGATGTCAAATTATTTGGTTACGAGGAATTTTGGAAAGTCTCAAGCACAAACAGAACTGCCCAACAACGCTGTTTTGCGACAACAGTTCAACTATTTCAATTACAAAAGACCCTGTTCTTCATGGGAGAACAAAGCACATTCGTATTCGCTTCCATTTTCTAAGAGAGCTCGTGAATGAAGAAGTAATCCACGTTGAGTATTGCAAGACAGGTGATCAAATGGCAGACCTGTTTACAAAGCCGCTCAGTGGACTATGTTTTAAAAGAATTGTTGAAAGATTGGGTGTCAGAAGCAAATTTGGTTTACGGGAGGCTTTGTTGGAAAACTAAACCAAATTTATGATATTGGAGAATCACTGTTTGATTAGTTCTTTGTCTTGGATAGATTAAAAGTCATGTATTGAATAGCTGTCTTGGTAAGAGTCAAATTCAGTCCTTGGAATGCTTTCCAACTAATGTTCATTTATAATAGCTATTTATGTATTTGGAATGCTATTTAAACAGCTCTTTGTTATCTCTTTTAAAAAAGGTTGTATGAGATTTAAAAGTAATAGATGTTTAATTAAGAAATCTTCCTTCCACTGTTTTTCTTGTTATTCTCCTTCACTCTTTAATAAGCTGTAACAGTTAATAGAAAAAATAAGCAAGTTCCTCAAGATACGTATCAACTAGATAATTGTATTGATATCTTGATGGCAATTGAATGAAAATTCTAAAGAAGAAAGGGATGTGCAGTATTGAGTAACAAGAACACTAAAAAGTTGAAGGAATTGAAAAGACGAACAAACTGGATATACCAGCAATACACCTAGACGATGTTCCTACTATCGGTGGCCTTGACTTTTCCAAAAAAAATGAATATAATGTCATTGTCATCACTCACTCTTCAAGTCCACAGATAATGCCAATAAAAGAACATAATTATACTGCAAAATAACGATCTGTCAGGCAAGCGAAGAAAAGTTTAAGTACTGAGACGGAAGATAAACACTACTGATTCACCGCCAATCTCCCACAAAGTATTCTTTATTGTCTAGTCCATGGATATTCTTTTGCCACTATTTTTCGTGACAATATCCATGATTACTGCCAACAAGTGGACATACAATGAGTTTAGTTTTATAAATGATGAAGCTACACTCAACCCTCAACAAACGAATATGACTTTGTTATACTCGGCTCTCATAAAATGTACATGACCTGTTATACAAGGCCCTCATCAACCAAGTACTGGATAATTGGACAGTAACCTCTTTAATGTTATTAATCAAGAATTCAATTGACCATCAATAATCAACCAATGGCATATCAATCAAATTAAGGACAAAATATAAAAACCAAATCAAGGCTAAAATATATATGCCAAATCCGACAAAATAAGTTTAACACATATTAATGTGCCAAATTACAATAAGTTTAAACATATGAGTTCCTAGAAACAATAAATTAATCAACTATGAGGATGAGCATATGGTTGTAGAGCTTTGGGAGCTTCTTCATCGATCTTCTCCATGGGATTAGCAGAGTATATGAAGCCCACTGGGAAAAAAAGGCTGATTCGAGCCAAGAAGCCAGTGGTGAAGTGGTTGTGGTGCAAACAAATTGACTAGTAACAAGAGTCATTGTTGTACAAACTCTCTTTCACTGAAGAAGATTTAGAAGGGGTTAACTTTCCCCACAATGATGCTCTTGTTTTAATGGTGAATATTTGTAATTAAGATGTGAAGAAGGTACTGATCGATCCCAGAAGTTCATTAGAGGTCCTGTACCTTAATGCATACAATCAGTTAAGAAGTTTCTTACCGGGGAAAAATGTATGTTCAATCAATGCACCAATTTATAGCTTTAATGGTGAATCTATGTGTTAATCTGCATAGTTGACGTTCCAATAAGGATTGGGGAGGTAAACACGAACATAAAAATTTTTAAGATGAATATTGATTTCCTACAAAATGCAATCCTCGAATGCAACTGGTTAGGGTAGATGAAGGCGGTGGCTTCCACATTCCACCAAAAAACTTAAGTTTTCTTCCCGCAAGGGGTAGTTATTCTTAGAGGCAAGTAGGAGGATGCTTGATACTATTCCAATATTGCTGTCCTAGGATATTAGTCTAAGAGCCCAAACACCCCAAGTTCTGATCAAGCTGTCGTTATGATTGAGAAACATAATGAGCCAATGAAAAATTCAATGGAGAAATGTGAGCCTTCTTTAGGTAAAAAGAAAAGTAAGGAAATCGAGGATTAACAGTAACAGGCTGGTTTTCCCATAGATAGCAGGGCCAGAGGATGACCAAAAGAGAAGGTCTTCGAAGACCTAACTGAAGTCCTTAAAATTTTTGTTTCCATAGATAAATAAAAGTTCCTTTTTATTCACAACAATTTTAATGTTGAAGATAAATAGGACTTAGCTGAATTCTTCAGGAAAAATGTTGATGTATTTGTCGGCAGCCATATGATCATGGTATTTTGCTAAAGTTATATGCCATAAGCTCAATAATAATGAAGTTATAAACCCGTTAAACATCAACCTGGCCATTTAGCCCCCAAAAAAGCTAGGGTAATAAAGGAGGAGGTTCAAAGATTACTCAAGGTAGAGGTAATCAAGAAAACAAAGTTCCTAGAATGGATATCAAATTTACTGGTCATTTGAAAGAAGAATGGTAAAAGGAGGTTATGTATAGATTTCACAAACCTAAACAAGACATATCAAAAAGAAAGTTTTTTGTAGCCAAGGATAAATCGATTGGTGGATTATGTTGCCGGTCATGAACAATTGAGTTTTCTAGATGCTTAATCGGGCTACCACCAAATTCATCTTTTTGGGTTCGATCATGATTGCACTACATTTATAACCACAATGGGACTTTACAGTTACAAAGTCATGCCATTAAGGTTAAAGAATGCTGGGGCTACCTACCAAAGACTTGTGACCAAGATGTTCAAAGAAGAAATTGGTAAATCTATAGAGGTGTACATGGATGATATGTTGGTTAAAAGCAAGAAGACTGCCGACCACATTGCAGAACTAGGTAAAACTTTCAAAATTCTAAGGCACTACAAGATGAAGCTCACTGCTAAGTGTACATTTGGGGTTTGCTCGAGAAAGTTTTTGGGTTCATGGTTGATCATTAGGGTATTGGGACCAATCAAGAAACGACACAGGCTATCTTTGAAATTGAAAGGCCGACCAACCTGAAAGAGTTGTAAAAACTCATGGAAGTGGTTATTGCTTTAAATCATTATATTTTTAAGTGTTCTGATAGATGTATGATATTGTTTTAAAAGAACTAAAGAATTTGTATGGTAAGATGATTGTGACAAAGCTCTAGCTGAGTTAAAAGAACACTTAAGCAACCCACCCACCCCTTATATCAATCCCTAAACCCCATAAGTAATTTTATATGTATTTAACCTCTTCTGATTGGGCCGAAAGTTCTGCCCTAATCAGTAAGCATGATAATGTTTAGAATCCTATATATATTACACTAGCAAATGTTTGGTAGGCTCATAATTGAATTATTTGTCTTTGGAAAAACTTGTATTAGCACTAATCATAACCTCAAGGAAGCTTAGGCATTACTTTGATACTCATCCAATCAAAGATTTAACTGAGTTTAGAGATTAAGTTACAATGGGGGAAAGTGTTAGGCACCCCCACTGCCCCTTTAAGGTCTCCTCTTCTTGTGTAATCAACTACATGTATGCTTGTGCGACAATTGTACAAATAAATAACCTAAACTCTGTATTTATTTGCTTCATTGCACTCCATTGGCAAATAACAATGTAAATGTGATTATTTTGGTAGTTGATTTAATGTAATGTTAATGTGTGATTTTTTTGATAAAATAAGTAGGTAAAATTTGCATATTTATATAAAAGCCCTTAAATTCTGGAAAATTGCAACTAAGCATCCAAGCTGCAAAATACCTCTCACCCGGATTAGCGCGCAGAACCCCTACTATCAAACAAATAATGCATATGAGGCTCTAACCCTTCGGGCTAAGTCAGATAATTTTTAACAAATATAACAGCTATAACTACCCGAGTTCTCCCCCAAAAAGCCAAGCTCAAGTTTTAATTTAGGTTCATTATTTCCACATATATACGAAGAACTTTCCTATTACACTACCGATGTGGGATATTTTGGGTCATCACCCCTTGTTAAATCCTTGATGTCCTTAATTGCACTTACATGATCCACAATATCTACGCCTTATGTGGTATGGGTCCTGGGACTGTTCTGATACCATGTGTATCCATGCCACCTGCACCCTCCCCGCAAAAAAAAATTATTTTAAAAAATTAATTTAGATTTATTGTTCCCACATATATACCAAGGACTTTCCCATATTTAGTTTT
Source organism: Lonicera japonica (assembly GCA_021464415.1). Lineage (NCBI taxonomy): Eukaryota > Viridiplantae > Streptophyta > Magnoliopsida > Dipsacales > Caprifoliaceae > Lonicera > Lonicera japonica. The sequence continues at coordinate 26,129,912 of CM038471.1, forward strand.
TCAAAAAGATAAAGACACAACTTTCTATGTGAAAGACTTCGTACAATTCATAGAGTTAATACTCCTTTCTTCAAGGAGCTTAATACTCACATGTTAATGTTTGCAACGAAAGAGTTATAAAAGTAATATGAGATGGTTAAGTTGGGTAAAATGCATTAATATACATGCACCGGTTTATTTTATGGCAACCATGGGCTTTCCTTGTTCACATATGATAATACTTTTGAAAGATAGTGTATTAACTCTTAGTTCTATGCATTCACAATGAATGATTGATACAAGATCATTACTTGTAATGATGGTGAGCTGAGATCTAAAAAAGATGGATGTAAGGGGTTACTTGATAAATTTCAAGATAAATATTTACTATAGCCTCTTCATAAAAAGGAAAATGCTCGAGAGCAAATTTCACAACTTCTTGGTACATCATTTCCTTCGTTACTTAAGCCAATTGTTCAACTACCCAAAGGATGCCAATCAAAGAAACAAAAGGAGACATCCTCTACAAAGCAAGATTCGTCAAAGTTTGGGATCGTAGAGATAAATCGACGATCTAGTATGTAACGACCCTACCCCGAGATTAGCAAGATATTATTCGCTATGGCATAGAGCCAAACAATTTTGTTAAGGCCTTTTGCTAATTGGTTACTGAGTAAAAACACATGAACCAATGATTCACCCATTATACTACTGTTGTGGGATAGTTTGGGGTGCTACAAACTCGCCCTATTAAATCCTTTATGTCCACGTCTCCTCGTCAGATCGGGGTTATACACAATTAATGTCAACTCTAATTAGCCGCACCCCGCAATTTTGGCTCACCGTTAGCCGCACAGACCAGACCCACAATATCCACAAGTCACGTGGTAGTAGTTCTAGGTCTGCTCTGATGCCATCTGTAACCAACCAAGTTTTCCCCAAGAATTGTTAGCCCAAGTTGTAAGTTAAACTCATTGCACCCACATATATAACGAGGACCTTCGAAATACACTACTAATGTAGGATATTTTGTGTCGTTACATAGTGCGTATAGGGTTATTGGAACTTAAACCTCTCTTAATTTATATATATATATACATATTGATATACATGCATACACTATAGTTAATACTTTATGATGGTGCAAATTAACAACTAAATTTACTCTCCTCCGGCCACGAGTTGATAGTCAGCAATCACACCTATATTGATGAAGGGAGCTAGGAGGAGCCCTATTTGACCACTAAAAGGGAAGTGAAGATTCCCATGTGTTGGGTACCTCCTTGAGAGTCAATCGCGCACGATAAAATATTGAGCTTGGTCTCTAGAGTTTTTTGTCGAGCTTTAGAGCTCTATTATTCGACCATTCTGATAGAGTAGGTGACGAACAGTATGGGCGACTACTGTCTATTCTGCAGAACACGCAAAACCTCATTCACGCTCATTAAATTCATACCAACTATATTTAATGCACTTGAATTCATGGAAAAGTAAGGTCAGAGTTGGTAATGGTCGAAGCATGGCTCCAGACTTATTTTGGGAGCTTTGGCCACACGTTTTGCCTCAGTCATTTATATAAAAGAAGCATTTGTTTCTTTCAACAATCTAACAACAACAAGAAAAACAGGGAGAATCCAGCATTCAATAGTAAGAAGACAAAAGAGAGTTGAAAGCTCATTTATTACACTAATTATTTGATCCAATCATTTAACTGTGTGGTCTAAAACATTACCCTAGCTTTTAGCACCAACAGTTTGGCGCCATCAAAAACATACTACAAAAATCGCCATGTCTTCTAGAAACACTGAGCCAGACCCTTTGCTGACATTATAGGAGCAACATGCTGCTTTCCAAATCCATATTGATAGGCTCATAGCCTAAATGGAGATGCCCCAAATCAACTTAAGGAACAGATAAACCATAGCCTTCGCGATTGCTGCTGCTCCTCTAGTTCTGCCTCGAGTCCCTGTCGAGCAAAGGCTAGGAGACCAAAGCAGAGAATCTACGAGGAGCCGCAGCAGGACAAATGAGTTTGAATATTACTGGTCCAACTCCAAGAAAGAATCTTCTTACAATGAGGTCTTAGCTGCTGTGAAAACCCGCGTTTTCGACCCCTCCGCTTTTCACCTTTTATTTTTCGACCAATACGTTGGAGTTTTTATTAATTACAAAAAAATGATATTTTGTAAACAATTTAGAGTCGCCAGTTTGTTTTACTAAACAAACAAAAATTTTGTGTAAAAGAGAAACATTTATGAATTAAACGCTTTCTTAAACACAATTAATGCGAAACCAGACAATTCAAGGGTTCGGGGATTAAGTTACGAATTGGGAAGGGATTAGGCACCCAATTCGCCCTTTTGGTCTCTAAGTAGAATATGCGTTAAGTATTATCACAGATTCGCATGAGCGTGTAATATTATCTCACTTCAGCCTTTTATTTTCAGAAAACCGGGATTTTGGGGTGGGGATTGAAGACGTGTGCTTCGCTTTTCGCCCTTTTTGATTTTAGAAATCAGTGTGTATGTGTGTGGTTTTGTAATTGTTTTGTACAGAGATAGACAACGAAATCAGTGCATTTTGATAAAAATCAGAGCTTTTTCAGAAGCTAATTTAGTTTGGAATTGGTATCCGGCAATCATCGAAATTTCTTTTGTCAAATAGTGTACCACAATTTAATTACTTAAATTGGCATTTAACAATTTTCATACTCTCACATTGGATATTTAATTCAACGCCCAAATTTATAGATTAAACGGGGCACAAAATCAATCAATTCCGGTGTGGATTGAGACTGATAAAATTGAAAATAACTGATAAAAATATTCCTTCAAAAGATGATTTTTTCTCAACCAATATTTTCAATGTTGATAATCTGACTTGAATCTAAAATTTGAACTGATTTGGAATTTAAACAGCAGTCTAATATGCGAGACTGATAAAAAATACCTTGATAAAAATATGTTTTTAAAATACGATTTTTTCTCAATCCACACCTTCTATAATTAAAGTAAAGCTCAAATATGAAATTTAGACTGATTTGGAGATAAATATCACTCTCTACATGCGATTCAATGAGAATACACAGATAAAAATTGAGATTCCTAGAGTTACGAAACTTACCAAAAAGCTTCCCCAAGTATTTCCAACACTTCTCCACCGATTTTCCACCTTTTCTCCTCCTCCAAATGGCACAAAAGGGGTCTATTTATAGCTAAAAAAGAGCAGTTGTCGTGGGGACAGCTGCAGTTGTCGCGGGGACAACAGGTGTTGTCGCGGGGACAATACCTTTGTCGCGGGGACAACCGGTTTTGCCTCCTTCGACGGTTTTTGCAATTACGGCCTAACCGAGCATCGGAATGATCTGATTTTTTGATATGTTGTTCCGCATGATGTAACCTACCTCATGAACAAATTTCAGCTCATTTGGACTTCGGGAAGTGTGCCTTTTGATTCCCGAGGTGAATTCCCGATTTTATCAATTCTCGGAGATCCGGCCGTCGGAATGTGCTGATTTTTGAATATGTTCCTCCTTGTAGTATTACCTAACAACCCTCAAAGTTTTAGGACTATCAGATATCCACATCTATTTAATTTTACCTTCCAAGAGTTTTGACGGTTACCGGTTTCTGGAAATTTCTGGTAATTCTCGTAACTTTCTGTCTGGGTGGCCTTTCTGCCTCATTCTTTGACCTGTATCACATGTATAGAGTATATATTCATCCATGAATGTCTATGCATGCCCGTGTGTTCATTTTCTTGAAATTCGGGATTTGTGCGATGGTCGAAAAATGAGGTGTTCACAGACCCTCTCGGCCTAGGTTCTTTGGAACAAAGAAACTAGGACGATACTAAGAACGCATTATTTTGAGGCACTCATACAAATCCTCCATGATATGTTTTTTTCGAAAACAATGCCATGCTAAATGATGCTTGTGCTGTCTATCTCTGCTGGAAAATGGATGAGCGATTCAGGACGCTACCTGTGCTTTAAAAAAAAATGTTGAGCTGTGGTACTCCTACTTCGTAGGACGGTTCCGTCAACAATTTGATTTAGATCGTTGAGCTGATGTACTCCCATCGGTAGGGACGGTTCTGTCAACGATTTGATTGAGTGTTGAGCTGATGCACTCCCTTCGGTAGGGACGGCTCTGTCAACAATTTTCATTCTGAGTTGAACTGTGGTACTCCTACATCGTAGGACGGTTCTGTCAACGAATCTGCTTTTTTGGGTTGAACTGTGGTACTCCTACATCGTAGGACGGTTCTGTCAACGAATCTGCTTTTTTGGGCTGAACTGTGGTACTCCTACATCGTAGGACGGTTCTGTCAACGAATCTGCTTTTTTGGGCTGAACTGTGGTACTCCTACATCGTAGGACGGTTCTGTCAACGAATCTGCTTTTTTGGGCTGAACTGTGGTACTCCTACATCGTAGGACGGCTCTGTCAACGAATCTGCTCTTTTGGGCTGAACTGTGGTACTCCTACATCGTAGGACGGCTCTGTCAACGAATCTGTTTTTTGGGCTGAACTGTGGTACTCCTACATCGTAGGACGGTTCTGTCAACGAATCTTCTTTTTTGGGCTGAACTGTGGTACTCCTACATCGTAGGACGGTTCTGTCAACGAATCTTCTTTTTTGGGCTGAACTGTGGTACTCCTACATCGTAGGACGGTTCTGTCAACGAATCTGCTTTTTTGGGCTGAACTGTGGTACTCCTACATCGTAGGACGGTTCTGTCAACGAATCTGCTCTTTTGGGCTGAACTGTGGTACTCCTACATCGTAGGACGGCTCTGTCAACGAATCTGTTTTTTGGGCTGAACTGTGGTACTCCTACATCGTAGGACGGTTCTGTCAACGAATCTTCTTTTTTGGGCTGAACTGTGGTACTCCTACATCGTAGGACGGTTCTGTCAACGAATCTTCTTTTTTGGGCTGAACTGTGGTACTCCTACATCGTAGGACGGTTCTGTCAACGAATCTGCTTTTTTGGGCTGAACTGTGGTACTCCTACATCGTAGGACGGTTCTGTCAACGAATCTGCTTTTTTGGGCTGAACTGTGGTACTCCTACATCGTAGGACGGTTTCCTTCAACGAATCTGCTTTTTTGGGCTGAACTGTGGTACTCCCACATCGTAGGACGTTTCTGTCAACGAATCTGCTTTTTGGGGCTGAACTGTGGTACTCCTACATCGTAGGACGCTTCTGTCAACGAATCTACTTTTTTTGGGCTGAACTGTGGTACTCCTACATCGTAGGACGGTTCTGTCAACGAATCTGCTTTTTTTGGCTGAAATGTGGTACTCCTATATCGTAGGACGGTTCTGTCAACGAATCTTCTTTTTTGGGCTGAACTGTGGTACTCCTACATCGTAGGACGGTTCTGTCAACGAATCTGCTTTTTTGGGCTGAACTGTGGTACTCCTACATCGTAGGACAGTTCTGTCAACGAATCTGCTTTTTTGGGCTGAACTGTGGTACTCCTACATCGTAGGACGCTTCTGTCAATGAATCTGCTTTTTTTGGGCTAAACTGTGGTACTCCTACATCGTAGGACGGTTCTGTCAACGAATCTGCTTTTTGCGTTGAACTGTGGTACTCCTATATCGTAGGACGGTTCTGTCAACGAATCTGCGTTTTTGGGTAAAAAAGTTTTTCTTTCTTCTTTTTTATCCGGTTTTTCTATGCATTTTTTTTATGAGTTTCCGTTTTTTCTTAAAAAATGTAATCACGATTTCCTTGGTTTGTAAACCTCGTGAGCGCTTTCTTTTGGGGTTTTCACCTTACATTCTTGAATTTTTACCAATGTTTCCATAGTTTTCAGGATTCTTGCCCTTTGCAGTTTTTTTCTTGATTTTCGGAGAACATTTTTATTTGCACCTGTACCTTTTCTGTTTTTGATGCCCTTATATCTCCCTTTGATGTTTTCAAGGCTTTTTTCTTGATGCCCGTCTATTTAATCTTTTGCATGGCCGGCAGCCTTTTGGCCTAGCTGTCACTCTCGGTGTGGCTCTTGCCGTTACCTTCTTTCTCTGTTTTTCTGGAATTCTCTTTATTTCTTCTCTCTTGGTGCTGTGGGTTTTATCCTCTTTTCTACTCTTTCAATTTTTTCTTGTACCCACTTCGTTCTCTTCAAATAGTTTCTCTACTGCTAAGGGCACATTTCCTGTATTCTGTGGAAGTCTTGGTTTAAATTCTCCGTGTTGGGTTTTTACCGTGCATGTGTTGTGGTGTTTTTTTGGCTTGAAAACTTCAGAATTCCGTGATTCCTCTTCTTTATTTTTTTTTGAAAACTGATAAAAAAATGACATTTTTATCCCGGATAAAAGAGAAAAAAGAGTTTTTTTTTTGGGACAATGGTTTCTCTTGGGGACAACTAGTTTGGTTCCTATATATATGAGCCTTCTTTGCTTGCATTTCTCCCATCTCCCATAGTTTCTTTCTCTCTCTAAGTTCATATTTTCTCCTTGGCTTTTCTTTGCAATCCTTTTTATCATGTCGGCTTTTCATTCTTATAATAATAGCATTCATTCTCTCCCTTCGGATTGTCTGCTTGGTGATCTTTCGAATATCTTTACCACGGGATCTGACAGTTTTACTTTCATATCGCCGCATCACGATGATTGGGAGGGGATAGTATGGCAAGGTGCTGAAGGTGCGGCTTACCGACGTGCTGTGTATACTGACGCTGTCGTTTCTGATATCAACCCCCCGTGGCTTATCATGGAGCCAGAACAGCATTTATTCTTCAATCGTACTCGGGTATTTCCAAATGCAACATATATTATGAAATGCTGATGTACTGCTTTATATGTTTATGCAAGTGCCATGTTTGTTGTCTTTTAAAAATAAAAAATGATGATATCAATTAATAATATATAATGTTAGTAATAATAATAGTAGTAATAATAGTAGTACTAGTAGTAATAGTAAATAATAGATAGTAAATAGTAATAGTACTAGAACATAGTAATAGTACTAGAACATATTTCCTGCAAAAGCAAATAATACCATGTTAGAAATTCTTATATATGCCTGTATGCTAAAATGCATGTTTATCATTTTCGAGCTCTCTTTCTTTTTTCTTTTTTCTTTTTATTTTATAAACTAGGTAAGTCGCAGATGCCGTGGTTCTTGCAACTCTGTCTATGACGCTTGGGTATCCTCTCCTCAAGCGGTTAGGGAGTTCCTCGATGTTACCCCTTTTGGCCTTCTTCTAAACGCATTGCCTGGGCACGCCCAGCGTGCTTCAAATCTTACGACGGCGATGGCGGAAAGGTGGTTTGATACTACCCACACCTTTCAGTGGGGTTGGGGGGAGATGACCATGACTCCCATAGACGTGCATATCTTGACGGGTTTGCCCTTCGGGGGCCGGCCGATCGATTGTTCTCCTTCAGCTAGGATTACCGAGGCGGGGATGCGAGCTGCTCTTGGTTGGTATTACGAGGGGAATGAGATCCCTCATGCTGTTTTAGTTGAATATCTGAAGCAGGAAACTTTGCGCATGGGAAGCAGGGGCAATCTTCTTACCCGACGAGAGGTTCGTCAGTATGCTAGATCACTGCTACTCCTAGTTCTGCAGGAATTATTTACAGCTCGCGGGAATAATGATGCCGCTGTATACTGGCTTGCCATCCTTAATGATTTCAGCATTATTCATTCTTGGGATTGGGGGGGACTTGTTCTAGCCGTTCTGTATGACTCGATGGATAGTTTTTCAAGACGCGAATCTCCTACTCACCGGGGAATGTGTATGTTATGGGAGGTACCCCCTTTCTATCTCTTTTATCATAATTTCCACGTTCGTCTAAGTTTCTTTGTTAATCCTTTCTCTATATTTTTCAGGCCTGGTTTCTGGCATATATTGGTAGTGGTCCGGCATAGCTTGGTGTTTGTACGAATCGTTCTTTCCCCTTTTTTCGTCATTTTTCCCGGAAACTATGTACGTCGAAGCCATTCCGTTATTCTCTATCGCATCTTTGCCACGGAGATTTCTTTGGGCTTACCCCTGATCGGGTACAAACTTTCTCCCTTGGTTCATTTTTTATTTCCCTTCTTTTTGAAATCGTTCCTTATACTTATGTCTCTGTAGGTGAACTGGACCCCTTGGTCGGAATTGCATGGTCAGCCGGCTTTCCATTATATTCGGACATTTTCTCAGACACGGCGGCTGTTGCGTCACGAGTACGACTATTGTTTCTATCTGGGTGAGAGGGTGTTGCGTCAGCATTCTCCTGGGGCTACTCTCAAGTCCCCTGCTCATCCTCCTTTGCGTATGCGTCTTCCTTCTCAGGTTCCTGCTGAGGATCGTTTAATCTTGTTTCAAGGATGTGATTATACGAGGTTCCAGTCGGATATTCCTTATCGCGAGTTTGCACGCACTTATCTATTGCTAGAGAATGTAGGCGCTACCCCTGATGACATTTATACACGTTATACTAGGCTAGGGGGCAATTCTCATTGTATTCATGGGTAGGACTGGTATGCGATGCATGTGTCGAAATCTGGAGAATCTGCTCACCTTGGGTTTTGGTCTGCTAGTTCTTCTGATGATGAGAGTGGGAACCAAAATGAGAGTACGGATCAAGATGATGTCATGGATCAGGCGACTGATGGGATTGCTGGTGATGCAGAGGGTGTAAGTCAGAATCTTGGTGGAGATGAAGACATGGGTACTAGCTTTGGTCACGATGATGGTGGTGTTGATGGTGGGTTCACAGGCGACAATGTGGCTATGAGGCCATCGGTTTTTGTCAATCATCCGATGGGTGAAGGCTTGGGTCATACTACAGGTTATCCAATGGGGCAAGGGCAAGGCTTTGTTGCAAGTTATCAAACAGAGCAAGGGCGAGGTTTTGTTGCAGGTTATCAGACGGGGCAAGGTTCGAGTTTTGATCTGCCCGTCTTCTCTAACTTTACCTCTTTCTTGAATAACAACCCTTTTGGTGGCGAGGTACCCCAAGGCTCAGGGAGGGAATTCCGAGTTACGGCACGAGATCTCAACCATGCAGAAGTGGCCAGACGTTTTGAGAGGGATCAAGGGATGCCTTCTGGACCTGGCCAATCGTCCCGTTCTTGTAGTTTACCTGTGTTGCCGCGAACCATGTCTTTTACTGCTGCTTGGGAGGGGATGCAGTATAACCTCCGATCTTCTCCCACTCCTGAACATTTTACTTTTCTCGGGATTCCGAGTGGGACAAATGTTGTAGTCTCGATAGATGAATTACGCAGTCTTTATGATACTGCCACGGATTACTGGGCCTTCTTAGTTCACTGTGTTCCCCAACCCTGGGAGTATGATAGGTCTTTCCGTGATGCCATGAGGCTTGCTAGTAATACCACTGCTCGTGAGGCTCCTGATCCTGGTGCACCCTCTCGCTCTTCCATGGGGTCAGTTAATGAGGCCGTGCTCATAAGTCGTCCTGCCCCTCGTCGTCGTGGTCCTCCTTCTCGGCATTCTCAGCTTGGTTCGGCGGAGAATGTTGACATGTCATCGCGGCGCGGCAATTAGCTGGTTTTTTTGTTTTTTGAAAAAGTATCCTTTATGTTTTATTTATGAAATTGTGTATTTTGCGAAAAAAGAAACAAGTCTATGTAGCTCGAAAATGATATGTATGCAAACGTATGTATTGTAGACTCTTTTCCGGAAATATATTCAATATTTTATTTTGAGAAGATATCAGTTGTAAGTGTTGTTATGTTTGTTAATAAAGATTTTGGCCTGGAGGCAAAAGTTTTATTTTGTTATGCAAACTTATTTTGTAATTTTTCAAAATTAATAAAAAGCAGGGTTTATTATTTTTTTATGAAAATTAGACCGGGCCTGAAGTCACTTCTCAGGTTGCCTACGTTCCCCTTGTTTTAATATCTCAATTCTTGGTTGTGGGGCTCAGGTCTACGTAGTTCTTGGGTATGCCGGCTTATGTCCTTTACTGATAGTATTTCTTCAAACGATCTAGATTAACCGGAGAACTGAACTGTTGCCCATCTGTATCTGTGATTATGACTGCTCCTCCGGACAAAATCTCTTTGACAATATACGGCCCTGTCCACTTCTGCGCGAATTTTCCCCTTGGATCTCTAGCTGGTTCTCTGATTTCTTTTAGCACCAAATCATTTATCTGTATTCCTCTGACTTTCACTTTCTGATTGAATGCTCTAGCAACCCTTTTCTGATACCCTTGCTGATGGTAGGCGGCTTTCAATCGTTTCTCGTCGAGTAGCGCCAACTCTTCTTAACGGCTTTGAACCCAGTCTAATTCTGCCACTGTGTTTTCCATAACTACCCTCAGAGACGGGATCTCCATTTCTACAGGCAGTACTGCTTCCATCCCATACATTAATGAAAACGGTGTGGCGTTTACGGAGACCCTTTCTGTAGTGCGATATCCCCACAATGCATACGGCAGTTTATCGGCCCAATCTCGACCACCTTTTATCATCTTGCTAATCCTATTCTTCAAATTTTTGTTTGCCTCTTCTACTGCACCATTGGTCTATGGCCTGTAGGGGGAGGACTTGTGCCTCTGTATCCCGTATTCTTCCATCACATCGTTGGCTTCTCCTTCGAAGTGGGTTCCATTGTCAGACACAATCTCATGGGGTACCCCGTATCTGCAGATGATATTCCTTCGGATGAATTTTGCTACCTTCTTAGCATCAAGCTTCGCATACGATTCTGCCTCGACCCACTTTGTAAAATAATCGATTGCGACTAGTATGTACTCATGCCCATTGCTTGCTGACAGCGATATTTTTCCAATGACGTCTACCCCCCAAACTGAGAATGGCCAAGGAGCTGTCATGGTGTACAATTCTTTTGGGGGAAGGTTCTGAGATTTTGCGTAGACTTGGTAGAGATGGCATCTTTTGGCATGACCATTACAGTCTTGTTGCATAGTGGTCCAGTAATATCCTTGCCGAATTATCTTCCGGGCCAAAGTGTGTCCACTCATGTGAGGTCTGCATTCTCCCCCGTGCACTTTGTTCATAATGGCTTGAGATTCCTCTTCTCTTAGGCATCAAAGATGTACTCCGTCATACTCTCTCTTGTACAATTTTCCCGCGCAAATGATGAATTGAGCTACCAATCTCCGAAGTGCTATCCGAGTCTTCTTACTGGCATGATCAGGGTATTTTCCTTCTTTTAAGACCCTCCAGATGTCGTAATACCAGGTGGCTGAATCTACCAATTCCTCATCTTCATTTTCACTATCAAGGACCATGCAGTATGCCGGGACCTCTCTTTGCTCAATAGTGATCTGTACTGCCTGCATATCTCCCGGGATTTCTACCATTGATGCCAATGTTGCCAGTGCGTCGGCGAAATTATTTTGACTGCGGGGTACATGGTGGAAACTAATCTCTTCAAATTTGTTAGCCATATCTTGCAGTTTGTCCAGGTAGGGGATGAGCTTATCTTCTCTGATCTTCCACTTTCGCATTACCTGGTGTATGATTAGAGCCGAATCTCCGAAAACCTGTATTTTCCTTACCCCTCTTTTAAGAGCGATTTCCAACCCCACGATGCAAGCCTCATATTCAGCAGTGTTATTGGTGCAGTCGAATTGCAACCGGAACGACAATGGTGCGTGAATCTGATCTGGCGAGATCAAAAGAATCCCTATTCCATAGCCATTTTTGTTGGCAGCTCCGTCGAAATACAATTTCCATTTACCCTCTGTTTCTAATGCCATGATAGTTTCATCTGGGAAGCTGAGATCTCTTTCTTCTTCCTCTTCCAAAATAGGATTACCAGCCAAGAAATCTGCGATGATCTGACCTTTAATCGCCTTCTGGGTAACATATGTGATATCGAACTCAGATAACAAAAACACCCATTTAGCCATCCGATTAGTCAACACTGGCCTCTCGAACAAGTATTTCAATGGATCCAACCGGGCAATCAGAACAACGGAAAATACGAGCATGTAATGGCGTAACTTATGAGTTGCCCAAATCAAAGCTGCACACGATCTTTCTAGTGGTGAGTACTTTCTTTCACAGGGTGACAATTTCTTACTGATGTAATAAATTGCCTACTCCTTTTGACTCTGGATCAAGTGTTGGGCCAACATAGCCCCTGCGGCAATTTCATTGACTGTGAGATACAGTAATAAGGGAAGGTCTGGCTGTGGTGGGGCAAGGATTGGTGGATTGGATAGGTACTCCTTGATTTTATCAAACGCCGCTTGGCACTATTCATTCCACTGACCATCTGACGATTTCTGCAAGAGTCTGAATATGGGCTCGCATGTTTGCGTGAGCTGGGATATGAACCGACTGATATACTGTAGCATACCCAGGAACCCTCTAACCTCCTTCTCTGTGCGCGGTGCCGGCATTCCTCGGATTGCTTTTATCTTGGCAGGGTCTGCTTCGATTCCCTTTTTGCTAACGACATAACCCAACAACTTGCCTTTTGTTACCCCAAATACACATTTATGCGGATTTAATTTCATCTGGAATTGCCAAAGTCTATCGAAGAAAGTTTTGAGGGTGGGGGGATGCCCTTCTCTCTCTTTGGACTTGATGATCATGTCGTCCACATATACCTCAACCTCTTTGTGGATCATATCGTGAAAAAGTGCAGTTGCAGCCCTTTGGTACGTTGCCCCGGCATTCTTTAACCCAAATGGCATAACTGTGTAACAGTAAGTACCCCACGGTGTGATGAAGGCAATTTTTTCTTGATGATCGGGATGCATCTTTATCTGGTTATAACCGGCGAAACCATCGACAAACGACTTCAAAGCATGGTTGGCAGTACTGTCCACAATTAGATCGATATTGGGTAATGGAAAATCGTCTTTTGGGAAGGCTTTATTGAGATCCCTGTAATCTACACATACCCTCACTTTCCCATTTGGCTTCGGTACAGGTACGACGTTGGCTAACCAAGTTGGATAATCCACTACTCGGATGAATCCCACTTTCAACTGTTTTTCAACTTCTTCTTTAACCTTTAAGGACCATTCTGGTATCAACTTTCTGAGTTTATGCTTGACAGGTTTACACTCTGGTTTGGTGTGGATCTCATGCATCACTATATCCGTGCTTAAACCTGGCATATCAGCATAAGACCAAGCAAACACATCAACATATTCTTTCAACAACTCATGCAATTCTTTGCTTTCAGATTCATTCAATTCAGCCCCAATTTTTAACTCTTTCTTATCTTCATCGGTCCCTAGGTTAACCGTAACGGTTTCACCCTCCTCGATTTGGATTCGCTGTTTGTTCTTTTCAGGGATATCATTCATAGATTCAATTTCAGCAGAGGCAATAAAAGAATTGGACATATCCGGATACTGTGAAACCATTTCTATTTCATTAACAGAAATTCCATTGGGTACATTCTCAAGTAAATTTCCTAAGAGCTTATCATCGCTCATGCTACCCACAATTTTATCCCTTACATATTCACTCCCTTTCTCTCTCAAGATTCCCCTTTTCTTTGTCGGGTAGATCAAAACCACGGGATCAACTAGATTACCCTCTTCAGTTACTGTCATAACATCAGTTTCGACAAACAAACTCTTCATCATAAGAGTTAGCTCCTCAGTTCCTTCATCTTCTTCTTTCAAACCCTGAGATGGATCTTCATATCCTCTATTTTCAATACAGTGTACCTTCCCCTCTTTGTGATACAAGTCTTCAACAAAGAAGATTTCTAGTCCTGGGACTCTTTCTCCTTTCGAATTAAACCATGGTTCTTGGAAACCACAAAACCGGAAGTCTTCCCCTTCCTTTACAAATAAACCATTCAAGGAAGTATTGATCGCTCCATAATTTGAACCCTCCATAAATTTGCCTTCTTCCGCCTCTGATAAACCCAGCCCAGCGTATTTTCGGCTCTACAAGTGTGGCTTAATTGGCTTGACTATTCCGACTTGTCGATCACCCAAACCTCTGCCTGGCAAGTACCCCATAGCATTCATCATAGCAACCACTTTTTCGTTCAGAAATGGCACGGTGTACGGGGGTAACAGTTCAATTTTCTGTGTGGTCAGAGTTTGCACTTTGGGTTCGCATTGAAAACCTCCCAACTGTATATCCTGACTCCCTATGCCTAAGACTGGTGTGTCTTTGGGCATTATAACATCGTCACAGTCCCCATGTACCACAATTACTTCATCTCCCACGGGAATCTTTACTTTCTGATGGAGAGATGACGGGAGAGCCCTGACCGAGTGTATCCATGCCCTTCCCAGCAGCATATTAAAGCTTGACGGGATCTCAATAACTTGGAATTCTGCAGCAAATTCGGTTGGCCCGATCAATAAACTCAGGGTAACAGACCCCAATACGGTTCTCTTGGTGTTGTCATAGGCTCTCACGATTACCGGAGATTCTTCCAAACTGCCTTCATCAAGCCCCAGAGCCTTGAAAGTTTTGAGAGGGCATACATTTATGGTTGCTCCATTGTCGATGAGCACCTTTGGTATTACCATCCCCAGAGTTTCAACAGATATGTGCAGAGCTTGGTCATGATCTCTCCCCAACGGTGATAAGTCTTCATCGGAGAATGCTAGACTGTTCTGTAGACCCAGTGTCCCAATCATAGCGGTTAATTGCCCAGGAGTGGATTCTATGGGGACTATGGCTTCATCCATGAGTTTCAAAAATGCTACTCGATGGGGTTTGGAGGAAACCAACAGTCCCCAAATGGATATCTGAGCCTGGGTTTTTTTTAATTGTTCGACCACTTGCCTACCTTCAGGTTGGATCACTTCTTTCTGTCCAGCTTCCGCTACTTTCTCTTGAGGGCTATAAACCTTCCCTGATCGTGTTAACTATTGCACCCAGTTAGCTAAACCCTCCTTTTCATTCTCATCCGACTCTTCTGCCACTTTTGACCAGTCAAAATTAACCATGTTGACGTGGGCTCGGGTGATCTTTCTTGAGGTGGACCACTTTTGGCTTGTTGTTTCCTGTCCAATTTTCACCTTCTTTCCCTGATAACCTAATCCCTGCTTGCGGATCTGAGTTTTTACTTTAACGGGTTCGGCGATGCCTTGGTTGTATTTGCCCAGTCCTTGACCGGGCAGTATTTTCATTTTCTTCATCCACTCACTAACTTGGGGGTTGTACGATGGTTTCTCAGCAACTTTCCCTCCT
Source organism: Lonicera japonica (assembly GCA_021464415.1). NCBI lineage: Eukaryota > Viridiplantae > Streptophyta > Magnoliopsida > Dipsacales > Caprifoliaceae > Lonicera > Lonicera japonica. The sequence goes on from CM038471.1 coordinate 26,145,019, forward strand.
TGATTCGGAACTTCTTTCATTAATTGTCGGAACATATTTTCCAATTCTTCTTCTTTTCCTTCTGTAAAACCTTGACTCAAACAGCTTTCTACTCGAAATACAGCTATGATCTCCTTTCCTTTTGCCGGCCGAATTAAAAATACCGGATCATTCTCTTCTTTATCTATTATCAATGCATTAATTATCCCCCTGTGGTTGGGGAGTGGATTCTTTGCCACATTCGGGGGCTCGGGATCAGGAATTTTCCCTGACTCTATCAAATCTTGTATGGTGTGCCTCAAAGCTATGCATCGATCAGTGTAGTGTCCAGGGCCTTGATGAAATTCACAAACTTCATTCGTATTCCAGCCACGGGGAAGCGGATCAGGGGGAGCTCGGGGGGCTAAAGCTTGTATGATGCCTCCATCCCTTAGGGCTGCAAAAGTCTTACTCAGAGAAGCTGGGAGTCGAGAAAAATATCTATTCCTTCCATTGTTCCTGGTTTGATTGACAAAACCTTGGTTGGGTACGGGCCTCTGCTCCTGAGGATATTGAAAGTTAGTTTTTTGAGAAGTTCCGGCATTTTGGTAAGACCATGTCTGATTGACGGCTGGGGTGGATCTTTTGTATTGGGAAGCCGTTTTCTTAGCTTCGGCTGCCCTTGCCAATTCCTCCTCTGTCTCATTGGCGATGTGCATCAAAGCTTTGTACTTCTCAAAATATTGGCGACCCATACCATTCCGGATTTCAGGCTAAAAGTTCTTGACTATCAAACCCAGTTGTTCCTCCTCAGACACGCGGTCCACCATTTGTGAGGCCAGTTCACGCCATCGAGTTATAAAATCGTTAATGCTTTCATTCTCTCTCTGCTTTGCCATTTCCAAATGCTTACGGGTGACTTTCAACTCCTCATTAGATTTGTAATGTTCCATGAACTCTTTCACAATGCTCTTCCAATCTGCCACTCGATGCCTCTCTAATCCCAAAAACCAGCTGTGGGCGGGCCCAGTCAAGTTTTGATGAAAACCTTGAGCCAAGTGAGTTTCGTTTAACCCATACAACTGCATCGTTCTTACATAAGCCTTGAGATGAAGATGCGGTGGGCTGCTTCCCGAGAATTTCTCGACATGGGGGAGCTTGAAACCAATCGGCAACTGGGCTTCCAGAAAAAGGGACATATTCTGGATATCGGCCATATCATCGACTTTATCAATTACTCTTTGGTTCAGGGCTTTCACTTGTTCTCTCAACACGGCTATTGCTTCATGCTCTTTATATGCCTCGACCACGGACTCCGTATACTGCCCCATATAAGGATCATGTTCACGACCTTCACCGAAGAAATGGTTGTTTTGTTGACGGGGTGGGTTTTGCTCAGGATGAAGCCAAGCATTGACGCCGTCGGGTGCGGGCGGGCCCTGGTGAGCTGGTGGGACATTCTGTGGGGCGAGGGGAATTGGTGGTCCCCTGTTGTGATAAGGATTGGAGTTCTGTGGGATTTGCTCCATGGGTACTCGGGCGGCGAGTAGATGGTTAACTGATTGGGTCAAACCCTGAATTAAGTGAAAAAGTTGTTCCGGGGATAGGGTTCCAGGATCCATCGGTAAACCGGGACCGGGCGGCGGTTCCGCTGCATGGTGCTGTCCCTCGATATTCCCAACCCCTTCTTCGATACGCTCGTTCTGATCATTCTGGAAATCTATGGCCCGTCTTGGAGGCATGTCTATTGGTGAATCCGGACGAATAAGTCTACCGGTAGAATCTTGACCAACCCAACAGGCCAGTGCAAAAAATCTGAGAGTAATGAAGAAAATTTTTTATATCATTTTTTTTTAAAAAAAACGAGGATTGCAGAAGATAACTAGATATTTTTTCCAAACAAAGAATTTTATAATTCCGGAAAAGAGTACTATGCAAAAGAATGTAAATCGAAAACCAATTTTTTGATGATTAGGTGAAAACAAACCGACAGCAACAACTTGAGAGCCCCATAGGTAGGTTTAGGGTAGGAATAAGAATCCCCGGGGTGCCCTTATAACCTTCCGGTTTTGAAAACGCATTTTGAAAACTTATTATATAAAATGACAACATTTTTAGAAAATATTTTGTAAAAATCGGGAAGTTCTCTCCTCATAGAGTTGTTTTTCATGGAAATAGTGATGGGGAAATTCTCACTAGCGAATTCTAGTGGGGGATTTCTACGGAGGAGGTTGGACAGCCTCCGGCCGTACTTGCCAAACCAGGAAACGGTATGCATGACAAGGCCTTTGATTCACCAATCTCACGACTGACGGTTAAGCAAAGATGCAGAAATTCAAGTGTACTAGGTTGACTCGTCCTACATGCAGCGTGGCTTGATGGGTTAAGGTTTAGGCTCCCTCCTATCTGGCTAGGTCTTGCTATATACCCCAAGGGTGAGTACGTGCAAGGACCTTTTGATATACATCCCGGGTACGTGAGTATTCTCGTCACTCTATATACCTCGGTAAGTACTTGGCCAAGGAGAGTGGAAATAAGAGCTTTCGGTTGATGTTGACCCAGACGAGTCAACTCCCTACTTGCTAAACAGTATTTCCGGGTTATTTGGGATAATTTCACACTCGCGATAATGCATGATGGTAGTGCGTGCGTGCAAAATAACAATTATTGAGGTATATTATGAAGAACGCTTTATGATTTGTTCCAGTCTTTTCAAATTTTATTTATGAAAATATTTTTCCTCAAACAATAATTATAAACAGAGAAAGATAAATCGGGTATCCACCTGCATCGCATCTATGTTATCCTAAAACTAAGGCCGAAAATAAAAACACGCAATAAAATAAAATAAACAAATATCCATGCATATTCTACTCTTGTACAGAGTCTAATCCTCTTAAAAATTCATCATATTCCCCAGCAGAGTCGCCACTGTGAAAACCCGCGTTTTCGACCCCTCCGCTTTTCACCTTTTATTTTTCGGCCAATACGTTGGAGTTTTTATTAATTACAAAAAAATGACATTTTGTAAACAATTTAGAGTCGCCAGTTTGTTTTACTAAACAAACAAAAGTTTTGTGTAAAAGAGAAACATTTATGAATTAAACGCTTTCTTAAACACAATTAATGCGAAACCAGACAATTCAAGGGTTCGGGGATTAAGTTACGAATTGGGAAGGGATTAGGCACCCAATTCTCCCTTTCGGTCTCTAAGTAGAATATGCGTTAAGTATTATCACAGATTCGCATGCGCGTGTAGTATTATCTCACTTCAGCCTTTTATTTTCAGAAAACCGGGATTTTGGGGTGGGGATTGAAGACGTGTGCTTCGCTTTTCGCCCTTTTTGATTTTAGAAATCAGTGTGTATGTGTGTGGTTTCATAATTGTTTTGTACAGAGATAGACAACGAAATCAGTGCATTTTGATAAAAATCAGAGCTTTTTCAGAAGCTAATTTAGTTTGGAATTGGTATCCGGCAATCATCGAGATTTCTTTTGTCAAATAGTGTACCACAATTTAATTACTTAAATTGGCATTTGACAATTTTCATACTCTCACATTGGATATTTAATTCAACGCCCAAATTTATAGATTAAACGGGGCACAAAATTAATCAATTCCGGTGTGGATTGAGACTGATAAAATTGAAAATAACTGATAAAAATATTCCTTCAAAAGATGATTTTTTCTCAACCAATATTTTCAATGTTGATAATCTAACTTGAATCTAAAATTTGAACTGATTTGGAATTTAAACAGCAGTCTAATATGCGAGACTGATAAAAAATACCCTGATAAAAATATGTTTTTAAAATACGATTTTTCTCAATCCACACCTTCTATAATTAATGTAAAGCTCAAATATGAAATTTAGACTGATTTGGAGATAAATATCACTTTCTACATGCGATTCAATGAGAATACACGGATAAAAATTGAGATTCCTAGAGTTACGAAACTTACCAAAAAGCTTCCCCAAGTATTTCCAACACTTCTCCACCGATTTTCCACCTTTTCTCCTCCTCCAAATGGCACAAAAGGGGTCCATTTATAGCCAAAAAAGAGCAGTTGTCGTGGGGAGAGCTGCAGTTGTCGCGGGGACAATACCTTTGTCGCGGGGACAACCGGTTTTGCCTCCTTTGACGGTTTTTGCAATTACGGCCTAACCGAGCATCGGAATGATCTGATTTTTTGATATGTTGTTCCGCATGATGTAACCTACCTCATGAACAAATTTCAGCTCATTTGGACTTCGGGAAGTGTGCCTTTTGATTCCCGAGGTGAATTCCCGGTTTTATCAATTCTCGGAGATCCGGCCGTCGGAATGTGCTGATTTTTGAATATGTTCCTCCTTGTAGTATTACCTAACAACCCTCAAAGTTTTAGGACGATCAGATATCCACATCTATTTAATTTTACCTTCCAAGAGTTTTGACGGTTACCGGTTTCTGGCAATTTCTGGTAATTCTCGTAACTTTCTGTCTGGGTGGCCTTTCTGCCTCATTCTTTGACCTGTATCACATGTATAGAATATATATTCATCCATGAATGTCTATGCATGCCCGTGTGTTCATTTTCTTGAAATTCGAGATTTGTGCGAGGGTCGAAAAATGAGGTGTTCACAGTTGCACTTCCTCCCCCACCTCCAAGAGACCACGGGTGCATGTGGTCTGAGAGAGATGCTTAGATGGAGCCTTAAGGCAGCAAATCCTAAATAGAGGAGTTCGACCTCCCCTTCCTCTGACCCAAGCACCTCAATGAGAAGTAGATACTAGGCCCCGAGGGTCAATGTTCGAAAGATTATCACACGAAGAGCAAGGGAGAAAGGTCGAGAAGAGGTTGATGACGAAAGTACAAGCTCAAATGGTTGTGATGATGAAGTCAACGGGCCAACTTGGAAGCAACTCGGCTACAGCTCTGGTAAGGGACTCAAAATCTCCATTCGCCGAACATATCCAAAGCTGTAAAGTCCCAAAAAAGTTCAAACTCCCATCACTAGAGTCATATGATGGGACCGCATACCTCGTAGACCACTGGCAGCAATATGGGAACATGATGGGACTTCATAATGTCCCACTTGGCGTAGTATATAATGCTTTTATTACCATTCCTAAGGGGCCAGCCAGAATATGGTACAATATTTTGCTCCCAGGATTGATCTAGAGCTCGTCACAAAATTCATTTATTATTTTCTCGGGACCCAAAAATAGTGCAAGTCCATTCACCTCTTCATTATCAAATAGAGGTCGACGGAGAGTTTGAAAGAGCATGCCTGCCGGTTCAATCAAAAGAGCCTTATGGTCATAAACCTCAATGAAGGGGTAGCAATGGTGGTCTTTATGGAAAGAGTCATCTCCCCTTACTGCTTCCTGACTTTGGCAAGACTAGCTCCCAAGACCATATCTGAGCTCCTGGATGAGGTCAACAAGCAGATTGGGGTGGAGGAAACCCTGCGTCCAAAAGAGAGAATGTAAGAAAGGCAAGAAGGGCTCGAACAAATTTGAATCAAGTGAAGGCAGAGCTTGCCAACAGTTCACTCCTCTAACACCTCATTTGGGCGAGGTCTATTCCTAGTTGGAGCAAAGTCAGATCCCTAAAGCCCAATAGATGATAAACTCATAAAATAAGAGGGATACGACCAAGTATTATAGATACCACAAGGATCACGGGCATGAGACTGATGATTGCTGGAAGCTGAAGGAGAAGATTAAGAAACTCATACAAAGGGGGCAGCTCCGCCAATATGTGGACAAGAAGAAGGAAGTTCCCCTTAAAGCCAAATCAAAGGAGGATGAGAACAAGATTTTCATGATTGAGGGGGGCTCCTCATACTGTGGAAACAATAATAAGTCTAGAAAGGCCTATATCAGGCAGGCCATGTATTTACGCTCGGAGGCGGAGTACCTCAGCTTCAGGCCTCCAAAATGGTGAAATATGATGTCAAGGAGATCACATTCATTAATGAGGACACGAATGGGGTGAAGTTTCCATAAAATGACCCTTTGGTAATAACAACAATGGTGGGCAATCACAATGTCCACAGAATCCTCATAGACATGGGGGCTACCTCAAACCTCATGTACTACAGTGCCTTCAAAGCTATGGGCCTCATTACTGAGCACATGACCCCTTCAATAGTCAGCGTAGTTGGTTTTTCTAAGGATAAGACCAAGTCTCTGGTAACCATCAAGCTCGCGGTAACCCTTGGAGTAGTATCGAAGCAAATAACTACCATTGCCGAGTTCTTGGTACTGGACAAATCTCCCCACTACAATGCCATCCTAGGCAGGGGTACTCTAAATGAAATCAGAGATACTATTTAACTTACAGTTTGACCATGAGGTTCCCAACTCCCTATATAGTCGAGGAGGTCTACGAAAACCAAGTGGAAGCTCTATACTACCAGTTTGGCACTATGAAAGAGGTCAGTACCGCATATATCATAGTTGTGGAGCGAGGAACCCAAGGACTTAGGAAAGTGGAAAATCAACACTTTAATCCCAGAGATGAAAAGAAAGAGCTCAAAGGCAAGACACTAGATGACTTGCTCTTAGACCCCCCTACAGCCCGACAAAATTTTAATGATTAGTAATCATGTCAACTCAGAAGTCAAAGAGGACCTTTCCCAATGCCTCATAGCTAATGTTAATATCTTTGCTTAGACCCATAACGACATGAAGGGGCTCAATCCAGAAGTTATGGTACATCAGCTGAATGACGACCTAGCTTTCAAGTCTGTGAGGCAGAAGAAAATAAACTTTGCAGCTGAGAGGAATTTGGCTGCCAAAGAAGAAGTCCAAAAGCTCCTTCGAGCTAGCTTCATTGGGAGGTCCATTACTTAAAGTGACTTTCTAATGCGGTGCTCATGAAGAAGCATAGTGGAAAGTGGAGAATGTGTATCTACTTCAAGGACCTCAAAAAAGCCTGCCCAAAAGACAACTTTCCATCTTAAAGATTAACCAGCTCGTAGATGTAACCATAAGCCATGAAATGTGAGCTTTATGGATGCTTATTATAGCTATAATCATGTCATAATGTCTCCTGAGGACAAAGATAAGACCTTCTTCATTATCAATGGGGCACTTACTACTATAAGGCCATGCCATTTGGCCTAAGGAATGCTGGAGTTACCTACCAGAGGATTATGAATATGTTGTTCAAGGACCAAATAGGTAGAAACATGGAAGTTTACGTCAACGACGTGCTAGTCAAGAACCTCAAATCCTCCAATCATATGGCAGACCTCAGTGAAGCCTTTGCCATTCTTAGACATAACGGCATACCCCTCAACTCAACCAAATGTGCCTTTGGAGTAAAAGGGGGAAATTCTTAGGTTTCATGGTGACACAAAGGGAAATCGATGCCAATCATGAGAAAATAAAAGTTCTCATTAACATAAGATCTCCAACCAAGCAAAAACAGATCTAGAGCCTGGTAGGAAGGGTGTGAGTTCTGAATAGGTTCTTCTCCAAGGCAATGGACAAGTGTCACCCCTTCTTTAAAGCTCTCAAGAAAGTGTTTGAATGGACAATAGAGTGTGAGCTGGCTTTCCAAGAGATCGAGCAGTACCTGGGAGTTTATCCCCTCCTTAGCTCATCAAAGAAAGAGGAAATCTGAGCCTGTACCTGCCAGTATCACATATAGCAGTCAGCTTGGCCCTTATGAGATGTCAGGAAAGGGCATAACTACCAGTCTATTACACAAGTAGATCCCTTCATGCCAAAGAGCTGAATTATCCAAGGTTGGAGAAGCACTCCTCATCACCATCAGGAAGTTAAGGCCGGGCCTTACTTCCAGGCCCATGCCATTGATGTGCTCATGGACAACCATTACGAAGGATTCTTGACAAGCTGGATTAGTCAGGGAGGTTGGCTATTTGAGCTATAGAGCTAGAGCAGTTCGTGATCAATTACAGGCCTCAGACGTCAATCAAAGCCAGACCATAACAAATTTTATAGTAGAGTTTATAAACAATAAAGACCTAGTCCCTAAGCCACCGAAACTGCTACCACTTGTGGACCCAAGTACCTCGAGCCCCACCTCGTTAAATTTGTGACTAGAGGTTCCTATATGGATAGTCCACATGGATAGAGCTTCCAACTTACAAAGATCACGTGTTGGTTTAGTATTGATCACTTCTGAGGTCAACACCCTGGAGATAGCTCTCAAATTCCACTTCAAGGCCTCTAACAACGAGGTTGAATACGAAGCCATCATTTCAAGACTAAGAATAGATGTTGATCTGGGGGCAAGACAGATGGTCGTCTACAAGGGATCTACTGTTGTAGTCGGCCAAATACTTGGCCACAACATGGCTAAAGAAGATCACATGGCTGCCTATTTGGCTAAGGCTAAGGTAGCGGCTTAGAGTTACTAAAAATTTGTTTATATCAAAGTCCCACTAGCTCAGAACAATAAAGCAGACCGCCTAGCCAAACTTGCTTCATCCACAGAGGTACCAAGTGTATTCACATAAAGTACTTAAATAGGAAAGCAATCAATGAGATCGAAAAGCTAGACATATCCCCAGTACATGTCTACAAGTGTTGTATTAATCTAATTCAGGATTATCTCGTAACTGGAAATCTTCCAGAAGATAAGAAGATGGCCAAAAGGATAAAATACATCTCCAACAGGTATGTGGTCATTGAAGCGACATTATACAAGAAGGGGTACATCCTTCTGTTTTTACTTTGCCTCCACCCCACCAAGCCCAAGAAGCTCTTTGGAGATCCAAGAAGGTCTATGTGGAGGGTACCCAACATCTCGCTCACTAGCTCTCAATTGTAACCAAGAACCTTCATATTTCCACATATATGCTAAGAACCTTCCTATTATAGTGCCGATATGGGATATTCTGGTTCATCTACCCCTGTTAAATCTTTGACGTCCTCAATTGCACATTCATGACCCACAATACTCGCGCCTAAAGTGGTATGGGTCCTGGGACTATTCTGATACCATGTGTATCCACCTGCTCCCCCCCCCCCCCCCCCCCCCGTGCCAAAAAAAATAAAAGAAGAAGAAAAAGAAGATGGCTAGCCCAAGTTGCAATTTAGATTTATTGTCCTCACATATGTACCCAAGTACCTTCCCATTACACTTCCGATGTAGGATATTTTACGTCATTACAACAACTATCGTGTTAAACCAACGTAATCAAATTTTGGCAACAATGTGGTATTTACGAACTGAAATGTTCCATTGAGTTATTTTTGGTGTATGTAAAAGTACCTGTAAATAGGTGAGGCAAGATCGTTACCTCTTGAAGAACTGAACAAATGCAAGAAAATGATGATTTAGAAAATACCTACTTTTGGATTGTCAGTCCGCTAAAACTCTAAGAAAACCCCTAAAAATTCGAACAATTATTAAAAAAATAGAGAGAGAAAAGTATATAAGGAATAAGGATGGCTGAAATGAAGAATGGAGGGGCATATTTATACCCAAAAAGTGAGGTGTCGGAAGGTTGGCACTAACCTTACGCTTTAAAGGAAGTTGCCCACCAATTGGGCTTCTAAAAGGTGTGCACCAACCTTTAGGCCTAAGGTGCGCACCAACTAGTTTTTTATAGGCTCGCTACTTTTTATTGGCCCATAGTCCGGTTCAAGTTCAATTGGATTCTAAAATTTTGAATTTGTTTTTCAGCGTTGCCAAATATTCCTTGGAATCATTGACATGCTCTGGAAAAGTCTTGGAGTTCTTGCGTAAGCCTTGGAACTCCTAAAGATGCATTATGGTTATCAGTGTGGCCCGAAAAGACCTTGTGATGCATGAAGTGTTCAGTGAATGTACTGTGGGTTGTTTTCCAAATGTTCTGGGAAACCTTTGATTGTGTAGCTTATGGATCTGGTACTGCCAAAACTAGAACTATGTTGGCCTATTTGATGGGATGCTTTGTTGTTTTGGGGGGGGGGGGTGTTTATAGAATGGAGTGTCTATAGTCCCGGATGTGAACCTTCCGTTATTGTCTCTAATAGGGAATTGACATTAACTAGGCTATTCAAGTTGTCTTCACCAATGCTCATAATCTTATGTGTGTGTTGCACTTTAAAAAAATATACTATATACTATATATCTCATTGTAAGCACCATTTTAAGGAGGAAGAGGGTTGGGATTCATTCTTATCTACATGAAATTGGATACTCTCTATAGGAAGCATCATTTGAAGAAGCTTAGGCATTATTTGAACTTTTATTTACATATTAGAAAAAGTGATTAGTTATATACGAGATATATGGCTTCTTTTTAAAGAAAAAAATTGGCGCACAGACCAAAAAGTATCTTCACTTTGGAAATCGTGCTTCGTCAAGGGAAAAAGGTGCACACTCAAAGCTTAAGTGATATTTGCAAAATTCCACTTGTGATCTCCGCCCAGTAAAAAATAAAATATGCTTAGCTATTACGAATAGTTTAAAGAGATACATACGCAACTTTCTATGCGAATGACTTCGTACAATTCATAGAGTTAATGCTCCTTTCTTCAAGGAGCTTAATATTCACGTGTCAATGTTTGCAATGAAAGATTTATAAAAGTAATAAGAAATGGTCAAGTTGGGTAAAATGCATTAATATACATGCACAGATTTATTTTACGGCAACCATGGGTTTGCCTTGTTCACGTATGATAATACTTTTGAAAGATGGTGTATTGACTCTTAGTTCTATACATTCACAATGGATGATTGATACAAGGTCATTACTTGTAATGATGGTGACATGAGATCTGAAGAAGATGGATTTAAGGGGTTGCTCGATAAATTTCAAGATAAATATTTACCATGGCCTCTTGATCGAAAGGAAAATGTTTGAGAGCAAATTTCACAACTTCTGGGTGCATCATTTCCCTTTTTACTTGAGCTAATTGTTCAACTACCCAAAGGATGCCAGAAACAAAAGAAGTCATCCTCTACAAAGAAAGATCTGTCAAAGTTTATGATCGTGGGGATAAATCGACGATGTAGTATGTAATGACCCGACCCCGAGTTAGCAAGATATTGTTCGCTGTGGCATAGAGCCACACGATTTTGTTTTTGGCAAGAGTCACCAAAACAACCCCAAAAGGCCTCTTGTTAGTTGGGTACTGAGTTAGTACACATGAACCAATGATCCACCCATTATACTATCGATGTAGGAAATTTTACACAATCAATCTGGTCGGAGTCATACACAATCAATCTTAGCTCTAGCTACTAATTGTGTACTGAGTTGATACACATGAACCAATGATCCACCCATTATACTACCGATGTGGGAAATTTTGGATTTCGGCTCGCCATTAGCCGCACAAACCCAACCCACAATATCTACACGTCACGTGGTAGTAGTTCTAGGTTTGCTATGATACCATCTGTAACCACCCAGGTTTTCCCCAAAATGGCTAGCCCAAGTTGTAAGTTAGAGTCCCCACATATATACCGAGGACCTTCCCATTAAACTACCATGTGAGATATTTTGTGTCAGTACATAGTGCGTGTAAAGGTACTAGACATAGTAGTCATACAAGTCAAATTAGGAGAAGAGCTCATGTTCCTAGCTTTTTCCTCTTTAAACATAACATCTCTATATTACTAAAATTTTGAGGAAAAAGTTGTGATACTTTGGATTCTACTATGTTGAACTAATCTTATTTGGTTTACTTGATAATAGGTTTGGATGGAACCATGGTGATGAAGAAATGTTCCTGCCTTCTTATCTTACACATTTGCAATTTTTTGACTCTTAAAAGTGGAGGTAACAATAGGTAATTTTGAAGTCTTGAATTTGTTCAAGGGTATGTCGTGGGTGTAATTCTCTATTATTTTTTAAGGTGTTTATTCTTTTATAATGATTTTCATACTTTTCATACTCAAATTATCTTCTTCTTCCTCCTTCTCCTCTTCTTCTTCATTTTTTTTTATTTTTGGCGGGGTACTGGGTCATGCTGATTTGATATATTTTTTTTTTTTTTTTTAATTTGTTTGGTGGGGTTTTGTGTGTGTGTGTGTGTGGGGGGGGGGGGGGGGCGAGGAGGTTCATACTCAGTAATAATAATAATAATAATAATAATAATAATAATAATAATAATAATAAGTATTATGGGGAAGCATATCTTGTACTCTGAGATTAATGTTGGTTTACTATATATTTGTCAGTTGTTTTTATTATTTTTGGCAAATTAACTGAACACATCCATTTATGAAGAGTCCGACTAATGGAAATATGAGGGTTTCTTTATTTGTAGGGTTGATATAACTTAAACATCTCTTAATTTATATATATATATTGATATACATGTTTATACTATAGTAAATGCTTGATATTATTTAAAAAATTAAATAAATAGTTTCGGTTACGAAAAAATTTCTCAAATTGAACGGTCGATCTTTTTAACATCTTATAAATGTAACTAAAATATTAAATTAACAACTCAAAACCTAAAAATGTGTTAATTTTGACAAGTACTTATTATAACTTACGGTAGAAAGTACTTACTATTTTACTACTTATATATAATAAATAAATAAATGAATCAAAAAGAAAAAAAAGAACAACTACACTAAACATCTCCTTTTATGCTTCTACCAACTTAATTTGAAAGCTGATGTGTTAGGAGATGTGATGGTTCGGTTGGGTGAGGTTTTGCTTTTGTTTTATGGGATTTATTGACTTAACCCTTCAGGCTAATAGCGATATTTGAGGAAACCCCCCAAAATAATTTTAAGTAGACACAACCCCTTAAATTCTGACGCCGTCTCTATTCCGTTAATGTTTTATATTTCTGGACCGAAATGCACCTCCTTTGTCTTCTTCTTATTCTCTTTCTGTTTTTTCTACTAAAACCCTAATTTGACCATTGATATCAAATTCAAAAACTTTAAAATTCTCTCTCTAAATTAAACCAAATCAAGATTTAATTAAAACCTAACTAAAATCTAAATCAAATCGAGATTTTCCACCACCACCTCCATAAGCATTATGATGAAGCATTATGTGTATCAATCTATCCATCAATCTATATATATACACACAGTGAAAGCACACACTTCGTAAGTTTCTCTCTCTAGAACTCTTTCCGTTATGGACCTTGGGAAATTCTAGAGTTTTATGTGGTGAACCAAAAAAAATGCCGTCAATTTGAGAAATATGATCGTCGAAATTGCCGTGGATTTTTTGTTCCCATCGTGGTGGCAGGTCAAAGTCAGTGTCATCGCCGCTTTATTCGTAATCATCGCCTCCTGGTTATTCACTTACGGCAGCGGAGGCGGAGGTGGAGGCAGAGGCAGAGATAGTAATCTGTCCTCATCCGCCAGCGACGACATTAACGGTAATAAATTATGTGATATTCTACAGATTTTGTTGATGATTTTGTTTATTGTGATCAATGAATTTGATTAATTTTGTTATTGTTATGAGTTATGTGATTTTTTTGGGGGTAATGGTGGTTTGACGATGGTGGTGGCGGTGGATGTGTGTCAACATTGCGGAAGTGCTGTGGCTGGGAGGTTGGCAGGAAAGAAGATGTTGGTGCCGGTAGTGGCTGGGAGGTGGCCGGCAGGAAAGAAGATGAAATGAGAGAAAGGGAATAAGAATAAGAATAAGAAATTAGGGTTTTAGTATAAAGAAGAGAATAAGAAGAAGACAGAGGAGGGCATTTTAGTCCAAAAATATAAAACATTAACAGAATAGAGACGGCGTCAGAATTTAAAGGGTTATGTTTAATTAAAATTATTTTGGGGGGTTTTCTCAAATATCGCTATTAGCGTGAGGGTTTAAGTCAATAAACCCCTTGTTTTATTTGGTAGTTGAAGTCTGTAGGCTTAATTTTCTTGTTTGCTAGATTTAAAAAATAGAATAAAAAAAACAAACCCGTAACGCTTAAGTTTTGTTTAGTAGCAATATAAAAAAATAAAAACAAAAATAACTAATTTAAGTGAGATGATGTAAAATAAGTTGAAAGATGTGGTGAGATTAACTCTTACTTTTGTCTTTTTCCATGAAGAATTTTTTTTCTTTAGGTGATAGTGGAGAAAATTTTTCCACCAAAATATTAAAGGATGATGGATGACATATACTTACTAAAATAAATCTGACGTGAAGAGCATCTCACCATATGCCTCAACTTATTTTCCATTTTCTCACTCAAATTAATTATATTTTTTTTCATTTTCTATGTTGCTATCAACGGAGCCTTAGAGTGAAAATAACGTAAAAAAGGAGAAATAAAAGAAAGTGGAGGGAAATGTGTAAAGGTGAGAATAGGACAGAGTCAAAAATTTGTTTAAGATGAGACACTCAATTAAACTATTTTTCGATATTTTCTTCACTAACTCTATAATTATTACAATATACTAAAAATAAATAAGATAAATAGCTTTTGCTACCCAAAATAAATAAACAAAGATAAGTACGAGGTCTAAAATATGCACCACAGGGTAATTTTTGTAATTATTTTCTTTATTGGGGTCACTTTAAAAATAATAAATAATTCCTTTAATATAGAAATCTCTAAAAGACACTTGAACTTTCCTTTTACAGCTCAATGAAATAAGTCAATCCTTTTATTCCAAGATGGAACGATCGACCAAATCACTTTGTCCTTAATCTACAATTATCACTGTTCAGCCTCAATCCTTCTTTTGGTAATCAAATCAGAATATTATATATATTTAGGTTACTATGCAATAAAATTTCTTAGGTTTTTACTTTTGTTTTATGAATATTAATGATATTACTCGTAAATTTATAAAATTCTTATACCTGAATAATTAAATAAATATGTATACATATATAAAAATATAATTATTTTTTATTATCCGATACCTGTATTCGATCATATTTGTGATTCATAGGTTAATAAGATACGCCCCTAGGTGAAATGAAATATATGGAGGGAATCTAAAATAAGTATCGAAGGACTACGAACAGATTTGTCACGGTGAAAAACAAAGAAAAAAAGAAAAAGAAAAAATTATTTATTAAATAAATAAATTGAACTTTGAAAAAGTCAAATGGTCAAATTAAACCCCCCCTAGTGGCCCCCATTTAAATTGGGTATTTTTAAATGCACCCACATAATTCATTTTCTCACCCTACCAGAAGCCAAAGTTACGTTAATCTTAATCTGAAAAATAGTGTAAAAACCTTTCTTCTCACCCCGCTTTTTATACTTTGAAAAAATTGCCATTAATTTATCTTCTTATGTGAAATCCCAAATTTTAATGAGATAATGGGTTATAGGGTCTCGCTCCGTAATGTGTTATAACTCTAAGGACGGATTCATGTTTAATAAAGGGAAGTAGTACTAATTTCATAATTTGGTTTTACAATAAGGACACTTTTCATAATATTAATTTATTTTAAGGAAAATGATAAATGTTGATGGACAAAACTACCCTACTATATCATTTATTCTAATTATACAAAAGATATATTATTCTCTCTTACATACACATAGTTTAGAGAGAGAAAACAAAAAACAAGAGAAAAGAGAAGTTGTCTCACCACCACCACCAACACCACCTTACTCTCCGATTGTATCTTCGAGAGGATCATCGTTCTCATCATCATCATCATCATCATCATCATCATCTTCTTCTTCTTCTTCTTCTTCTTCTTCTTCTTCTTCTTCTTTTTTCCTCTTCTTTTTTTTTTCTAGATCTGCAATCGTAAAACATATATAACTTTTGATCGAACCGTTGGATTTGGCTGATTTTTGGATATGTTGTTCGGAAGACAAAGTTACTGTTATTGCGCGAAAAATTAAGATGATCAGAAGTCATTTTGCTATCGAAATCGATCAATTTTGACAGCCCAGCGGGATTTGAAAAAAAAATATGATTGTAACTCTTTTTTTTTATTTTTTACGAACCCTACGTCGATCCATATCTATATACATATAAATAAATTGAGTGGATGTTGATCTCATCAATTTTGTTGTTCTCTATTTTGTAATGGTGCTAAAATTATTTTAGCACCTTCTGATTTGTTGTTCAAGTGGTGTTATCTTATGGTTGTTGTTGTTCAGAAGGTGCTAAATGCATTTAGCACCTTCTGGTTGTTGTCTAGATGGTGCTAAATGCATGTAGCACCCTTTGGTTACTGTCCAAAGGGTGCTAGATGGTGCTAAATGCATGTAGCACCCTTTGGTTACTGTCCAAAGGGTGCTAAATGCATTTAGCACCTTCTGGTTGTGGTGCTTAATGTATTTAGCACCTTCTGGTTGCTGTCCAGAGGGTGCTAAATGCATTTAGCACCTTCTGGTTGCTCTCTAGGGGGTGCTAAATGCATTTAGTACCTTTTGGTTGTGGCGCTAAATGCATTTAGCACCTTATTGTTGCTGTCTAGCGGGTGCTAAATGCATTTAGCACCTTCTGGTTGTGGTGCTAAATGCATTTAGCACCCTCTAGTTGCTGTCCAGGGGGTGCTAAATGCATTTAGCACCTTCTGGTTGCTGTCCAGTGGGTACTAAATGCATTTAGCACCTTCTGGTTGTGGTGCTAAATGCATTTAGCACCATCTGGTTGCTGTCCAGGGGGTGCTAAATGCATTTAACACCCTCTGCTTTGCTGTCCAGGGGGTGCTAAATGCATTTAGCACCTTCTGGTACCTTTTGGTTGTAGTGCTAAATGCATTTAGCACCATTTGGTTGCTGTGCAGGGGGTGCTAAATGCATTTAGCACTTTCTGGTTGCTGTTGGTGTTATAATGAGACGATATTATAAGAAAGGGGTATTAGTGTCTTTGTTGTATAGTGTCCTTAATTTACACAGCTAATTTTTAAATGTCCTTTATAATTATATTATTATTATAATGAGCCCTTATACCTAATTGCCTCAATTTTAATATTCTTTATATTATTTAGTTAGAAATATAGTTCGTTTCTTTAAATAATATTTTATTATTAACAAATTTGTAAGTTAAAATTATTTTTGGCTATCTCACAGTAATTTCCTTAATTAGGAAAATAAACATGCAAGTTATGTATATATACATACATACATTGGTGCATATTTACGTGGTATAGGAGATGTAAAATTGCTTCCTTCCTTACAAGTATGTGACCAAATCTTAGTTTTAAAATTCTTAATTAGTTTGAATTTTTGAATTTTGAATTTTTTATTTTGAAATTTGAAAATATAGATTTGTTTCAAACTTTTTAGGTAATATCTTCTCGTAATTCTTAGCTAAGGTTTTGGTGTAATTATTATTAATTTGATTATTGCTTTGATTTTTATTGTTCTAATTAAGCTTAGAAAATTCTAGAACCTAATAAATCATTATTTATTTAAGAATAATTAGAGTCAAAAAGAAAAGCAAAGGGTGCGGAGGAAGCAAATT
Source organism: Lonicera japonica (assembly GCA_021464415.1). Lineage (NCBI taxonomy): Eukaryota > Viridiplantae > Streptophyta > Magnoliopsida > Dipsacales > Caprifoliaceae > Lonicera > Lonicera japonica. The sequence continues at coordinate 26,162,297 of CM038471.1, forward strand.
GAAATTTAATGCGAATACGGAGGAAAGAAAAAAAATATAAATTAATTGAAAAGCAAAGGGTGGGTAGATCCTTGTTTCGTAACACACTTGGTTCCTAATTAGCAAGAGGCCTTTTGGGTTGTCTTGGTGACTCCCGTCTAAAACAAAACTATGCGGACAATATCTTGCTAGGCTTGAGATTGGATCGTTACATCTTACCCACTTAAATTTTCTTTACTATTTTCACTTAGTTACATACATCTCATAAATATAAGCTTATAATAAGTATCTTCATAATTTTATATAGAGTACTAGACTTTTATTTTCACTTGAACCAGTACAATAACATTTTTAATAATATTTTTTTAATTTATTCAATCTTTTTATTTGTGCATACATGCAGAGCTCAATAAAACTCATGTTAAGTTATCTAACATCAAAGTTAAAGAAAGGTAGTTTTAACATGTGCTTAATGTGTCATAAATATATAAAAAATATATATGTATTATATGTCGTGCTTTTATTGTTTCAATATTTAATTTCTTAAAATTACTCGTAAAAAAATATTGAAAAAGAAAATAGTTTGGTGAGAAAATCTCTATCATTTTAATATTTTGTAAGAAAATCGTTTTCTTGAATCTCCAAAAAATTAAATATCATAGAAATTGAAAGTAACAAAATATTTTAATAAATGATTTATTATTATGAAAACTATTTTATCTTTTCAATTCATTTTTCCCCTTTTCACAAAAGATAACATATATTTACATACAACAAATTGATCTTTTAATATTTTTGGAATAGTGAATTACGTTTTATATTTACTTATTTGATAGAGATAAAAATAAAATTTGTAAATAAATTTTAAGTATAAATAATAACACTTTAAGAGTAATGAACAATAAAAGATTATATAAAATATCATATAATTATAAAAATTGTATTCATGACAATTGATATTTTGTATCTTGGAGGTACTATTTAGATAAAACAAATTAAATAAAATTTATCTGGAATGATGTAAATTTTATTTATTATGTTTTATATTAATGAAAAAATCAATATTATTTAATGTTTTTACTTTTAGCGATGAAATTTTATCGTCCCTATATTGTTTCAATAAACTCACTCCATTGCTGGGGTGAAGTGCAAGATTTTTTAAAGATTTGGTGGGATGAGAAGAAAGTATTCTCACACTGGAGTGAGAAAACTGATTTTGTGGGCGAATTTAAAAACACCCTTTAAATTAAACCCATGGATGTTGGCTTCGAAAGGTGCCGTGACCTTTTAAGTTAAACAGAACGTGTGATTATGTTTAAATAAAGTGGGGCCAAGCTCATGATTAATTGAATGGGTAGACTGGTATAAGTTTTCTTTAACTTGAACTAGTTTGATGCAAACTCAGGGCTTGGAATTGATTTTCTAATTTCGGATTGATACATTTCTTTTGGTGTTGGACCGGTTCGGTCTTTATTTTTTAGCAGTGTATTTTTATCACAAAAATTCTTATTTTAAGTATTTTTAACATTTTCTTAAAAGGAATTGGTCTATATATTTTTATATAAAAAGACCCATGGGGTAAGAGAATTTAACACATGTTTTGAGAGTGTTTTTCACATCTTAGAAATAGATCAAATCCCAAACATAAAATCCACCATAGGTTTTTAATTCATGCCATAATTATCATTCTTCCTTTAAAGGACAAATCAGATCTTAAAGTGGGTGTGATTCGCAAAAGGAGTTGAAAAACTGTGCAATATTATGACGAGTGATTCGTCATAAGCCTATTTGTGCGATTTAGATTGGAGAACTATATCTAAAAAATGTGAAGACTTTTGTAGACGGCTTGTACGATTCAAATTGTGTAAGTCCGTACGATTTGAGATTAATCGAGTATGTAAACTTTGGTGCATATAGTGGATTGTCGAGGATTAGTCTTACACTGCAGGAATACCTCTTTAATTATGGTGTTTGATTAACTATTTAACTGATTTATTAATTGTTGCATGTCATAAAAAATTAAACAAGTTTTCCATAATTAAAATGTATAGAATTCTAAGTTTACTTTTTTATTCAATTAAAATTGGATTTTGAAAATTAAACCATCAAATAAAAAACCTAGGTTAATTTGTTTATTTGCTTCCGCGTGTGATAGCCCACCAACTTTTTCACGGTATGTGCAAGAAAGCAGGAAGAAGACGCAAATTTTTAGTAAGGGCAGTTCTCCCAGGCAATGAATTGTAGGTATGGTTTACGTCCGCTCTTAAGTAATGACTTGAATATTTTATTAATGATGATAAAGATGATTACAAAGAGAGTAGTTATGGTTGCACTTGGTTAATTTTGTGGTGATCTGGAATGTTAAAGGCTAGTTCCTTTCATAGATACAAGGAACTAGCCATTACAATGTAGTAGACTCCATTCTCCATGATTAGAGGGAAACGGAGAAAATGGAGGGTGTTTGTTGGTGCGGTGATAGGGTTGTTATAGGTCATTAGGCGTGGTGGCCATGGTTCATGCTATTGCTGCTGCCACCATGTGTCAGGCTTTAGACAGCTTTGATAGCCTTCTCTGTTGAACTTGGCCATAGGCCAAGAGCTCAGGCCAAGAGATCAGGCCTTATACAGGGTAAATCCCGACCAGATATTTTTTTCTCTTCAATGATTATTGATGGTGTCAAAATCTAGAAATAGATAATTAACCAATCAGTAAGTGAATATCGGTAAATAAAAAATAAATGCAGCGCAGTGATGAACACATGACATTTTTTTTAAGGTACGTTCCCCTGGTAGCGCTTATGCTAGTCCGGCAGTACGTCCTCCTTTCGTGTGTGCTTGCTTTGTATTAGCTCAACAGCAATCAATTTGGATGATAATACAATTTCCCAATCTCTCTCTATAATTTCCTTAATTCTATTTATAAATATAGAATTAGGATTACTAATCTCTCTCTCTATAATTTCCTTAATTCTATTTATAAATATAGAATTAGGATTACCAATCTCTCTCTCTATAATTTCCTTAATTCTATTTATAAGTATAGAATTAGGATTACAAATCTCTCTCTATAATTTCCTTAATTCTATTTATAAGTACAGAATTAGGATTACAAATATTTTAAGAAGATGAAATAATAAACTGTGTAGGAGAGAGAGTGTATAAGGGTTGTTGGTATTTTTTTAGGGTATGAAAAGAGAGAGTATAAGACCCTCCTATTTCTTCTTAAATTGGCTTGTATTTATATTGCCAATGGCTTTTTATCTCTTGGATGAGATGGATGGATTTTGGAAGAGAATGATGATGTGTTTTTGTTGTGTGTTTTTGGTGTGTTAATGAATGAATGAGGGGAGGTATTTATAGGTAAATGTAGAATGGCAAAAAAGTTAATTTGATAAAAATGAGGGGCAAAATGTAATTTAAACAAGGTGTAGAAAATTATGAAGAGAAATATTTATTTAAAGGAAAGTGATGAATATTATGGAGTGGAATATTTATTTAAAGAAAAGTGAGGAATGGATTGAAATATTTATTTAAAGAAAGTGATGAATATTATGGAGAGAAATATTTATTTAAAGGAAAGTGATGAGTGGAGTGAAATATTTATTTAAAGAAAGTGTAAAATATTATGGAGAGAAATATTTATTTAAAAAAAGTGTAGAATATGAGTAAAATATTTATTTAAAAAATATTGTGGAGAGAAATATTTATTTAAAGAAAGTGTAGATTATGAGTAAAATATTTATTTAAAAGAAACTGTAAAATATTATCTTTGTAGGCCAATGATAAAATTCTTTTTTACCCCATCAATTGCCCCCTATCATTTATTTTTATGCTGAAAGCTAAATGTGAATGATAAATATTTTTGTTGGTTACGTGGTTCGGTTCAAAGTTAAGGTGTGAGAGCGGGTACTTGTCAAGGCAGATAATCAAGGGGAGAGGTCGAGTAATCGACGTGTAAGGTTTCGTTAATCCTTGACCGTTAGCTTGTTGAGTTCGGAATATTAATGTGTAAAGCTTTAGTCCTAGAGTTTTTAGAACATTATTGTGTAAGGCTAGCTAGACGTTGATCTCGAGTCTTAGTTCAAGGAAGTTAGATCTCGGATGCTAATCATTAAGCTCGAAATATCAATGTGTAGAACTCGTTAGACATTGGATGTAAGTCGTAGAGTTTCGAAAATTAACATGTAAAGCTCGCTATACTTTTGGTCATAAATAGTTTGATTCTATTCGGGCTTTTTTCAACTCTTTATTTCATATATATATATATATATATATTTTGTGGCACCTTTTATTGTCGGCCCTTTTTCAGCGAGATTGCTTTCCTCGAAATTCTCCCTGTCGGAGGCTCCTCGCCATCTCCCTTTTCCAGATAGTTTTTCCTTCTTTTTCGAACTCGAAATCCGTGCTCTAATCCCTTCTCCCTCTTCATCTTCCTCGAGACCCAATCCATTTCTTCCAACGCCATTTTTCTCTTTTGTAATACAGTTTTTCTTATAAAAGTAAACCGAAATAATGTCGAATACTCACCGTTTTGCAGATCCTCCATGTGTAGCTTGTGCTTATAGCCACAAGAGATGTCCTCTATTTTGCGAATATGCTAAAAAAATTTCAAATGTGATTGATTGTATGGATTATCACACAATCAATAAGTGAATATCGGTAAATAAAAAATAAATGCGACGCAGTAATAAATACATGACATTTTTTTTTAGGTAGGTTCTCCCGATAGCACTTATGCTAGTCCGGCAATACGTCCTCCTTTTGTGTGTGCTTGCTTTGTATTAGCTCAAAGGCAATCAATTTGGATGATAATACAAGCTACCAATTTCTCTTTATAATTTCCTTAATTCTATTTATAAATATAGAATTAGGATTACCATTCTCTCTCTCTCTATAATTTCCTTAATTCTATTTATAAGTATAGAATTAGGATTACAAATCTCTCTCTATAATTTCCTTAATTCTATTTATAAGTATAGAATTAGAATTACAAATATTTCAAGAAGATGAAATAATAAACTGTGTAGGAGAGAGAGTGTATAAGGGTTGTTGGTATTTTTTTAGGGTATGAAAAGAGAGAGTATAAGACCCTCCTATTTTTTCTTAAATTGGCTTGTATTTATATTGCCAATGGCTTTTTATCTCTTAGATGAGATGGATAGATTTTGAAAGAGAATGATGATGTGTTTTTGTTGTGTATTTTTGGTGTATGTTTTTTGGTGTGTTGAATGAATGAATGAGGGGAGGTATTTATAGGTAAATGTAGAATGGCAAAAAAGTTAATTTGATAAAAATGAGGGGCAAAAAGGTAATTTAAAGAAAGTGTAGAAAATTATGGAGAGAAATATTTATTTAAAGGAAAGTGATGAATATTATGGAGTGGAATATTTATTTAAAGAAAAGTGAGGAATGGAGTGAAATATTTATTTAAAGAAAGTGATGAATATTATGGAGAGAAATATTTATTTAAAGGAAAGTGATGAATGGAGTGAAATATTTATTTAAAGAAAGTGTAAAATATTATGGAGAGAAATATTTATTTTAAAAAAGTGTAGAATATGGGTAAAATATTTATTTAAAAAAATATTATGGAGAAATATTTTTTTAAAGAAAATGTAGAATAGGAGTAAAATATTTATTTAAAAGAAAGTGTAAAATATTATCTTTGTAGGCTAATGATAAAATTATTTTTTACCCCATTAATTATTAATTTGAGAAAGAGAGAGTAATAGTTAATTACGTGAGAGGGACCCTTGTCCATTATCCACCCTATTATTAATTGTGCAACTTGACAGAAAAAACAATTCTATAAAGATTTGTAGTTAAGAAACAAGGATGGCCGGCCACTCACTCTAGTCTTCGTAAAGACTTGCAAGGATACAAACTTTGAAGTAGTTGACTGACTTGGCGAATGAAAAATCAAAATAAAATAGATGTAACAGTAGAACTAATATTCATATATATATACATACACCTTCTTTTTTGTCCTCTTCATGTACAAGTAATGCCGGCTTGACCACAATATGAAATAATATTTGAGAAATGCACTGACTTATGCTACTAGGAAGGAACAAATATATGTTCATTCGATCATGGTTATGGAGACATTTTAATTAACTATGTATTCTTTCAAGTGTTGGATGGTTTTTCATCTGTTTCTCCTCTTCCTCCTTCCCCAGTTTTCCTACAGCTTAGACCCCTCTCTTAGTTTAAATTCATCGACGAACCTTTATCAGTCATGGTATAACCGATTCTCAGATTCTATAGATAATTTGCTCTATCCTACATATAATTTGTATTGTGGTGACTATTATAGTGAATGTTATATTAGGCCTATCCTTTTAATTAATACATACGCGAACACATCTGCTACATTCGTTTTCGGATTTTTCAAGAACAGAGGTACTAATGCTATAAAAGATGGTTCCTTTCTTGTTATAGCTTGGTTACCACTGGAGCAATTCGATGAGCCAGTTGTCTTATGGTGTGCAAACAGAGACAAGCCAGTAAGAGAGAACGCTACACTACATTTCACAGCCGACAGTGGCTTGGAATTGAAGGATGTTGATGGTACTCTCATCTGGTCCACCAACACTTCTGCCCTCCCGGTTACTCGATTGAATATTAGTGATGGAGCGAATTTGATGCTTCTTGACAGTAAAGACAATGTGATATGGCAGTCTTTTGACTACCCGACTGACACTTGGCTCCCCAACCAAAACATTTCTTCTAACAAAGGTCTTACCTCTTCCAATTCCTCGTCCAACTTCGGTACAGGTTTGTACTTTCTTACCGTGGAGGAGGAAGGTCCTTCCTATAATCTCGTCGCCTTTACTAATTCTGATCCCCCACAAAAATATATGTCTCAACGTGTAGACTATTCTAATTATCTCTATGATTACAGCAGCATTGAAGGATTCTCAAACAATGCATTGTTTAAAGTCAATACAAGTGCGCATCGTTTCCTATATATAAGGCTGGAACCTAATGGCCATCTAAATCTTTATCAATTACCCTATTATAATGAAACACAGAGAATAGCTCCACTTAATATCTTCGAACTGTTTAGTGAAAGTGATTGTGATTACCCTACAGTGTGTGGCAACTACGGGATTTGCTCGGAAAATGGGCTTTGTAGTTGTCCCGGTGGTAATTATAGTTACTTTACTCAATTACAAGATTTAAAACCTAATCTGGGATGTAGACCAGTTACCCCTTTGTCCTGCAAAGATGCACATCTCCACACCTTTTTAGAGCTCAATGGGGTTGCTTACTTCAATTTGTTGCCCCATCACTCAAACATGGATAGAGATAGCTGTAAAAAGGCATGTTTGGACAACTGCACTTGCAAAGCAGCCTTTTTCTTAGATGGACATTGTTCTTTGCAGTCACAGCTCTACTCTTTAAGGTACACTGGCAAAAAGCACCGTGTCGCATTTATTAAGGTTCAGAAACAGAAAGATAAAAGAAAGTTATCCATGGTTGCTGTACTAGTATCCACTCTTTCAGTTGGTCTTGTGATCATTCTTGTTGTTTCTTGCTACTACAAAATGCAAATAAACTGGAGCAACAAGGAGGAGGAAGAGGGAGACGATCAAGTGACTAGATCACTGAAGCGATTCCCATTTCTAGAGTTGAAATCTGCAACACGGGACTTTCAAGTAAAGCTTGGCCGAGGAGGATTTGGGTCTGTTTATGAGGGAGATTTGGCCGATGGCACCAAAGTTGCAGTGAAATGCTTAGACTCCATTGGTCAAGGCAGAAAATAATTTCTTGCTGAGGTCAGTACCATAGGGAGCAGTAATCATTTCAATTTGGTGAGGCTGATTGGCTATTGTGCTGAGAAATCAAACATACTCCTCGTTTACGAGCACATGTGTAATGGATCTTTGGATAAATGGATCTTTAATCCAGAGAGAACACAAGTTCTTGGATGGGAACTTCGGAGGAAGATAATCATGGGGTTAGCTAAGGGGCTGGAGTATCTTCACATCCTCTGCAATCCAAGCATCATTCATTTTGACATTGTTATTTATGAGAAGGAGAGAAATTATATTTCATATAATTAGAGAGAACATTACCCACTTATATACATGAGACTCCTACACAGATAAGGAAACTATTACTAATTAGGATTCCTAAATTATCTACCTTCCTAATACAATATTTACAACTCATAAAACTCCCCCTCAAGCTGGAGCATATATATTGATCATGCCCAGCTTGTTTCAAAGATAATCAACCCGAACCCCGTTTAAGGCTTTCGTGAAGAGATCACCCAATTGCTCTCCAGACTTCACATATCCTGTGGAAATTAAGCCTTGCTGGATCTTTTCGCGGAAAAAATGGCAATCGAGTTCAATATGTTTCGTTCGTTCATGAAACACGGGATTAGACGCAATATGTATGGCAGCTTGATTATCACACCACAATTTAGCCGGTACCAAAGTCTTAATCCCTACTTCATTTAAGAGCTGACATATCCACATTATTTCACACACAGACTGAGCCATAGCTCTATATTCTGATTCTGCACTGGATCGTGACACAACATTTTGCTTCTTACTTTTCCATGAGACCAAATTTCCGCCAACAAAGATACAATAGCCTGATGTGGACTTTCTATCCACCTTGGAACCTGCCCAATCTGCATCTGAAAAACCTTCAATACGAGTGTGTCCATGATTGGCGTATAAGATACCACGTCCAGGTGCTCCCTTTAGGTAACACAAAATTTGTTCTAATACTTCCCAATGATGAATTGTTGGGGACGACATAAACTGGCTCACCACACTGACAGAATACGCAATATCCGGGCGAGTCACTGTAAGATAGTTCAACTTCCTCACCAATTTTCTATATTTCTCAGGATCCTCAAATAGTTGACCATCTTTTGTCAACTGTACATTAGGAATCATCGGAGTACTACACGGCTTTGCTCCCAATTTCCCTGTCACAGCTAATAAGTCAAGAACATATTTCCTCTGAGATAGAAAAATACCCTTTTTACTCTTTGTGACTTCGACACCCAAAAAGTATTTTAGCATCCCTAAGTCCTTTGTACGAAACTGAGCATGAAAGAAGGACTTAAGAGAAGAGATTCCCATAGTATCACTCCCAGTAATGACAATGTCATCTACGTACACAACCAACAAAATGATGCCTGCTTCAGATTGTTTGTAGAACACAGAGTGGTCAGACTTACTTTTCGCCATGCCAAACGTCTCAATAGCCTGACTAAATTTTCCAAACCAAGCACGAGGACTTTGTTTCAAGCCATACAGAGATTTATGAAGATGACAGACTTTCCCATACTCCCCCTGAGCAACAAACCCAGGAGGTTGCTCCATATAGACCTCCTCCTGAAGATCACCATGAAGAAAAGCATTCTTTATGTCTAGCTGATGCAGAGGCTAATGATGAGTAGCTGCCAAAGATATAAATAGCCTGACAGATGTTAATTTAGCAACAGGAGAAAAAGTATCAGAATAATCAATGCCATATGTCTGAGCATAACCCTTAGCAACGAGGCGGGCTTTTAAACGAACAACAGACCCATCAGGATTGACCTTGACGGTAAACACCCATTTGCATCCGATAGCCTGTTTCTCGGCAGGTAGAGTGACCAAGTCCCATGTACCATTCTTGTCTAAAGCATCCATTTCCTCTATCATTGCATTATTCCATCCAGGATGTGATATAGCCTCATTGACAGTTTTAGGAATAGATATAGAATCAAGAGATGCAATGAATGAATAAGACGAATGTGATAGGTGATCATAAGAGACATAAGACGAAACAGGATAAGCACACTGGCGTTTACCTTTGCGTAAAGCAATAGGAAGATCATCACTCGGCACGGAATCTGATGATGAAGAAGAAGCTGGTGGAGGACATGAATCAGCAGGCCGGCGTCTGGAGTAGACTTGATGGATGGGAGGTCTGACTGGCGCTGGTTCAGCAACGGGTTCAGGGAACGTGATCGTATATACTAACAAATCATCATCCTCCCCCTGACTGTTGGAAGCGGAAGAAGGAAAGTATGGTGTTTCTTCCATGAAGGTAACATCAGCTGAAACAAAGTACTTATTCAAACTAGGGCAATAACATATGTATCCTTTCTAAAGACAAGAATACCCAAGAAAAACACACTTCAAAGACTTGGGATCTAACTTAGTAACCTGTGGACGGACATCGCGAACAAAGCAAATACTATCAAATATTATGGGTTCAATAGGAAACAATGATTTATTTGGAAAGAGAACACTATAAGGAGTCTCACCATGAAGAACAGATGAGGGCATTCGATTAATGAGAAAGCACGCTGTGGAAACTGCATCAGCCCAAAATGGTTTTGGAACATTCATTTGGAATAATAAGGCTCTTGCAGTTTCAAGAAGATGTATGTTCTTCCATTCTGCCACTCCATTTTGGGATGGAGTATCAACACAAGAAGTTTGATGAAGGATACCGTTCTGAATTATGTAAGTCGGAAAAGATGAAGATAAATATTCTTTGGCATTATCACTGCGCAATATATGGACAAAAGTAGCAAATTGAGTTTTAATTTCAGCACAAAATGCACAAAAATGAGAAAACAATTCAGAACGACTTTTCATTAAATATAACCAAGTTGTACGAGAATAATCATCAACAAAAGTAACAAAATACTTGAACCCAGTTTTTGACATAACAGGACATGGACCCCAAACATCAAAGTGAACTAATTCAAACGGAGCACTTGCTCTCTTATTGACTCTCGAACTAAGACTACTACAGTGATGTTTGGCAAATTGACACGACTCACAATCTAATGAGGATACCTTATTAAATTGAGGACACGACTCCTTAAGCAGAGGAAGAGAAGGGTGACCGAGCCTACAATGAGCCTTGAAAGCAGATGTGACACTCGAACATGCAACGGATTTAGGTATCGATGTGTCAAGGATGTAGAGGCCTCCCGATTCATGTCCTTTACCAATAATCTTTTTCGTCATAAGATCCTGAAACAAGCAATAATCAGGAAAGAATGAGATGCAACAATTAAGTTTACGAGTAAGCTGGCTTACAGAAATGAGATTAAAGGACAATTGAGGTAAATGTAGAATAGATGATAAGGGAAGCAAAGGGGTTGGGGTGATTTTTCCAGATCCCATAATGGAAGAAGATGTTCTATCTGCTAAAGTAACACTGGAAGGGGATATATGTGACTGAAAGTTAGAAAAGAGGCTAGAATTACTTGTCATATGATCTGTGGCACCAGAATCAATGACCCATTTGGATGATGAGGAAACAAGGCATGTATTTGTTTTACCTGAATCAGCAATTGCAGTGACAGAGGTAACTGGAGTAGATGAAGACTTTAGAGATTCTTGATACTTAGAGTACTTGGCAAACTCATCTGCAGGGATAAGGACTGAGTTTTCAGCTATATCAGTGGTAGATGCCATGTGAGCCGAGTGAGCTCTCTGAGTCCTGTACCGAAGCTTCCTACAATCCCGCTTTAAATGCCCTGGATTATGACCGTAATGACATACGATCCCTCCGGAGCCTTGTCCCCGAGTCACACTCGCTCCTGAATCATGTACGCGAGTATTAAAATTATTATTGTTCGATCCTCCTCCTTGATTGCCTCCCCGATATTGTAACCGTCCAAGTTCAGAATCATTATTTTTACTAACCAGAGCACTATTGAACGGAACAGGTGGAGTCGGAACTGGGGAAACCCCCTCTGTGCGAAGAACTCTGCTATACACTTCCTATAAGGAAGAAATCTCAGGACTAGAGAGAATTTGGTTCTTAGCAGTTTCAAATTCAGCCGGAAGACCAGCTAAAAAACTCATGATAGCCATCTGCTCTCTCTAACTCTGCTGAACTTTGACATCAGAGCTATACGGCAATAGCATATTAAGTTCTTCATACGTTTTCTTAAAATCCATAAAGTAACTCATAATGGACCTATCCTATTTTTCTGCACGGTAAAAGGCTTTGCACACATCATAAATACGAGAAATATTTCCTTTCCCAGGGTATAGAAAATCCAAATAATCCATTAACTCTTTAACCAATTCACAATGGTTAATCAAACTAATCACAGTACTATCAATCGAATTTCGAATTTGTAAGAATAACCGGGCATCCTCCCTTAGCCACGTCTGTCTCAAATTATCTGAAGGGGGATCACTAGTCATGTGACATCTTTATCGATACTACGCAAATAAATTCGAATGGTTTTACTCCAATCGAGATAATTGGAGCCATTAAGTTTATGCTCAGTAATTTTTGACATTACAGAAACTACATCAGAAACAACTGCCGCCTTCTGCTCTGACATATTGAAATAATTTTATAACGAGGACCACAATTATTATGAACAAAATGAGTCACAAAATAGCGTACTAACCATAAACGAGGCAGTGAATAACTTCAAGAGTCAAACGGGTGCGAATCAATCCAAACCAATCACAGACCAGCAATTGCAAAGCACAAAACACGAACAAACAGCCTCTGGACACAGTTTCAGGTCTGGAAACACGGTTATCTCAGATCTGGAATGCGCAGAACAATACGAGGAAGGCTAAACTTGATCCAAATTCAGATTTACACCAAACAGTGAGGAACCGACCCAAACCAAACACATATATATGCTGTACACAGTGAAACGAGACCAACGACGGTGGCCGAAAGTCGATCGGAGGCTTCACGTGCCTCCACGCGCCAGCGCGTGAGGTCGCTGACGAGAAGAAGCGGTGGCGCGTGAGGGCCACGCGCGTGGTTTTCCAGCGCCGGATTCTGGGCGAGTACAAAACGGTGGTAGACGATCCTCCCTAGGCCGGAGGTGAGATTAAACGAGCACTATGAAGTGTTAAACAAAAAATTGAAAGTAAAAACCTAACCAACCCTAGGTTGTAGTCAACTAGGAGACGTAAACCTTGGATGAAAAACCCTAATGCTCTGATACCATGTTATTTATGAGATGGAGAGAAATTATATTTCATATAATTAGAGAGAACATTACCCACTTATATACATGAGACTCCTACACAGATAAGGAAACTATTACTAATTAGGATTCCTAAATTATCTACCTTCCTAATACAATATTTACAACTCATAACAGACATAAAACCCCAAAACATACTTCTAGATGGAGATTTCAATGTCAAAATTTTTGATTTTGGGTTAGCAAAGTTGATCGATAGGGATCAAAGCCAAGTGCTAACTGTATTGAAGGGAACTCCAGGATATGTGGCCCCCGAATTGTTTAGTGGTACCAACATCTCGGTAAAGGCTGATGTCTTCAGCTTTGGCATTGTAATACTCGAAATTGTGTTTGGGCGGAAGAATTTGGATTCAACTAAGTCGTGCCCATTGATTAATGTAGTGAAGGAAAAGGCAGAAAATGATCAGTTGCATGATTTAGTTGATGGATACCTTGAGAATATCCAGTTTCAGAAAGAAGAAGCGGTGAAGATGATAAAGATTGGGATATGGTGTTTGCAGGCTCACAACACGAGGCCGTCGATATCAACAATATTGAAGGTTTTACAAGGTTCAACGGATTTGGGCCCTGCTTCTGAATTTTGCTTCTCAACTACGCTACCTACTGAATCCCATCTACGAGCCAATTCAGCACAACTATCAACTCCACCAGCTGCATCAATCCTATCAGATCCTAGATGAAGCATGTAATCAATTCTTCTTTTGTTCTTGTTCTTATTAGTATTATTATTATTACTTCTTAGGTTCATGCTAGCACTATACATATATATTCACAAGTTTCTGCGTGCATCTACCTATCCATCTTTATATTAAGCAGCAAATTTTAAAATAAGGTTTTGTACACATCCCTTTGCTTACGTAGCAGTGTCTGCTCCAAATGTTTGGGAAACTGCTTTTTAAGTCATTCTGAGTACCTCTTATGATATGGTTTTTGTCCTACTTATGTTACATTCCTTTTCCTAATGATTCATTAACCTTGTTTTTCTGTTACTGTGGGGTTTTCCAATTTTCTAGAAAGCGTGCACTACTGAATAAATACGCTTGTAATCAGTTCAATCATCAATGTTACTGAATTTATGTGACGAACTGCATGCCAATTAATGAACTTGAAGGATCAGTGTATGACGACTACAAAACGTTGGCAGCGATTCTTAGCTTAAACTGTATAAGAAATTAACTCTTTTAGTTTGTACTTCAGTATGCTTCCATCTTCTAAATGTGGGAATTATCTTTCATTTTCATTCCCATAATTCTGGAATGATCTATAACTGCTGGGCAGTTACAATTTATTGACCTTTTCTTTTAATTTTAAATCACATATATCTAATTTGCGCTTGCATTGTGTACACACTAGTGTAGTACCACTAATATTGGAATTGTAATGAAATGTAATCAGTGGAGAGGTTACCTGTAGAATTATGCGAGAGAATAGGAATTAGGAGATGATGATTAATTGGAATTGTAATTGGGGGAAATTTGGGGATATGGTTCTTTGCTGCAAATGTAGGTGAATGGGAGGCCGAGAGAGAAAGAATCAAATTCGTCGCATTATTATTATTATTATTATTATTATTATTATTATTATTATTATTATTATTCATCGAATCGTGAGTTTGACTAGTGAAATATGACGAGTTGTTTGTTTGTTCGGTTAATATAATTTAAATTTTTTTAATTTAGATATATATATATATATATTATGATATACATGTATATATTATAATATATATTTTATATTATATAAAAAATTAAATAAATAGTTTTATTTATGAAAAAATTCGCAAATTGAGCAGTTCATCTTTTTAGTATCTTATAAATACAATTAAAATATTAGATCAGTAGCCCGAAACTTAAAAATGTGTTAATTTTGACAAATACCAATCATAACTTACGGTAGAAAATACATAATATTTCACTACTATATATAGATAAAAACACTTAACATCTCGTTTTATGCTTCTACCAACTTAATTTAGAAGGTGATCGATGTGTTAGGTGATGTTTCCGTTGGGTTGTGGTTTTGCTTTTATTTTGTTTAGTTGGTAGTTAAAGTCTGTAGACATAATTTTCTTGATTATTAAATTTCAAATTAAGTTTAAAATTGTAGAGACTAATCTAGGATGTAGTACTTGTAAAGGTATTGAACAGAGTAGTCATACATGTCAAATTAGGACAAGAGCTCACGTTCCTTGATAGTGATAGCTAGCTAGAAGCACAATGGACAAGACGGGGAGTTATTTTTTTTTTCCTCTTTATACATGACATCTCTATATATACTAAAGTTTTGAGGAAAAAGTTGTGATACTTTGCATTCTACTATGTTGGACTAATCTTATTTGGTTTGCTTGGTAATAGGCTTGGATGGAACCATGCTGATGAAGAAATGTTCCTCCCTTTTTATCTTTCACATGTGCAACTTTTTGGCTCTTAAAATTTTGAAGTCTTAAATTTGTTCAAGGGTATGTCATGGGTGTAATTCTTATTATTTTTTAAGGTTTTTATTGTTTTACAATTATTTTCACACTCAAATTATATATATTTTTTTTTGGCAGGGTACCGGGTCACGTTGATTAGATTTTGTTTGTTTTTTTGGGCTTCGATACTCAGCAGGATTAAAAAAATAATAATAAATAAATAAAGTATTAGGGGAAGCATATGTTGCAATCTTGTATTATGTGATTAATGTTGGTCTGTCACTTTTGTTATTAATTTTGGCAAATTAACTTAACATCTCCATTTATCAAAGCTTCGACTAGTCGGAGTGCAAGGAGAGTTTTTCTTGGTTTGTAGGGTTAAATGAGAGATTTAGATCTCTTCAACCAACTTAATTTGGAAGCTAATGGAATTCGGTTGGGTTGTAGTTTTGAAATGAAGCCTACAGACTTCAACTACCAACCGAACAAAACAAAGAAAGGGGTAACAGGGAGATAGTCAAAATTTTGTTTAAGATAAGGCATTCAAATGTAATAATGGTCTAAGTTTTTTTCACAAAAATATCCCACTAATCATTGGGCCCCTCATGGGCAAGTACTCACAATTTAGTATATAAAGAGTTAAAAAAAAAAAAGGAAGTAGAACGAGCACAATTTGTGATAATAATTTGAACTTTTTAAAATAAATAATTTTCTTTTGAAGAAAAAAAAAGCAATAGTTAAGAACCAAAATATTTTTGGAGGTAAGGTAACAAAAATCCAGGAGCTTCCTTCATCCAACACTCGGAGTCTACCAAAAACCTGGCTTGTCTAGCTAGACAGTAGGCGACTTCATTGCCATCTCGACGCACAAAATACCAATTACAAAGCCTAAGAACCAACGACGTCTACCTAATATCATCCACAATATACCCAAATGGCGCCGAAGTACTAATGTTACTATTGATAAGATTGATAACAACTTGAGCATCCCCTTTAAAAGAAATGTTTCGGTAAGGTAAGCCAATAATAAAGTCCAATACAACAAGAGCCGCAAGAGTCTCAGCCAACGATGCATCAACATGGTTTTGGAACTTGTTACACAAACCAGCCAAGAAGGCACCCTCTGCATCTTGAACCACCACCCCAATGCCAAAAGATTAGGCATCAACGAAGTTACCTGCATCAAAATTCATACGTAGCATACATTTATTTGTTTATATAATATGCATACTAACACAAGCCTATAGTATATATGTATATATATATTCATAATCTTGCAAACATGACGAAAAGGAAGAAAAATAGAGAGCAAGAAATGGAGGAAGAAATTGAGTTTATAATGATGGATGGAAAATTAACTTAGTGGATTCGGTTCCTTAAGCATTTGGAATGAGATTTTAATTGATGACCTAACAAATTTTGTTTGGGTGATAAAATATGATGAGATTTGTTAAATATTTGGTGATAAATTTTTGTTTGTCTAACTTACGTATGACATAAATTTTGGAATTATATATTCATGCATGGATACAATTTTACTTTAGTTTCTTCCGATATTTCAAAAGCCAGAAAAGTGGACACAAATGAAAATATAAAATTTTGTATTGTTAAAATATAGATAATTACTTGTAAGTGGAATAGGTAGTGACCTTTATTGTAAAAATGCAGACACAATTGATGAATGTGTGAACTTCACCCTGTTTCATAAGTTATTTATGTGTTGCAAGCTTGATTATAAATGTGAAAAAGATCATAATAGTTATAACAAAATTACATATATTATGAGTTTCAATAATATAAAACTCACATTTTTAAGTTGTACCCATTTTAAGTGAAATAATAATGTCAACATTTATGGCAAAGATCAAACTTATTGATCACACGCATTCCAAAAAACAAATGTAACACTTAGAACATTTGAAAAATTAAAATTTGATTGTTAATTTGGGATGTGGGGAGTAAATTTTTATATGTTGAACGGGTTAAATTTTTTAGAGGGGTGCTGAAAAATTATTAAACATGTCAAGTGTTGGATGGTTTTGATGATATTTAGTCAATATACAAATAAGGGTATCTCCATTGCAACTATGAATGAGAGAAAAATGGAGTGCCCGAATGATAGATAGACAATGAGGTAAAAAAAAAAATATCATCTACAGTGCAAACATAGATGATGGCCATGAAGATGATGATGGCAACGAAGATGACGTGGCCAAAAAATTAAACCTAACTGATCGAATATGCCTAAACTGGACTCGACTTATACCGATCGAACAATATTGGACTGCACTATGCATAAACTGCTTAAACTGTCTTGGGACCTAGTTTTTTGCTTTTTTTCGATCTTGTTATTCCATTACTCACATAAAGCGCGTCTCTTAAATTTGATAAAAAAATGGATAACAGAATCCCGTTCCGATCGGAACTGTGGCATCACATGCTATAAAAATGATCAAGAAACACTTATGCATGCTCTGATTTTATACAAAATTGAAAAAATTGGGGAAATCACAGTTGTTCCGATCTGAATATCTTCTTAATTATGGTTCGCATTTAAAATTAATTTATTAGCTCCAATAAATCCCTTAAGTTTAGGACTCCAATAAATCTCTTAAGTTTAGGAGCAGAATATCCCATCCCATGATATTTACCCCATTATTGTGGCTCCAATCATGAACACAGCTGGAACTTTGATGGAAAGTCTTAACCATATATATGTATGTTTTTTGTCCCTAAGCTCTATGATTTCTAAATTTTTTTTTAATTAAAACAAAAATATACCATCATAGAAAGCTTATTATGAGAATTCGGGCTTTCAACCTGTCCTTCTCGGGTTTTTTATTTTTAAGGAAAAACGTGTTTTGTAGAGTTGCCAATTTGTTTTACAAAAAAGCAAACAAATGATCATACAAAAGATAATTCGAAAAGGAACTACCTTTCATACGTTTGAAACCAGAGATTGATTAAAATCTACTTTGCTAGGGTTCGGGAACTACGTTATGAATCGGGAAGGTGTTAAGTACCCAATTCTCCCTTTCAGTCTCTTTAATAGATCATGTATTTAATTCCTATTTTTTGGTATCCTGCAAGTAGTTTGTATCGCTTCTAAAATAATCATTTCAAATAAGTTTGATTAAAAACGGTATTTATGAAATCAGACTCGAGCTTTATGAGCGCCTACGTATTCATTCTCAGAATGAAATCAGAGTCTCGTAGTTTCACTTGTTTGAAAATTATTTTTGTATTTTGTTTTGTTTTGAAAACGTGTTAAAACGGATTTTAGTTTTCTTATAAAACTTAGAAAGTACTTATTTTGAAAGCAGTGAATTTCTTTGTAAGTTATCTAATTTTCTTGATTAAAATTTGGACAATAATTGAAATCAAAAGAGTGGTAGAAACGTATACCTGATGTGCTTAAAGAAGAATGGAGACCGCTTGCTTGCTTCCTTCTCTTTCTAAAACTTTCTCTCTAGAATTTTCTTTCTCTAACTTTCTCTCTCTAACATTCTTTAAGACTTTCTCTCTCCAAAACTTTCCCTAATGAATTAGGCAGAATTTTCCCTTTCTAAAAACTCACTTGAGTGTTGATGTCCTCTAAAGAGGTAGCTGCAAGGTTGGCTAGGGCTGTGGTTGGGGCGTGCAGCTGGAGCTTAACCGTGTAGTTGGCAGGTAGCCATACGGTTGGGGGGCGTGCGGCTGGCTTTTCAAAAATGTCTCGAAACACCTATCCTAGTAAGCAAAGTGCCAATTTGGTCGTGGAAGACTCCCAACAGATTCAAAGTTAGGGTCTTTCCTAACAGTTGTCTATATGCGAACGACTCAAGACTTAATGCAAAATGCTTGTTTCGTATAAAAAATCATATTCACACGAGAGTCGTGGATTGGGTGCTCACAGTTATACGGGCTTAGAAGACCTTAAACCCACCATTACAATCTGTCCTTTAAAGCTTAGAAAATAGTGCATCGGCATCAATGGTGGGAGGTACAATCTCAATTTCTTTTTCCACATTACATTCCTTCATTTTATTTCATACTAGATTGTATTTTATGTCTAACATTTGGTACCATAGGGAGGTTAACCTCTACTTTAATTGTATTTATTTTCATGCTTCATAAATCTCTTGTGAAAAACTTTTACATCCGAACGTGGTTTTTGCAGTAGCTTTCCTTTGTTTATTCAAAAATTATAAAAGGCAACTGTACTTCATAAAAATATTATAAATCCATTATTTTTGTGTATTTGAGCATTTTAATCTAAAAGAACATGATTTTTGGATATTGGAACTAAGCTTTTCAATCGGGCCATGAATTGGTTTAAAATTGGATTTTTCAAAAAAGAAAAAGAAAAATTAGGTCTTCAGAACTCGGATATGACTCATCTGCATTACCTTTTGGTGCAATTCCATCTAAATGGGTCTAGTTTGAGGATTAAACAGATGAATTTTTTCATGAAACTTCATAAAGATGATCGATATGATTAGTAGATCATCTGCACATTATCACAATTCTTCACCCTTATCTGCTATCTCACTTATCGCACGTTAGCCATTTCGCTTACCCCGTCTCTAATTGCAACTGAAGACCCCTCCCGCATGACCATAAACGTTTGGAACCCTAATTTTTTAAATTTGAAAAATAATAAAATGTTTTATGGCATATAAACAAAATTTAGGTGATCTTTCAAAATTCTCAAAAATTTATTTAAGTGTTTTGATATTTTTTATCTCAAGTATAGAATCATATATTTTTAACTCTAAATACCCAATTATATTTATAAAAATATATAGTATCAAAGTTTTATTTAAAATAAGTTAAAAATATTAAAAAATTTACATACTCAAAAAAATATACGCCAGATCAATATAGCTCGAAAAACCTTAAACCTGTCCGAATTTTGAAATCTCAATTCCATGGAGAAATTTGTGCCGGACGGAAATTTTGCGGGCCCATCAATTAAAAGTTGCCCCCAGCCTTTATTCTTCTTTACACGTGGCATCGCTTAAAGGAAAGCATGAAATGGGCTTGGCCCACCTATATGATGATGCCCTTGAATTTAAAAAAAGTTGGCGCATGGGTTTTTAAAAAATAGACCTTTTGACCTTTTTTTTTTTTTTTTTTACTTTTCAAACTTTCCTTTTCCCTATTTTTTTAATTATTTATTTAAAATAATTTTTTTCCTTTTACTTTATTTTAATGTATTAAATTTATTTGAACTTTAATTTGACTCAATAATTTATGTTGAATTTTGGTAAAATTACGCAAAAATATTTAAAAATATATTTAACTCAAAATATTTTTATTTTCAATTTTGACGCTCAAATACCACCTAATTTTGAATTAAATCATATAACTAACTTATCTTAGATCATGAATTATATGCAGTACATCCGTTAAGTTCGACAATCTTCCATTGATTGTTGCATTTTCAAATCTTTAATTTGATTCAAAAGATTACAACGGAAATAGTGTTTTTAGTATTGGAATCAAGTCAAGTTAAAATATAAACCTAACATAAGCCACAGTCGTATGAAGTATTTATTTTTATTTTCTTCAATCTTTGCGACAGCTTGTAGTTTATAATTTTCAAAAATTATATTTTTGATCCAACAATTTTATAACTCAAATGTATCTTTTTAAAAGACAAAATATATTTATATGGCTTGTATTCACCAAAGTTATTTTTACTAAGTTTTAATTTTAAATGAATGGTTCCAAAATTGCTTTGCCATATTTATATTTTTTTCAACACCCATTCATTATGTCATTGGCATATTTATTTTTCAAAATCATAGTAATTATTCTTTTGAATTATAATTTTCAAAAAAGAATGGTTCTTAAAAAAAAAATTGGTTTGAAATTTAAACCTTTTACACATATGTAACTTCACCCCAAAAGTTAAATGGTTAACACCTTCCAAGCAATCGATTAAAGCAAACAAATCTTTGGAAGAAAATATATATATATATATAGAGTTCATATGAGTGAACTACACTTGTTTGACTCATACGAGTGTGACAGTTTTTTATTTTAATTTTTTTACGAGTTTAGCACAACCATATGACCTATAAGAATGAAGAAGAGCCGTATGAGCAAAATTTAGGCATATAGTAAGTTTGTCTTCTCTTTACCATACTAGCATAAATTGGCCTACTAAGTTCTTTCCGCCGTGTCATTGGGTATGGTAAACAATTTATCATACCCATTGTGATTGCTCTAAGGATACAAACTTCAAATCCGTTGAATGACTCATACTATTAGGAAAGGAACAAATGTGTTCGTTATCTATACGTTACTTATCATAACAAAAGAAATATATTATAGTTAGAATGGACTGTGTAATTTGTTGAAATAATATATTATAAAACACTGTCAATTAAATAATTAGACATAGTAATCTGATAAAAAATATGCAGTGCAAATTTAATTTTATATAATATCATAAATAATTATGATCCGAAAATCTATTACAAAATTACATTGCACTCTTTTTGAAATTTGGTAAAATATAATCCCTTTATTTATAAAAACTTTCTCGACACAAGCAGTATAATTAGTAATTAAGAAACAATGATGACCGGCCATTCACTCCAGTCTTTGTAAAGACTTAGAAAGATTAAATAAAAATCAGTTGGCTGACTTATACTACCAGGAAGGAACAAATATATGCTCATTCATGGTTATGGAGACATTTTAATTAACTATGTATTCTTTCAAGTGTTGGATGGTTTTTCATCTGTTTCTTCTCCTCCTTCCCCAGTTTTCCTATTGCTTAGACCGTTATCGGTTTTCATCGACGAACCTTTATCAGTCATGGTATAACATACTCTCCTACGAGAATGATATTTTCCCTATCCTTTTAATTACGACATACGAGAAGACATCTGCTAGGTTCGCTTTTGGATTTTTCAAGAACACAAGTACTAATGCTATAAAAGAAGGTTCCTTTCTTGTTATAGCTTGGCTCCCAGCAGATCCATTCAGTGAGCAAGTTGTTGTCTTATGGTGTGCAAACAGAGACAACCCAGTAAGAGAAAACGCTACACTACATTTCACAGCCGAGGGCTTGGAATTGAAGGATGTTGATGGTACTCTCGTCTGGTCCACCAACACTTCTGCCATCCCGACTGACACTTGGCTCCCCAACCAAGAAATTTCTTCTAACAAAGGTCTTACCTCTTCCAATTCCACGTCCAACTTCGGTACAGGTTTGTTCTCTCTGACCGTGGAGGAGGAGGGTACTTACTTTAATATCCTCACTTTTAATCTCGTCTCTTTTATTAATTCTGATCCCCCACAAAAGTATAAGTCTCAACCTATAGACTATTCTGATTATATCAGTGATTACAGCAGTATTGAAGGATTCTCAAACAATGCATTGTTTAAAGTCAATAGAACAGCGCATCGTTTCCTATTTATAAGGCTGGAACCTAATGGCCATATAAATCTTTATCAATTACCTTATTATAATGAATCACAGGAACTAGCTCCAATTAGAATCTTCGAAGGGAGTGAGGATAATTGTGATTACCCTACAGTGTGTGGCAATTACGGGGTTTGCTCGGAAAATGGGCTTTGTAGTTGTCCTGGTGCTGGGGGTAATTATAGTTACTTTACTCAATTACAAGATTTAAAACCTAATTTGGGATGTAGACCAGTTACCCTTTGTCCTGCAAAGATGCACATCTCCACACCTTTTTAGAGCTTAATGGGGTCACTTACTTCAATTTCGAGTTCCATTACTCAAAAATGGATAGAGATAGCTGTAAAAAGGCATGTTTGGACAACTGCACTTGCAAAGCCGCCTTTTTCTCAGCTGGAAATTGTTCTTTACAATTACAGCTGTACTCTTTAAAATCCAGTACCTATAATGACTCTGTCACATTTATTAAGGTTCAAAATCTGGATCTTTCAATTAACGTTCACAATCAGGCTCCGAAAGATAAAAGAAAGTTATCTTTGTTTGCTGTATTAGTATCCGCTCTTTCGGTTGGTCTTGTGATCATTCCTGTTGTTTCTTGTTATTGCTACAAAATGCTAATAAACGGGAACAACAAGGAGGAGGAAGAGGGAGACGATCAAGTGATTGGATCACTGAAACGATTCCCATTTCTAGAGTTGAAATCTGCAACACAGGACTTTCAAGTAAAGCTTGGCAGAGGAGGATTTGGGTCTGTTTATGAGGGAGATTTGGCCGATGGCACCAAAGTTGCAGTGAAATGCTTAGACTCCATTGGTCAAGGCAGAAAAGAATTTCTTGCTGAGGTCAATACCATAGGGAGCATTAATCATTTCAATTTGGTGAGGCTGATTGGCTATTGTGCTGAGAAATCAAACAGACTCCTCGTTTACGAGCACGTGTGTAATGGATCTTTGGATAAATGGATCTTCAATCCAGAGAGAACACAAGTTCTTGGATGGGAACTTCGAAGGAAGATAATCATGGGGTTAGCTAAGGGGCTGGAGTATCTTCACATCCTCTGCAATCCAAGCATCATTCATTTTGACATAAAACCCCAAAACATTCTTCTAGATGGGAATTTCAATGTCAAAATTTCTGATTTTGGGTTAGCTAAGTTGATTGATAGGGATCAAAGCCAAGTGCTAACTGTATTGAAGGGAACTCCAGGATACTTGGCCCCCGAATTGTTTAGTGGTACCAACATCTCGGTAAAGGCTGATGTCTTCAGCTTTGGCATTGTAATACTTGAAATTGTGTTTGGGCGGAAGAATTTGGATTCGACTCAGTCGTGCCCATTGATTAATGTAGTGAAGGAAAAGGCACAAAATGATCAGTTGCATGATTTAGTTGATGGATACCTTGAGAATATCCAGTTACAGCAAGAAGAAGCGGTGAAGATGATAAAGATTGGGATATGGTGTTTACAGGCTCACAACATGAGACCGTCCATATTAACAGTATTGAAGGTTTTAGAAGGTTCATTGGATTTGGGCCCTGCTTCTGAATTTTGCTTCGCAGCTACACTACCTACTGAATCGCATCTACGAGCCAATTCAGCGCAACTATCAACTCCGCCAGCTGCATCAATCCTATCAGGTCCTAGATGAAGCATGTAATCAATTCTTCTTTTGTTCTTGTTCTTATTAGTGTTATTATGTTATTATTATGACTTCTTAGGTTCATGCTAGCACTATAAATATGCATTCACAAGTTTCTGCGCACATCTACCTATCCATCTTTATATTAAGCAGCAAAATTTAAAATAAGGTTTTGTACACATCCCTTTGCTTATGGAGCAGTGTACGCTCCAAATCTTTGGGAAACTGCTTTTTAAGTCATTCCAAGTACCTTTTATGATGTGGTTTTTGTCCTACTTATGTTACATTCCTTTGCCTAACGATTCGCTAACCTTGCATTTCTGTTACTGTGGGGTTTTCCAGTTTTCTAGGTTGCATGCACTACTGAATAAATATGCTTGTAATAAGTTCAATCATCATTGTTACTGAATTTATGTGACGAAATGCATGCCAATGAACTTGAAGGATCAGTATATGACAATTACAAAATTTTGGCAGCGATTCATAGCTCAAACTGTGTAACAAATTAACTCTTATAGTTTGTACTTTGTACTTCAGTATGCATCCATCTTCTGCATGTGGGAATTATCTTTCATTTTCTTTCGCGTAATTCTGGAATGATCTATAACTGCTGGGCCACTTACTATTATTGAGCTTTTCTTTTAGTTCTAAATCACATACATCTAATTTGCGCTTGCATCGTGTAGACACTCACGTGGTACCACTAATTGCAACTTCTGATGGCTTGTTTTGCTTCTTAATCTAGTGTTCTGCTCTTATGTGCTTATTTTATTGTACCGTATGCAGAACTTATATTTGGAATACGTTACAGATTGTGGGTTTATTTTTCTGAGAGTACTTGAGGAATACTCTTTTTGTTCTTAACAAGGAGGTTCCGCACTCAATTCTTTGTTGTTTTGTGAACAGATTTCTAATGCATTGATTATGTGCAAAAAACACTAATGTCTTAGTTAAGAACATCTTGAAAATGGAACAGCCCGAAGGATAGCAGTGGTCTTCTAATTTAGGATGGAATGAATATTTAGTTTTTGTTCTTAGTATTTCTCTATTCTCGTAATAGCATTGGTTGATAAAAATCAAAAAAGTTCTTCAATAAGACAAGCGTACAATGTTGGCCAAGGTGTGAGAAACAAGAAAATTTAGGACTGTGTGTATAAAATGCATAAGAGTATCAATGAAAAATATCCCAGAATTATATAAGAGTAACAAGAAATGTACCAACTTAACATCAAACAATGCGTCAAAAAGTTCATATGTTACTGTGTGAAGTTCACCAGTACACTTTCTCATACCTCACTCAACTGTTAACTTGGTCATTCAAGTTAGTAAGTGTGTAATCACTCAATCTATACTTCAATTATACCATATAAAGTAACAAAATTTTCAGGAGCGAGAGATATAGAGTTTAGTTGACTAGGGTGTAATTACCTTAATTATCTCGTGTAATTTTCCTATATAAATTCCTCCAAAGGTCAGATGAATATAAAGTGTTCATTCTATTTGACTCACTTGGGGAAGAATGTGGGGTAGTATTGCCCTTTGGAAGGGCACTTAGCAGTACCAAATTGTTCTCCATTCTCAATATCTTTATTGCTTCTAGAGATGGTGCATAGTAACACATTGTGAAAAGCACAAAAACAAGCAAACGAATGCTTAAGGGATCCATGCAGAAACAGAGCTAATGTAAACAGAGGCTTTTAATAAGTTTTAAGTACACAGCAGAAGAGGAACATTGAGCTGACTGAATTGTTGAGTGATAGATAATTATATATGTTTGTTTATGCATATATGTATCTATATATTAAGGGGTATTAAATATTAAATTTTAAAAATATATAAGAGACGAATAATTTTGTACTTAAGATTTAATATATAGGGATTGCCATATTGGGTTGTAGTCAAGTTCCGTGTGTCAAGATGTTTGAAAGTGATCAACGATAAATATCATGCTTATGGGGAGTTACATAAATGTTTTAATTTGATCATTTCAAACACATTCCCATTTATTTTATCTTTCTTTGAGTTACTTGGTTTCCAGTACTATTTTTATGACATTCAGGGTGTTCCGTAAAAAAGTTGGGAATGATTTGAAAATAAATCCGAAAATCGACCAAATGGACTGAACCGATCCGTAAAACCCCAAACTGAAAAAAACCAAAACCGAAAACTAGAAAACCGAACCGAAACCGAAAAGTTTGGTTTGGGTTTGGGGCAAGCTAGTCCAAAACCGAACTAAACGAACTGAACCGAATTATGTAAAAAAAAAAAATGTTAATATATACTCTAAGGTCACACATTACTGATACTATAACACAAAAAAAAGGGCCTTTTATAAGAATATATTTCTTATCAATTGCATATTGTGATAATCTTAAAAAAAGTCATTAACGCATGCCTTTATTATTAAATTAACTACACAATGGTAAGATTTTTTTATCACATACATTATGACAAGATAATTCATCATTTTATTTAATGTATTTTGTTCTTGTAAATGAACAAATAAAATAGTAACTAAATAGAAAGCATGGTATTTATATGTTTGCTCATTATTTCTAAAACACCATGACTTTAATTTAAATATGAACCATTCTTACATTACTATTTATTATTACGTTGTTATGTTAAATTGATTTAGGAAAAAAAAAAAAAAACCATATGTCAAAATCGAATAAAACCGAACCGAAAACTTTGGTTCGAGTTTGGGTTTCAAAGATTTAGAAACCGAAATCAAACCAAACCGAAACTGAATTTTTACATTTGGTTTGGGTTAGGGGTACCGTAGTTTCTACCCCAACCGAAACTGAAAACAACCCTAAAAAATACTACTGATTTTTTTTAGTTAAAAAATGTATGCTTAATTTGGTGAAATATTCTTATATTTTTTGCGTTTTAAATTGAACAGAATTACCAGGAGTGTTGGCAATTAAGTGAAAAATTCCATGAAAAGTAAGAAATTTGTGGTGAACATATCACAAATTCTAATCTCTTTTTCCATCTTCTCATAAAGTTAGAATATTTTCAATCATTTTTAAACTTTTTTACTTAACGTATTTACACGTTTGATCTCAAAAGTTGAAAAAAAATGGAGTTTATAAGATTCAACAACTATAATAGTATGAATGTGATGTTGGGCCCACCTCCACCTAGGCCGGCTCGAGAATCCGTCGAGTTCCATTCACAATATTGATATTGTTCCATATATGAATACTTTGTAGTACAGGTGTGGGGTATTTCTCCGAAATACCTTGTTGTAACTGTTTCTACCTACTTATGTACACAAGTTAAGTTCCACATATCAACAAGCACAAACCGATATGTTTTCTTCTTGTCCTTATTTCAGGTAATCAGTGTTAATTATTTATTACATCATTACTCGGCTGGTTTTGTTTTGTTTTGTTTTAGAGAAAAAGAATTTCCTCTGATTCTTTATAATATGAAATTTGAATGTTTTTTGTCGTAACTCAACAAATATTAATTTAGGTTATCATGTTACCTTACTAGAGCAAAGTAATTTGTTCGGAAGTTGTATCATATCGTTTTAAAATTGTAAATTACTAACAATAACCCTACCTTTAATTTATCTTTCACGTTTTTTTTTTTTTAAAAGTTATAAAGGTCAATTTCAAGTCGAGTAGTTGGAGGATTTTGCTGTAGAAAATTCTTAATCATTTTTATCGTTAATTTTTGCACATCTCTAGCATAATTCAAAAGAAAAAAAAAATCATAAAACGATATAGCAAAAGTAGTTGAATAAGTAAATTTTTGTCCCTATGTTATTCTTTTCTTTACTGTTTTGCTGAAAAAACAGTATTATCTGAATATTCATATTGGTGCATATGTATATGTATATGTATACGTAAATTTAAGAGACTCTAGTGCTCCAACTGTGAATCTAAATATTGTTATGTTTTTTTCATTGAAGTGTTGTTAGTTGGAATAGCGACCAGTAGGGAATCTCCCACAAACAATAAAATTATTGGCATCGATTTAGGGACTATGTATTCGTGTGTGGGTGTGTACAGAAATGATCATGTGTAGAAATGGTTATGTGCTAGAATCGTACATTCATTTTATAAAGTCTGACATAAATTCAAGCTAATTTTACTTTAGTTTGTTCTAATATTTTAAAAGCAGGAAAATTGCACAAAAAATAAAAATAATAACTTTGTGTACCCTAAAAATAAACATAATTACTTCCAAGTGAAATAGGTAACGGTAAAAATGAAATCTTTATATTAAAGAGAACTGTTGAATGTGTGAAGTGTGAACTTCACCTACTTTCACGAGTTGTTTATATATTGCAAGCTTAATTATAAATGTTAGAAAGATCATGACCAAATAATATTCTATTTGTACTAAATGAAAATTCACATTTTTAATTCATACATATATTATGTTTTATTTATGTTATTTTCGAAAAGCAGGAACTACTTGTTCTCGAATTGGCTTCATTTTATGATTATTAATGATCTTTCATGAGGCATTTGTTTGGTTTCCAAAAAAAGAAGTAAAAATAATAATGTTAATGTCTATGGTCTAAGATTAAACTTTTCATTACACTCCAAAAAAGAAATTTAACTTTAATTTAAAATATTCAAAACTAAAATTTGACTCTTATTTTAAGATAAAGGAAAAGCTCATGTGCATGTTTATCTCTTGGGAACAAACCTCATTCCAATAAGGATAGGTACAGCGGGAAACTTTTAAAATTGGACCCCTTTTAATAATTAAAAATTAAACAACTATTTTCTTTTTAAGAAAATAATAATAAAGGACATTACATAAATAGTGGTTATAATAAAGGATATATCCATTTAAAATTATTAGTTTAAAGGACAATTTTTTAATTAAGAACAAAATATTAATTATTTTATAATTTTAATTAATTAAGTTGAATTCCAATACTACCCTTCTTAAAGATAAAGCCATTTCTCACCATTAAGTTGACAAAGACTTGGTTGATAGAGCCATTTCTCACCAAATTAGTGATCATGATAATGCTGCCTTAACCTCCATTCTCACTAACCATGAAATTAAAGCAGCATTGTTTAAACTCAATCCTCACTCAGCCCCTAGCCCTGATGGTTTCAGTGGCCTCTTCTTCCAAACTTGTTGGGACATCATTGCTTCAGATTTTGGTTCTGCTATCACGAAGTTTTTTGTTCATAATTGGCTCCTTTCAGGTTTCAATTCCAATTTCATCACTCTCATTCCCAAAACCACCAATGCTCATAGAATTGAATCTTATAGAGCCATTGCCCTTGCTAATTTTGCCTTCAAAGTCATTCCCAAAATTCTTGCATATAGGCTTGCTTTGATTGCTCCTAAAATAATATCTCCTAATCAGATTGCCTTCATCAAAGGAAGAAACATCCATCACAACATTGCTCTTGCTTCCGAATGCTTTAATCTTCTTGATAGAAAGGCTCATGATGGTAACACTGCCCTCAAAATTGATATAGCTAAAGCCTTTAATACTCTTGACCGGGCTTACCTTCTATTTGTTCTTAAAGCTTTTGGCTTTGATCATAAATTTGTTACCTAGATTGATACATTGCTCAATTCTGCCAAGCTATCAATTCTCATTAAAGGCACTCCTCATGGATATTTTTCCTGTGCTAGGGATGTTAGACAAGGTGACCCCTAAGTCCAATTCTCTTCTGCATAGCTGAAGAAGTTCTTAGTAGGAGCATAAGCATGGCTGTTGACAATGGCTCTTTTAAAGGAATCTCCTATCCTAGAGGAGTCTCTTCTCCCTGTCACATTCTGTATGCTAATGATGTTCTTATCTTTAGTAATGGCTCCATTTCTAGCCTTAAAACTATCATGAAAATTATCAAGGAGTATTCAGAAATTTCAAGGCAAATTATGAACAATGCTAAGAGCAAAGTTTACATTGGTAAAGGGGCAGTTGTTAGGAAACATCAGATCTGTCATGCTTTAAACATGGAGATGGATCAGGGTCCTTTCACCTACCTAGGAGTTCCTATTTTCAAAGGTTCTCCTAAGAAAGCTCATCTTCAAGTGATTGCTGACAAAATTAAATGTAAGCTAGAGGGTTGGCAAGGCAGGCTTCTGTCCATGGCTGGTAGAGTTAACCTTGTTAATAATGTGGTTACCCCCATGCTTACCCACTCATTTATGAACTATTAGTGGCATGTTCTTTTTTTGAAATAACTACAACAATGGATGAGGAATTTCATTTGGTGTGCTGATATTCAAACCAAGAAAATCATCACAGTTGCTTAGCACAAAGTTAGCTCTCCTCTCCTTAATGGTGGCCTGGGTATTAAGAACATGGTGAATCTTAATCAGGCTACTCCCCTCAAATCCACATGGGGCATTCTTATGTACAACTCTTTAGGGAGTCAATTTATGATGGCAAGGTTTGCCATCAAATTCTCCCAGTCTCAAGCATCTTACAAAGCCTCCTCCATTGGTTAGGCAAAAAAATTCTCCCTTGCCATCACAAAGCTCCATGCTAAATGGATAGTTGGGGATGGCATTGGCATACAAATATGGCAAGATGACTGATGCACTGATATCATCATTCCTCCTTCCCATGTTCCTCTAGACCAATGGCTGAGCAGCTGGATCACCCACAGTGCTTGGAATACTCCTATCTGGCTAAGAGTTAATTTTCTAGCCTTCAACTCCAAAGTTACAGCAATCCCCCTTCCCATCCATCATATTGGTGATACTATGGTTTGGCCTTACTCTTCTAAAGGGCACCTCATTTTCAAAGATGCTTACAACTTCTTTCATAAATCCTCTAGCAATCACATTTTCCACAAAGTCTGGTCCACTTTCATTCCCCCTAGAGCTTTAACTTTTGTTTGGAGAATGCTTCATAATGTTGTTCCTTACAAGGCTCTCTTTAATATAAAGGCATCAACACAGTTTTAAGGTGTTGCATGTGCCAACATCATATTGAAACCACTTATCATATTCTGCTCCAATTTGGTTTTGCCTTCTTAGTTTGAAAATGGTTTTTCCCCATTTTTAAAATTCACACCTTTCCCACTTCATCTTCCATTGATCTATGGAATTTCATCTCTTCAAGAAAATGGAGCACTTAAGTGTCTAATATTTGGCTGGCTGGTACTTCTATCACTTTTCACAAAATCTAGGAAATATAAAATGATGTCATTTTCAATAACTCTAGGCTCAACCTTACAGCTTTCAAACATCACCTGATTTCTCAAATATCTCAGCTTGGTGATCTCATTCCTGGCTACATGAATAACATTGTGGAGGATCTCCTCATTCTTAGAAAATTCAACATGACAGGAAAAGCTAGGCCTTGTTATAATATAACTGAAGTGTTTTGGACCCCCCCCCAGGTTGGCTGAAAGTTAATATAGATGGTACGGCCAATGGCTGCCTTAGTCCTGCTTCTATTGGAGGAATTTTCAGAAATTGTAGAGGTTTTTGCAAGGGTGCTTTTCTAGGAAATATTGAAAATCACAATGCCTTCTATGTTGAGCTGAATGCTCTTGTACAAGCCATATAATTTTCTTGGATTAATGGATGGAAAAAGATATGGATTGAAATGGACTCCCAAACTACTCTCAAGTGCCTGCTCAATACCAAATCTTTTGTTCCATAGCAGCTAGCCAACATATGGGCTAACTATAAATACTACCTCCACCATATGTCATTCTATGCCTCTCACACCTATAGAGAAGCCAACACTGTTGCTGATAAACTCTAAAAAATTGGTATGAATCTGGATCATATTCAATGGTGGTCTTCCTTTCCTCAAGTAACTGCCCAGCAATTCGACAATGATTTTAATCGTAGGCCAAACTATAGATTTAGATCATCTTTCTTATTGTATTTTTTTGTCATCTTTTCCTCTGCTTTGTAATTTACTGTTTTGCTTTATTTTGGCTATTTGGTCATTGATCTTTATTTTGTTTAAAGATCAAGATGCAAACATTATTTGGTATAGGCATAGTATTTCCTTTTGTTTGCCTACTTTCTATATTTCTCTTATTAAGCCTAGTGGGTGGGCTTTTGTAACCCACATTTGGATTATTCACATTAAAAAGTTTAATGTATTACACTATTACCTAAGGGCATAGTGGATATTCCCCAAAAAAATAAGAAGATAAATACAAGAAAATAAATATATAATTAAATCTGAAATTAAATCAATGAAAATAAATTCAAACACTTATCACAAGAAAACCAAACAAAAAGATAAATATAAGAATTATTAAAAGAAAGTCAAAGGAATAAAATGTCTCAAACTAGCTAGCCGAACATACTATAGACATATCATAATTGGTCATTCCTTTACTTGGCCTTTCGTGTGTACATGCAGACATATTGTCTTATGTTGTATCCTACTTTGTCGTTGCTTCGATATGAGGCAATGGAAACCTTTTTTTTTTTTCCCCTTTTTAAGTGTGTTTCTAATATTCTAGAGTATTTAACCAATTTGACACCTTAACTATTAACAATTTTCAAAGTATCAGTTAAACTATTTTTTTCGTTGACATGTCAACTATTAGTTTGTGTCAATTTGACACCTCCGTTACATTCTGTTAATAAATCTAACGGACTAAGTGCCAAATTGACACTTTTCACTCAACTTTTATTTTCCTCAATTTTTATTAACCAACGATGCGGGCTCATAACTCTATAATGTGGTGTCGGAATGAATCATCGTTAGAACTATTTGTTAGAATACATATCAATCTACAACTTTTATATTTTGATCAAATTTCGAATCACGCATCTCGAAGGTGTAATCAGTTGCTCAAGTTGGGGCTTTGCATGGATTACAACAATGACAGTTGCATATGCATGCCTCCAACTTCAGGCACTGATTACACTCTGGAGATGCATGATATAGAATTCGGCCAAAATATGAAAATTGTAAACGGATATGTGTTCTAACAAATAGTTCAAATGATGAGTCATTTGAAAATCGCTTGATACAGTTACGGTCTTGCAAAATTGATAAAAGAATCATTTATTTTTTTCCTTAAATATGATTTTTTTTTTCATTTTCTTTTCCCTCATTGATTTCCTTAATTCAATCTTCAAAATTTAAGGAAAATTTTAGATCCAAAAAAATGAGTTTCTCACCTACCTCATATATCATTAGTGACGCTTTATATACATATCTTGTAAATTGATGCATTGCAAACAAATTTTAGGGTGCTAAGAGTTGTTTTTACAAATACCCGTGTATTTCCATTAAAAAATATTTGAGTTAGTTACTTAATTTTTATAAAAATACAATTATAATGTGATTTCTACTTTATTTTATAAATAACAACGTAAAAAATAAATTTATTTTTTGAGAATTAATTTCATAGCTTAAAGATGGTACAAAATGAATTCCTAATTAAAAGAAAAAATAATAATTTTATACTTTTGTGTATTATATGTATATGTATATATATTTGTTATCCTACACTCATGAGATTAAATAATCCCACCTCCGAGGTGGTATTATGTTATCTGGCATTTTGTGGGATAAAAGAGTAAAGCGGGATTAATTTATCCCATATGATGTCCTATCCCCTCTTATTCAATCTAGCACTAAACGTGGGATAAGATAAATATGTCTAACACTAAATACAGGATAGGAAAAATTTATCCTGTCCCCTGTTATATCCAGCCCACTGAACACATCCTTAGTGTTACCCTCGATATGTAAGTTAGTCTTAAGTTAATTTATTCTTAAATTTATTCTTAGTTATTTTGTTGGGTTTCTTTCTTATTGTAGGACTACAATTAATAGGGTATTGGCCTGATGAATAAAATCCCATTAATTACTTACTCTTTGTACCATCCCTGTTATTCATTTTCCATCATGACCTACACATATTACTTTTTTTTTTTTTTACCTATATGAATTTGCTCTTTAGTTTTCGTAGTTTATCATCACGTTATGCTTATCAAAACATCCTGCCGCTGGTACACAAGTGATTCCCTCATGACATATCTAGGCGTAGACTTCATCGTGTGACATCCTATATCATTTAGGACTAGGGTGTACCCGTGCCATCCGACACAGCTAGTGAAATAAAAAAAATCTGATAATAGGATAAAAAAAATTAACGTGTGATTAATTTAAATCATAAATTCAATATATCTTTATGATGAAAAAACTAAAAGTACACTGGATTGGACCGACTTGTTTTTAATTTTTTAAAAAGTCTTTTAATCATAATCTAACCACATAACGACAAAATTAATCAGTATATTTTGAGCCCTTTGTCTAGTCTAGTCTAACATTCTGAACAATTGAAACGTAAGTTCAATATATCTTCATGCTGAAAAAACTAAAAGTATATCAGATTTGACCGACTTGTTTTTAATTTTTTAAAAAGGCATTTAATCATAATCCAACCACGTAACGTACGTCCTAAAAATGACAGATTGAGATGACCAATAATGTACGAACACATAATGTGCTACCTTAAATGTTACACAATAATTTTTCTTATTTTTTATTTTGCATAATTATATAGTCATGATTGATCTTGATTAGTAGATTTTAAATATTAAATTTTGAATTTTTTATTTTAAGTTATGGCATTTTTAATGTAGACACAATTATTAGTATGTGAGAGTTTATTGTGTGTATATTATTGGTGTGAATGTTTTAACTTTGATGTGACACCTTGCTATGTGTATAAAACTCATCCAATGATATAGAACTAATGCACACCATAACATGTGTATTTTTGACCATTATATTCTTATACTTTTTGGAGAAAATTTAGGTCAAATTAAGATGGTTTTTATAATATAGATTACCATCATTTGATCAGTCCATGCTTTATGTGTATATTTTTATTCTTTTTCTTGACTATCTCCTTCCTTCCTCTCACTTGTTACTTATTGATACGTAAGCATTATATGATATTTTATTATTATGGCGATCAATCCATTCATATCATTTTTAAAGATTTTTAATCGTCCCATCCGTTTCTCCATAAAAAGTTGTAGTTTTTTATAGAATAATTAATTAAATTTGTCCTCAACTAAAAACTTGTCCTCAAAACTATTCCATTAAAAAGTTTTGTCATTTGTTAGAAAGAGAGTGACATTCATCCTCTTAAAAAAAGCCTATTTTTTTTTAATGTTTGTCTCCTTTCTGTTGTTCCTGAAAAGCCAGAACTATACTTCCTAGGATTGAGTCATCCTAATAAAAAACTGTAAAACCCGTATCTCATCTCCTGTGTAAATTCTTCCTTAGCCTTCGGTTAAACTTAAATAAACACATTGGATAGTGAATTCTCGATTTGAATTCTTTTTGGATGATGTAAAACCTTTAGCATGTCAATGTAGGCATATAAATTTTGAAAGATGAATCGTTTCGTTATTCGGGAGGCCCGAATCGAAATCGAAGTATAAATCGCAAGTTTTGATATTACGCGGTTTCTAAATTTTTGATCAATTTTGTAAGGACATAACTTCTTCATTAGATGTCCAAATGAGTCCCTGTTGGTGCCCAAAGTTCCGTATTGTTCCCCTATACAACTTTCGTGTTTGGCCCGGAACGAGATTCTAGCATTTCGAGGCTCCGGGAAGCCAAATATCAGTTAATTTTAGTGCAGTGGTTCCAAGATCGATCTTGGACTTCCCAAGATCAATCTTGGGTTATCTTAGGAGGAAAAATTGTTGTCTGAGAGCTCCCAAGATCGATCTTGGACCCCCCAAGATCGATCTTGGTGCCCTATAATCGAATTTTGACGAGTTTTGACTCGATTTTTCTCCCATTTAACCTCATTTCTTCTACCACTTCGACTCATATGCCTCCCTTGTGGTCTAAGGGTTCTAGAGAGAGGAAAACAAGATATCTTAGAGTGTTCTTGTCAAATCTACTTCATGGTTCGAGATTAAAGACTTGAATCAACACTTTCTCCACTATTCATTATCTCCTACATTCATTCATCTCATTTGAGCATCAAAGGAGCAAGGGTTTATGGTTGTCCTGGAGTGTAGCTTCAAGGGTTCAATACAAGCTTCCAATCTTATGCTTCTAGCATCTTAGAGGTGGGGACACTATTACTAAATCTAATTTCTTAAAACTTTGTTGTTGTATTATCATCTTCCCCAAAATTATACAAACCCTAGGTGGGGTTAAGCTTACAAGTGGGCAAAGAGTTACAAAACTTTGATTAGCTTACTATTAATGCTTGATATCACTTGATTTTACTATATTTCAAACATGTATGTATCAATTTATCATGTTTTGCCCAAAACCCACCAAGATGGAGATAAAGCTTATAAATTTCTACATGAACTATGGGTATACTTATCTTGGTGGAATGATTGGTGATTTTATCACACTTGTACATGGAGATGATGGAAACATACGTATAAGTTGCTTTAAAACTTAATGATTGTATTGGTTACCTATGATTTTGGTATATATATACATACATGTGTATTGTTGTTTATCATATTACCTCATGTGGCACAATTATCTACATAGGTGTATATAGCATGGTTGTAGCCTTACTTATGATTATTGGGTTGGAGTCCATATGTGCGGTTGGAGCCGCTTGATTATCTTACGGGTTAGAGCCCGAGTACCGGTACTAAATGAGGTTTGGAGCCCTCTTTATATTATAAGGGTTGTAGCCCTTCGGTTGCCTTCGAGATTACTATACCTAATGTAGGATAATTGGTGCCTTATATAGCCAACACACTATATTTTCGTATTATGTTTAAACTCGTTTTCTATAATCATGAATGTGTGTGAATTATAACTTATATTTTCTTATAAAGCAACTTAATTGTATAGTTCCCACTGAGCCCGGTTGGCTCACCTTACTATTATATTTATATATAGGTACTGTTGGTCGGATTTCAACCCTAGAGGGGGGGTGAATAGGGTTTTTGAAACTAAATGCGGAATTTAAAATCTTTTCAAAAAGTTTAAGTAAAACAATTTACTTAACAAATATATCAAGGAATGTAAGCAAATAAACAATCAAGCACAAGAGAAAATAATTAAGCAATCTCAAGCAATAACAAAACAATCAATAATAAAGAGATTGAGTAAGAAAGATTGAACCGATTTGAAGTCCAAGGCTTTTTGTCCACACGGTTTTGGTTTACCAAACCATAGTCCGCGCTCGGTTAGTTCCCCGAGAATTTCCACTAATTCCAATCTCCTTCCGGGTGAAGATCAAACCTCTACAAGTGTTGTTGTCTCACTACACTCTTTACAAATATTGTTTGACCACAATATTCTCACAAGAATCTCTCTCTTGCTAACCTTGTGAAATTTACCTTTCACAAGAACTAAACAAGAATTACCTTCTTGTTTTTCCTATGAGATTTACCTCTCAAAATTGAATACAAAAATTGTTTGGTGATTCACACCAATGTACGATAACTCTCTCAAGTGTGTATAGAATACAATTTGAAGCTCACACTAGAGTTATCCTATTTGATCAAGATGATATAGCTCAAAAGATTAATGATTGATCAAAAACAATTTCTTGAATCTTTGAATAATGAAGATAGATGAAGAATAGAGTATATGAATGATTCAAGGTGTTTAGAATCAATTTTGGAAGTCATATTTATAGTCCCAAAAGTGATATAGCCGTTTGTGGTGGAGATATAAAATAATGGGGCAAAAATGCACATTAAACAAAGTTCCAACGGCTAGTTTTTGCTGAGGGAGTCGGCTCCCTGAGTCTTCATGGAGTCGGCTCCATGACATTCCATGAGGGAGTCGGCTCTCTGACTTTCAATGGAGTCGGCTACATGGCACTAGAGTGGGGACTTTTGTGCAATTTTCCAACTTTTGCAATATGACTCCAAAATTGATTCTAATGCTTGGGGAGTGTTCCAAATAAGTTTCTAAGACTCCCAAATATGTTTTTGTATCAAAATTCATTCATATGAATTAATTATGAATTTATTTCAAAACCGGTTTTTGCAAGAATGATGTTTTGAAATGATTTTGATTCAAACTTGGTTTTGATCAATCTAACAATGATGCAAGTTTATGTTTGAGCTATATTATCAATCAATTAAGAAACTTTACATTAATCCTAAGCAAACACTCATTTACCGAATAGGTGAGTCTTTGAATGCTTCGATTTGTTTCTTCAAATTGATTCTTCACTTGAAGCTTTTCCCTTGAAGCTTTTGCATATGATTCTTGATCTTTGTGCTCCATGGATTTGCATTGCTAGAAAGTGAGTAATGAGAATGATCTTCTTGTCTTGTCCAACGCTTGTAGAAGAATGATCTTGATTCGGATAGATCGGTTTTAGTCGAATGCTTCGTTGACTTGATCGGATATTGATTGAATGATCCTTGTCAAGCTTCCTTTGAGCAATCATGCTATTCTTGATTTTTCAAATAAGAAATCTAAAATCTTATATCAAGAATATGTCAAATTACACATGATTGATTTATTGTTATTATCAAAATAAGATTAAGACCTTCAAGGTCAACAGGTATTTCAGCAGGTACACAAGGACAGGGACGAGGGAAGGACGTATCATCCTAGATTTGCCTCTGATATTGATGAGAGTTTCTTGCGAAGGAGAAACCTTGTTTTACCTTTTGTATCGACATGTATTTTGTATTTCCTTTAGACTTTCTTATTGTATAATTATTAAACCTTATTACACTAATTAGTGGCTTGTATGTACTATGATGAGCCAAGCTATGTATGAACATCTTTGATTGATGTATGGTTATTACCTCTATTATGTTGAATTAATTATTCAAGGTTTCAACATTTTTATTCACTTTTTGCTGTTGTTAGTAACGGCAACCCGTGATTGCCCACTTCTGAAGGTAGATGCCTTCATATGGAAATTAGGGCGTCACAAGTTGGTATCAGAGGCATAGGTTTTCTTTTCTTTCGCCGAAGAGTGGGTACACGAGGGTTCCTTCCTTGTAGTTCCGCGTATACATGTATGTCATGATTGTTGGGATGCTTGGAATGAGTGGAGCAATAGTAAGCACAGGTGACTGCTGGGTTATATCATAGTTAGCCGCCGGCCAACGGATAACTATCCTATAAATTATCAGTCTACTGTCGCTAACTAGAGTTGAAACTTAGTGACCGAGTTCCCAGATTATGTATTCCTCCCCTTATCATATCCTTGGATTTTGTCGATTTATTTTTGGGTTATTTGTTGTGCTGAACACTTCTTTTATTTCTATATAGCATGCCACCTAGGAAGAGGAATGCTAAGCGCACTATCCACCTTGATGATATCTAAGGTGGTGATGGTCATGAGACAAATCCCACTGATCCTCAAGGTGGTAACCCCGAAGGGGAAAATAACACTGAACTTGTCTCAGCCATGAGCAAAATGATGAAGGAATTCTTGGGAAGCCTTTCGGGAATCCTCAAAAATAATCATGGGTCAACTTCTAGGGGTGCTGGACCTAACCGTCGAACCAGAAAGACTCCCATTGAGTTGGATAATCAGGAAGAAGAGGAGGAAACACCTCAAGGAGGGGAGAACAAGGAGATGATCTATCTTCGTGAGTTTACCTGACTCTAGCCTCCTACATTTGATGGGACAGGTGGACCCGAAAAAGCAAAAACGTGGCTTTATTTAGTTATGGAAAAGCTGGAAGTTATTAAAACTCCAAAGAAGATGCGAGCTAAGTTTGCAGCCACAAAGCTCACTAGGATTGCTCATCGTTGATGGCGAACCCAGAATATGACAGAGGAAATCACTAGGTGGTCAAAATTCAAGGAGGCTTTCGAGGCCCAATTTGTTTTCGACGCGTTTCGGCGAGCAAGGAGGGATGAACTCTGTACCCTTACACAGGGGGACAAGTCAGTCGAGGAGTATCGACAAAGGTTTGAAGAGTTGTGTGTCTATATGGACAACCCCACTGACCGCGAGAAAAAAGGAAATGTTTTTCTTGGGATTAAAGGACGACTTTTGCCATAACATGGCATTTTACAACTTTCCTACTTATAAGGATGTGGTTGAAGCAGCGCTAAGACAAGATAGCCAATATGTACAACCTTTTCGTCATTCTTTTTCTAGCAATACGGGAAAGAAGAGAGGAAATTATGGTAATCGAAGAGGGAAGTGGGACAAGAGTAAGAAGTTCCGATCAAGTTCAGAGTCTTCTGGGGGAAAGTATACAAGTAGTGGCGGTAGCAGTGGAAGTTCGTTTGGGGTTTGTTTTAATTGCGATGAGGCCGGGCATTATGCTAAGAGGTGCCCTCAAAACCCAGATGCAATGCAAGGTGGCCGGAGTGGCTATGAAAATGGTGGTAAGGGTCGAGGAAATGGTAAGGGTAGAAGTCGATCAGGTGGCCGATATTCTCAAAGCGTGAATCAAGGACGAAGTCAAACTCAGAGCAGGAGCCAATACCAATCAAACTATCTACCCCAACAACAATAGTCAAATTACCATCCAAACCCACCACGGGGCCAAGGATCCCAAGGAGGCCGCATATTCACACTTGCCCCCATACCGTATCAAGAGGACCACACTGTCATGGAAGGTAGTCTCGTTCTTTTCACTACTGGAGTTAAAGTTTTATTCGATATCGGTGCTTCCCATTCCTTCATTTCATCTGCATGTGCATCTAGTTTGGGGTTAAAAACTAGGAGCTTAGGTCAAAGAGTTACGATTAGGACCCCAACGGGAGGTAGCATTGTTCTTAGTAGATATTGCACTGTAATTATCACCCTTCACTGTGATTGTTATATGGAAGATAATTTTATTATCACGGAAATGGTTCCATACGAACTCATTCTTGGAATGGATTGGTTGACCAAATACAAGGGCATAATTGACTGCTACGCTAAGAAAGTTTCCATTACCCACCCGTGGGGAGAAACAGTCGTTTTCTTCGGAGAAAGGTACAATTTGTGTCCAATCACATATGCTACAAAGAAGGAGCAAAGGGACTATATCGGATGGCTTGCTAGTATTGTAAGTGATGAAGCACCACCGTTAATGCCCCTTGATATCCCTATTATCAACGAATTTGTGGAAGTCTTCCCCAAAGATTTACCTGGATTACCCCCGCACCGGGAAATAGAATTCTCGATAGACCTTGTACCCGGAGCTTCTCCAATTTCCATTGCACCCTACTGGTTGGCACCGACCGAGCTAAAGGAGCTTAAGGTCCAATTAGAAGATTTATTGTCCAAAGAATTTATTCGTCCTAGTTCATCACCGTGGGGAGCACCTGTTCTATTTGCTAAGACGGTCGACGGATCGTTGCGACTCTGCATTGATTATCGCCAACTGAATAGGATGACAATCAAGAATAAGTATCCTCTTCCCCGTATAGACGACCTATTTGATCAATTGCGTGGGGCTTATTTTTTTTCAAAAATCGACCTTCGATCAGGGTACCACCAGTTAAGAGTTCGAGAGGAGGACATTCCTAAGACTGCTTTCCGCACCCATTATGGGCACTTTGAGTTCTTGGTGATGCTATTCGGGTTAACCAATGCTCCTGCAGCATTTATGGACTTAATGCACCGTATTTTTCGTCTATACCTTGATCATTTCGTCGTGGTCTTTGTTGATGACATCTTGATCTATTCCCGTTCTGAAGCCGAACATGTGAATCACCTTCGTATAGCCTTGCAGTTACTCAGAAATCATCAGCTATATGCAAAATTTTCCAAGTGTAGTTTTTGGAAGGAAGAGGTGAAATTCTTAGGCCACGTAGTGACTCGTGGGGGAATATCTGTTGATCCAGCCAAAATCAAAGTCGTATTAAATTGGAATCGGCCAACTAATCTAACGGAGATTCGTAGTTTTCCGGGATTAGCCAGCTATTACCGACGATTTGTTCAGGACTTCTCCCGAATAGCTATTCCACTTACTCACCTTACACAAAAAGGTGTACCCTTTATTTGGGATGACTGCTGTGAAGAGGCATTCAACGAGCTAAAGCGTCGTCTCACCACCGTTCCTGTCCTAGCCTTACCAGAGAGAGGTATAGGATATGTTATCTATCGTGACGCTTCTCATCTTGGTTTAGGTTGTGTCCTTATGCAACTTGACCATGTTATTCCTTATGCTTCCCGTTAATTAAAGACTTATGAGAGGAACTACCCAACTCATGATCTCGAATTAGCCGCAATGGTATTTGCGTTAAAGATTTGGAGGCACTATCTCTACTGGCAATGATTTAAAGTATTCTCGGACCATAAGAGTCTTAAGTGCATTTTCACACAAAGGGACTTAAATCAAAAGCAACGTCGTTGGGTAAAATATCTCGAGGATTATGACTTTACACTTCAGTATCACCCGAGTAAAGCAAATGTAGTTGCAGATGCACTTAGTTGAAAATCGCAAGGATCAATTTTTGCATTAAGATGTCGTGAGTGGAGGCTTTTGGAAGAACTCCAGCGGTATAATCTAATTGTGTGTCGTCAAGAGAATTTTGTTTTCTTATCTAATCTTGTAGCAAGACCAGCGATGTTAAGCCGTGTAATTGAGAGCCAAGGATATGACCCTCACCTTAATGAATGCCGTACAAAAATCTTAGTGGGGGAAGCAATTGAGAATATCACTGTAGGTGTTGATCGTGGAATTAGATATATGGGTAAGCCAATGGTTCCATAGTCTAATGTTGAGCTTAAGCAGGCAGTTTTGACTAAAGCTTATAATTCAGATTTCTCAATACATCTAGGGAGCACCAAGATGTACCGAGATTTAAAACGTACTTATTGGTGGCTAGGTATGAAGCGAGATGTGGCCTTATTTGTCTCACGCTGCCTATCATGTCAAAGGATTAAGATAGAGCATCAAAGGCCTGCATGGCAACTTCAACCCCTTCAAATTCCCGAATGGAAGTGGGAAAACATTACTATGG
This sequence comes from Lonicera japonica, assembly GCA_021464415.1. NCBI lineage: Eukaryota > Viridiplantae > Streptophyta > Magnoliopsida > Dipsacales > Caprifoliaceae > Lonicera > Lonicera japonica. Next base: position 26,205,571 of record CM038471.1, read on the forward strand.
ATTTCTTGATGGGTTTTCCCAGAACGCAACGTAAAAATAATGCAGTTTGGGTGATTGTTGACCGCCTCACAAAATCAGCGCATTTCTTGCCAATTCGAGAGAACGACTCACTTGAGAAGCTAGCGAAACTATATATTAGTGAGATAGTTAAACTTCACGGGGTAGCAGTGTCTATTGTTTCTGATCATGATCCTCGTTTCACTTCGCATTTTTGGGAAGCTCTTCAACGAGCCATGAGCACAAGATTAACTTTTAGTATCGCTTTCCACCCTCAAACTGATGGGCAGTCGGAAAGAATAATTCAGATTCTTGAGGACATGCTTAGAGCTTGTGTTCTAGACTTCTGGGGGAATTGGGATGACTTTTTTTCACTTGCTGAGTTCGCCTATAATAATAGCTTTCAAGCTAGTATAGGCATGGCTCCGTATGAAGCGTTGTACGGTAGAACATGTAGGTCACCCGTAAGTTGGGTCGAGGCTGGTGAAGCATCCGTGTTGGGACCACAGTTAGTGCAAAACACTACTGAAAAGATAAAGTTGATTAAGCAACGCTTGGCAACAGCCTAAAGTCGTCAAAAGAGTTACACGAATAAAAGACGGCGACCCTTACAATTCGAAGTGGGTGACTACGTGTTCCTTAAAGTGAAACCTCATTATGGTATCATCCGTTTTGGGAACAAGGGTAAGCTTTCCCCTAGATATATCGGTTTGTATGAGATTATTCAGCGTGTGGGATCGGTTTCCTATCGCTTGGCGTTACCCCCAGCACTTCAGCGTATTCATAACGTGTTTCATGTGTCCATGTTACGAAAGTATGTACCAGATCCATCTCATGTCATTCCAACTGAGGGGCTTAAAGTTAACGATGATGTTTCCTACGAGACGCGGCCGATAGTTGTGGTCGACAGTAAAGAGCAAGTCCTCCGAAATCGCATAATTCCATTGCTCAAGGTAATTTGGCTTCATCATGATGTAGAAGAAGCCACGTGGGAGCTTGAGTCAGAAATTCAAGCCAAGTATCCGCATTTTCTCCAATGAGGTACTTCTAAACTTTTCTATTTATATTTCGAGGATGAAATATTTTAAGGAGGGGAGGTTGTAATACCCGTATCTCATCTCCGGTGTAAATTCTTCCTTGGCCTTCGGTTAAACTTAAATAAACACTTTGGATAGTGAATTCTCTATTTGAATTCTTTTTAAATGATGTAAAACCTTTAGCATGTCAATGTAGGCATAGAAGTTTGAAAGATCAATCGTTTCGTTATTCGGGAGGCCCGAATCGAAATCAAAGTATAAATCGCAAGTTTTGATATTACGCGATTTCTAAATTTTTGATCAATTTTGTAAGGAGATAAGTTCTTCGTTAGATGTACAAATAAGTCCCCATTGGTGCCCAAAGTTCCATATCGTTCCCCTCTACAACTTTCGTGTTTGGCCCGGAACAAGATTCCAGCATTTTGAGGGTCCGGGAAGCCAAATATCAGTTAATTTTAGTGCAGTGGTTCCAAGATCAATCTTGGCCTTCCCAAGATCGATCTTGGGAGGAAAAATTGTTGTCTGAGAGCTCCCAAGATCGATCTTGGTGCCTTAAAGTCGAATTTTGACGAGTTTTGACTCGATTTTTCTCCCATTTAACCTCATTTCTTCTACCACTTCGACTCGTATGCCTCCCTTGTGGTCTAAGGGTTCTAGAGAGAGGGAAATAAGAGATCTTAGAGTGTTCTTGTCAAATCTACTTCATGGTTCAAGATTAAAGCCTTGAATCAACACTTTCTCCACTATTCATCATCTCCTACATTCATGCCTCTCATTTGAGCATCAAAGGAGCAAGGGTTTGTGGTTGTCCTGGAGTGTAGCTTCAAGGGTTCAATACAAGCTTCCAATCTTATGCTTCTAGCATCTTAGAGATGGGGACGCTATTACTAAATCTAATTTCTTAAAAGTTTATTATTGTATTATCATCTTCCCCAAAATTATACAAACCCTAGGTGGGGTTAAGCTTACAATTAGGGAAAGAGTTACAAAACTTTGATTAGCTTACTATTAATGCTTGATATCACTTGATTTTACTATATTTCAAACATGTATGTATGAATTTATCATGTTTTTCCCAAAACCCACCAAGATGGAGATAAAGCTTATAAATTTCTACATGAACTATGGGTATACTTATCTTGGTGGAATGATTGGTGATTTTATCACACTTGTACATGGAGACGATGGAAACATACGTATAAGTTGCTTTAAAACTTAATGATTGTGTTGGTTACTTATGATTTTGGTATATATATACATACATGTGTATTGTTGTTTATCATATTACCTCATGTGGCACAATTATCTACATAGGTGTATATAGCATGGTTGTAGCCTTGCTTATGATTATTGGGTTGGAGCCCATATGTGCGGTTGGAGCCGCTTGATTATCTTACGGGTTAGAGCCCGAGTAAAAACGTTACGTAAAAAAGTAATTTTTATATTTCAAAGAGTGTGATAGAAAGATTAAACTTGATCAAGAGACAAATTATTGTGGGCACTAACTATGCATCATACAGAAAGTTTGATTCTTAATTTAAGATATTCTGAAGAAAAATAAAGATATTTAAAAAATAAAAACAAAAAAGTATGTTTCAAAAATAAAAAAATAAGTACGTAAGTTAAAAAAAAATGTTACCAAATTCTGCCAACATTCAAACACACAAAAAACTAGCTAGCTTATATGAAATTAAATTTCCAATCTTAACCACTGTGACATAGTAATTTTTGCGACAAAAGCTGACCTACAATTACTTTATAAGTGTATTTAAATTCACATAATCTCAAAATTTGGGAACCAAAAAAACCTCTATTTTGGGGGTCCAAGGTTGCTGCTTGATGGCCTTCCCCTTTGGTCGGACCTGATTCTAATCGTCATTTTTGTAGTATCCAATCTATCCTATATATTCCAAAAATGGAAAGTTTGAAACAATTGGAATTTTGGTTTTGGAAATGGGATGCAGTTACTATTTCGTGATCGGGCATGTACAGATGATTGATTCAACCTCTGATAAAAAAGATATACCTTAGCTATATTTTATCTCTTCAACAAGTTTAGTAATGAGCATAGTGGCCCTTTTTTCCGATAGCGAGAACAACCTATGATTAGCTTTTTGGAAAATTTTCAAACGAACAATTTCAGAGGAATTAGTATAATGCCATGTCATAATCTCGCTCAAAACTATTCAAAGTTCTCTATTAAAAACCCAACTAAATTAGTCATAATTATAGATTTGAAAACTCACTTATAAAACCCAAAATCAAACCTATATAAAAATAGTAATACCCCGTATTCTAGTTAGCCGTCAATCGTAGTCCCTCTTTTACTAACACTCTGGGCGGTGATCTTCCACTCTTAAATGCATTATGGGAATTTACACCTCAACACATGTTCCATTGGTGGAATCAGACTCGTGCGTGTGGTTGTTCTACATTTAGTGTGGCCCGCATACGATACGAGGTGTCAGTCACATAACTCAGTGGCTGGTACACAACGTTGATTTCTTTGTTAACTTTGTGTTTCCATATGTCCTTCATTTCTTATCCAAACGATTGTCAGTTCATACTCCTAGTTAGGTTTTTGTGTGTTCTACATATTCCGTTTTAGTCCAAGTCTAGAATTGAACATCTCTAAGGCCAAAACGATCATTGAAGTCAAGTGGCAGAATTGAAGCTGCGTACCAGAATAGCCCTTTAAGACCAGTACCGGTACGCAATTGCCTCAGTGTTGTGAGATCCTAACTAGGCATACCAGAATAACACTATTTTAGTGATACGGTATGCATATCCATTGACCAATATATAGGTTGACTTTTCCATAACGTTTTTTAATCGACGTAACTCGTTCATAAACACTCTAGAATTCTCATTTCCAAATTTAATGCCCAGAAAGTCTAAAGAAGATGGAGGGAAATTGAGAGGGATTATTGGAGAGAAAATTTGGGTTGTTTCGTTATAATGCAAGAATTTGGAGCTAGGAAATCACATTTCATCATCTTTTTCTTATTTTCGTCACCATGGGAACTAGGGTAAAGCTTGGAACTTTGGTCTAGAGCTAGAGCTAGAATCAACATCAATTATCATTCAATTCATGATCATCTGCCTTAGCTAAGTTGGGAACAATAGGAAAAAAATTGTTTTTCACTATTGTGTGTTGCACTTTGATTTTATTTTATTTTATAAAAAAACAAACGCTTTTATTGATATAAAATAACAATACAATTGAATAAAAAAGAGCCATCTAGTGGACCAGAAATTCACCACAACAGCTACCTAGAATTATCACACAATGACACTGTGAGAACCCGCGTTCTCGACGCCCGGGGGTCCCCGTGGGCGGCGATTCCGATTGTTGCTTTGGAAATCGGTTTTGAAAAGAAAAAGAGTCGCCAGTTTGTTTTACTAAACAAACAAAAAAGTTGTGTAAAAGAGACGTATTTATAGACTAAATATCCTCTTATACACAATGTATGCGAAACCAGTTGATTCGAAGGTTCGGGGATTAAGTTACGAATCGGGAAGGTGTTAGGCACCCAATTCGCCCTTTCGGTCTCTTGAGTAGGATATGCGTGTGTTATAATTCAATTCTTGCATGCTATTGCTATTACTTTACAGCTTTTTGTGCTTGCCTTAGAAATCGGGATTTTGGGGTTGGGATGAAACGATGTGTTTCCTAATTCGCCCATGATTTTGAAAATAAGTGTGTGTGTGATTTGAAAAAAAGAGTTTGATAATAATAGATGCAATGAAACAAGTAATTTTGTAAAGTATTGGGCTTTTCGGAAACTGATTCAATGTGAAATCTTATACTCGATATGATATGAGATGAGTTGACCGATCGTGTACCAAAGTCTATTGATTAAACCAGTATAGATGGCACTAGTGCTCTCATAATTGAGTATTTATCACATACACACCGCAATCTATGAATTAGATTGGATATATAGCGATTATCGATTCCTTCGTATAACGATGCCGCTAATCCGGACTTTTGAAAAAGTAAGAAAGTAATAATACTATTTTGGAATTGGATTAGGGTTTATTATACGCCTTTGGTTTTGAAAAATAATTTGAAAAAGGGTTTTGAAAAGCTATTAAGTGATAGAAATTATGCAGACAAGAATATAAATTATAAAACTACCGAATAAATAAAAGAAGAAGAAGAGAGAGAAAATTATACCTGAGCCTCCTTGGATGGAGAGAATAAGGATCTCTTGGTGTGTACCACGAAATCCCCTTGATTGTTGATGCTAATAATGAATGGAGGGGGGGGGGGTCAATTTATAGTTGTCAAAATACTTGGAGAGCAAGAAAAGAGATTGCAACTAGGACTCTTGGAAATTATCGCGAAACCTTCCCACCGTTGGATCATCCTGATTTTTGGATATGTGTTGGGAATAGAACTCTTCTAGATTGTGTAAAAATTTGAGGTCGATCAGATTTCGGGAAGGTTCCCTTTCTTTCTGATTGGTACGAAGAGTTTGTGTCCGCGTAGGAATGGTACTTGTTGTAGACAAGGTCCCTTGTTTGCACCACAAGTCAGGTTCTAACCGTTGGATCATGCTGAATTTTGGATATGTATTGCCAATATAAGTATTCTATACTCTGTAAAAAATTGGAGACGATCGGAGTTCGGGAAGGACTCGGTCTCCTCGAATTGGTACAAAGAGTTTGTTCCCGCATAGGAAACGTACTTGCGTACAACAATCTCGACAATTAAACTTTCAACCGCTGGATCATTCTGATGTTTTGATATGTTTTCCCTCCAAATGTTTTCTAACTTGTGTCCAAATTTGAGGTCGATCAGAATTCGGGAAGGCCACTATTTATTTTAATTTGCTACGAAGGACATTTCGACTAGAATTGCACGGTAGACAAATTGATTCTTGAGGATCCCATGTCCGACAAAGCTGAAATTTTAATATGCTCTTCCCCACAATAAGGCCTATCCACTTACCAAACATCAAACCATTTTAACTTCGAGAAGACCTCCATTTGACTACCCGAAATAAACTCGTGATTTTCTGAATTTCCGGAGATCCGACTGTCGGATTGAGCTGATTTTCGAGTATGCTACTCATCATGGTAATGTCTAACAACTCTCAAAGTTTGAGGATGATCCGAAATGTGTAACTCTCCTTTCACAAGTTTCCAGGAGTTTTGACGGTTTTCGGTTCCGATAATTTTCGATAATTCTGTAACTCCTCATTCGGGATCCTTTCGGCTTTCTTCTTTGACCTGTATCACATGTACATAGTTTTTGTGCATCCAAAAATGCTCGTGCATGCATGCGTGTTCATTTCTTTGAAAATCAGAATTCTTGCGGGGGTCGCAAAATGAGGTGTTCACAGACCCTCTCGGCCTGGGTTCTTTGTGAAGCAAAGAAACCAGGACGATAAATAGAACGCATCATTTTGCGTCACTCGCATGAATCACAAATGATATTTTGAAAATAATGCAATGCAAATGATGACATGCTCCGCTGCTTATCTCTCTTCTTGGGATGGATGGGCGATTCATGTGTCTTGCTGTGATGTCTGATCCACGTAGAGGGGTGAACCCCCTGCTTTAACGGGATTGGGAATCGTGTAGAGGGTGAGCCCCTGCCTTAACGAGATTAGGAACCGTGTAGAGGGTAAGCCCCTGCCTTAACGGGATTTGAGAACCGTGTTGAGGGTGAACCCCTGCTTTAACGGACTTGGGAACCATGCAGAGGGTGACCCCTGCCTTAACGGGATTGTGAACCGTGTAGAGGGTGAGCCCCTGCTTTAACGGACTTGTGAACCGTGTAGAGGGTGAGACCCTGCTTTAACGGGATTTGAGAACCGTGTAGAGAGTGAGCCCTGCTTTAACGAGATTAGGAACCGTGTAGAGGGTGAGCCCCTGCCTTAACGGGATTGGGAACTATGTAGAGGGTGAGCCCCTGCCTTAACGGGATTGGGAACTATGTAGAGGGTGAGCCCCTGCCTTAACGGGATTTGGGAACCGTGTAGAGGGTGAGCCCCTGCCTTAACGAGATTGGGAACCGTGTAGAGGGTGAGCCCCTACCTTAACGGGATTGGAGAACCGTGTAGAGGGTGAGCCCCTGCCTTAACGGGATTTGAGAACCGTGTAAAGGGTGAGCCCCTGCCTTAACGGGATTAGGAACCGTGTAGAGGGTGAGCCCCTGCCTTAACGGGTTTGGGAACCGTGTAGAGGGTGAGCCCCTGCCTTAACAGGATTGGGAACCGTGTAGAGGGTGAGCCCCTGCCTTAACGGGATTGTGAACCGTGTAGAGGGTGAGCCCCTGCTTTAACGGACTTGTGAACCGTGTAGAGGGTGAGCCCCTGCTTTAACGGGATTGGAGAACCGTGTAGAGGGTGAGCCCCTGCCTTAACGGGATTTGGGAACCGTGTAGAGGGTGAGCCCCTACTTTAACGGACTTGTGAACCGTGTTTGTGAACCGTGTAGAGGGTGAGTCCCTGCTTTAACGAACTTGTGAACCGTGCTTGTGAACCGTGTAGAGGGTGAGCCCCTGCTTTAACGGACTTGTGAACCGTGCTTGTGAACCGTGTACAGGGTGAGCCCCTGCTTTAACGGACTTGTGAACCGTGCTTGTGAACTGTGTAGAGGGTGAGCCCCTGCTTTAACGGACTTGTGAACCGTGTAGAGGGTGAGCCCCTGCTTTACCGTGTAGAGGGTGAGCCCCTGCTTTAACGGACTTGTGAACCGTGTAGAGGGTGAGCCCCTGCTTTAACGGACTGTGTAAACCGTGCTTGTGAACCGTGTAGAGGGTGAGCCCCTACTTTAACGGACTTGTGAACCATGCTTGTGAACCGAGTAGAGGGTGAACCCCTGCTTTAACGGACTTGTGAACCGTGTAGAGGGTGAGGCCCTGCTTTAACGGACTTGTGAACCGTGCTTGTGAACCGTGTAGAGGGTGAGCCCCTGCTTTAACGGACTTGTGAACCGTGCTTGTGAACCGTGTAGAGGGTGAGCCCCTGCTTTAACGGACTGTGTGAAATTGTTATGTACGTTTGCTGGGGATATGATGATTGATTGTTTGCTGGCTAAGAATTGATGGTATGATGATTAACGGCCTTTTGGGGAGATGAGATTTCCTACTGGTTAGGATAAAGGTTTAGAGTTAATGATCTGCTGAGGATATGAGAACTTCTACTGACTTGGATAATGGTTGATGTGCGGGTTGATGATTTGCTACGAAAATGAGAATTCCTACTGGCTAGGATAATGGCTGAGGGTTGATGCTGAGGAGGTGAAAGTCTCTGAGAAGACATAGAGAGAGAGTTCTGGTGTGATCTTTTTTTTCTTTTTTTTTTTTGAAAAGAAGTACTTTTAGCTGGCCTCTTTCTTCTTGAGAGATGATCGAGTTACGTTCTCTCTGTTCTCGAACCTCGTGTATGAATTTTGGACTTTGCCTCTTGCTCAGCTTCTGTGGCATTTTTTCTCTTGTCACTGGGGTGCGATTCTGCTTGTTGTTTCCTGACTTCGCGAGAGAAGAATTTTTTGTGCCTGCATCATTTTCTGTTTTTCAATGCCCTTATTCCTCCTTGATTGATTGAAAGCTTTTTTATGCAGCTTTTTTTTTTTTCAAGGTCAGCAGCCTTCCTCACCCAAGACGTAGCCCTGGGCTTTTTAGCCTAGCTGTCACTCTTGGTGTGGCTCTCGCTGCCATCTTTTTCTTTTTTATCTTTTCAATATTCTTTTTTATCTTTTCAACATTCTTTTCTTTTAGCACTGTGGGATTTATCCTCTTTTCTACTCTTTCAATTTTTTCTTGTACCCACTTTGTTTTCTCTCACTTTGTCAGGTTTTCTGAGCATCATCGTCCCTGCGATTTTGAGAATGTTTACTTTGGGAGTTCGCATTTTGACATCGTCGTGCTGTGTTTGTGATTTTCGGCCCGAGAACTTTTAGGAGCGTATCTTGAAATCTTCTCTTAGAAAATAAGAAATTGTGCCAAAAATCTTTTTGTGGGGCTTGTTCCCTGTGTTTTTTACGAAATTTTCTCGTTCCAATCTTTCTCTCTATCTTTCTCTGATATCCTCTCAAATGGGACTTTTTGGTTTTGGAGAAGGCTTGAGTTTGCATGTAGGAAGGGCTTTAGTATGTGCCTGTGAAAAGGGCTTGGGTTGGTGCCTGTAAAAGGGCTTGGATTGGATTGGTGCCTATAAAAAGGGCTTGGATTGGATTGGTACCTGTGGAAAGGGCTTTGGATTGGTGCCTGTAGAAAGGGCTTTAGAATGGTGCATATAGAAAGGGCTTGGGATTTGACTGGTGCCTGTAGAAAGGGCTTTGGATTTGACTGTTGAAAGGGCTTGGATTGGTGCCTGTAGAAAGGGCTTGTGAAGTGATTCGCCTCTCTGGGAGACATTGTGAAGTGATTTGACTCTCTAGGAGGGCTTTTGAAGTGACTTGCCTCTCTAGGAGGGCTTGTGAAGTGATTTGACTCTCTGAGAGGGCTTTTGAAGTGACTTGCCTCTCTAGGAGGGCTTGTGAAGTGATTTGACTCTCTGGGAGGACTTACAAAGTGACTTGCCTCTCTAGGAAGGCATGTGATCTTATCATGACGATCTGGTTGGTGACGGTGGTGTGACTAATCATCGAGGTATATATCAGGATGCGGTGGTGAAGCCTGTCCGGTAGGCCATGGAGCTTAGTGCCTATGTATTCTTGGACTGGTGCGCGGTACACTTATGCAAGTGTTCATGTGTATGTACTATGCAAATGCTTATGCCATGCTTCCTTAAATTTCGAGTATTCACATACTTCTTAAATCATCGCACCATCATTTTTAAAACTTGGTTTTGAAAAGGTTTCGAATCTTGAGTTGCCTGATTTATGGAGTATGTTACGCTACTTGAAATTACCTAAATGCAGATGCATGCAAGACCGACAATTTTCTGAGAACATAGCAACAGTGAAAAGACAAATATTGATTTTCGGTCAATCAGTGAGTGAGCGTAAGGTGATAAGAGAAATGGAGTGCTGCCGACTTGAGATTTTGCTGATCTTGCGTCATGCTTCCATCTTTGACAAGTTGCTATCTTCTTCGAGTCCGTGTGCGTTACTGTTTTTTGCTCTTACCCTCAATCTCAGGAGCCTTACAGATATTCTTCAGAGGTAGAATTTATGATTCTGTTGATAAGACAACCATGGGGTTGTGATGGTGTGGGTTAAGCCACCCTCAGTGCAAATGATAAATGGAGAGGCTAGTCTTGGGGGAGTGGGTCGGGTCTTATTGTCGATACCCTCAGTAGATGTACCCTTGGCACCCTCAATATGTGCGAACGATGATGGTGAGGCTAGTCTTCGGGGAGCTGTTCTGGTCTTCTTGTCGAAACCCTTAGTCTATGTACCCTCTGCACCCTCAGTGTATACGAACGATGATGGTGAGGCTGTTTGGGTTTTCTTGTCAACACCTTCAGTGCATATACCCTCCGCACCCTCAGTGTATGTAAACGATGATGGTGAGGCTAGCCTTCAGGAAGCTGTTATGATCTACATCAAGGATGGCTTGAGGGTTATGGTTTTGAAGGGGTTGGTTATGTTTAGGGTTTAACTAGGAGATTTCGAGATCTTGCGCCGGTGGTACAATGATGTTGGCAAGGGCCATAGGAAGTGGGTGGTTGATGTTGGCATGAATTGAGAAAATATGTTAGAGAATGTTAAGTGAGGCTACTGGGTCTCGGGATTGGTTACCTTAGGCTGGGTATGGATTTGGATTGAATTGGTTTGGTTCAGCGTGTATTCTGACAGCGATTAGGGCTCAAGATGGGCTTGGGTAGCCACTTGGTGATCCTTCATGATGGCTACAAACTGGGTCAGATCATGGATTAGATGATATAGATGTTTAAGGGTTAAGGTACCACCCTCAGCTTACGAGAAAACAGGACCAGGCGGCTGACCCGCTGCATGAGAAGCTTCACCATAACTACCCTTGTCGACCCCAGTTTGATGAAGTAGTAGCTCGGTGTTACAATAAGGAGGCATGATCGGTGGTGAATCTGATTTCGTGAGTCGTCTAGTTTGAATCTCTGAGAGCCTAGCCAACCAGTGCCAGCAGTAGATAATCGGAGTGTGGTGAAGAATGGGGAGAAAGTAGTCGGGGATTTGACCGAAAAAATAATATTTTGCCATGGGTTGCATAATTCTCGGAAAACTATGACTCGACAGAAAAATAAAATCGAAAACCACTTTTTGGTGATTAGCGAAAACAGACTGTCGGCAACAACTTGAGAGTCCCGTGGATAGGTTTAGGGTAGGAATATGAATTCCCGGGGTGCCCTTATAACCTTCCAAATTTAAAAAATCAATTTTCAAAAAATTCATTTAAAAAAATGACTCGGTTTTTTGAAAATATTTTAAAAAATATTTTTTTAAAAATCGGGAAGTTCTCTCCTCTTAGAGTTGCTTTTCATGGAAATAGTGACAGGAAAATTCTCACTAACGGGTTTTAGTGAGGGATTTCTACGGACGGGGTTGGACAGCCACCGACCGTACTTGCCAAACCAAGAGTGGTATGTATGACAAGGCCTTTTGTTCACTAATTTCACGACCGACGGTCAAGAAAACATGCAGAAATTCGTGTGTACTAAGCTGACGCATCCTATATGCAAGCGTGGTTGAAAGGGGTAAAGTTTAAGGCTCCCTCCTATTTGGCTAGGTCTTGCTATATACTCCAAGGGCGAGTACGTGCAAGGACCTTTTGATATACATTCTGGGTACGTGAGTGTTCTCGTCACTCGATATACCTCAGTTTAGTACTTGGCCAAGGAGAGTGGTCCCATGGGCTTTTGGCTAGTGTAGACCCGCAAGTCCACGGCCTAGTCACGACTTTGGTCCCAAGGTTGATAGGGTAAATTCACACTCGCGATAATGCATGATGATAGTGGGTGCGTGCAAAATAACAATTATGGGGGTATATTATGATAAGCGCTTTAGGGTTTGTTCGAGTACTTTCAAATTTTATTTATGAAAAGATTTTCCTCAAACAATTATTACAAACAAAAAGGAAATCAATGTATCCACCTAAATCGCATCTATGTTATCCTAAGACTAAGGCCAAAAAAAGAAAGCATGCAAACATAAACAATTATCCACGCATATTCTACTATTGTTTAGAGTCTAATCCTCTTACGTCCCCAGCAGAGTCGCCACTGTGAGAACCCGCGTTCTCGACGCCCGGGGGTCCCCGTGGGCGGCGATTCCGATTGTTGCTTTGGAAATCGGTTTTGAAAAGAAAAAGAGTCGCCAGTTTGTTTTACTAAACAAACAAAAAAGTTGTGTAAAAGAGACGTATTTATAGACTAAATATCCTCTTATACACAATGTATGTGAAACCAGTTTATTCGAAGGTTCGGGGATTAAGTTACGAATCGGGAAGGTGTTAGGCACCCAATTCGCCCTTTCGGTCTCTTGAGTAGGATATGCGTGTGTTATAATTCAATTCTTGCATGCTATTGCTATTACTTTACAGCTTTTTGTGCTTGCCTTAGAAATCGGAATTTTGGGGTTGGGATGAAAATGATGTGTTTCCTAATTCGCCCATGATTTTGAAAATAAGTGTGTGTGTGTGTGTGATTTGAAAAAAAGAGTTTGATAATAATAGATGCAATGAAACAAGTGATTTTGTAAAGTATTGGGCTTTTCGGAAACTGATTCAATGTGGAATCTTATACTCGATATGATATGAGATGAGTTGACCGATCGTGTACCAAAGTCTATTGATTAAACCGGTATAGATGGCACTAGTGCTCTCATAATCGAGTATTTATCACATACACACCGCAATCTATGAATTAGATTGGATATATAGCGATTATCGATTCCTTCGTATAACGATGCCGCTAATCCGGACTTTTGAAAAAGTAAGAAAGTAATAATACTATTTTGGAATTGGATTAGGGTTTATTATACGCCTTTGGTTTTGAAAAATAATTTGAAAAAGGGTTTTGAAGAGCTATTAAGTGATAGAAATTATGCAGACAAGAATATAAATTATAAAACTACCGAATAAATAAAAGAAGAAGAAGAGAGAGAAAATTATACCTGAGCCTGCTTGGATGGAGAGAATAAGGATCTCTTGGTGTGTACCACGAAATCCCCTTGATTGTTGATGCTAATAATGAATGGAGGGGGGGGGGTCAATTTATAGTTGTCAAAATACTTGGAGAGCAAGAAAAGATATTGCAACTAGGACTCTTGGAAATTATCGCGAAACCTTCCCACCGTTGGATCATCCTGATTTTTGGATATGTATTGCCAATATAAGTATTCTAGACTCTGTAAAAAATTGGAGACGATCGGAGTTCGGGAAGGACTCGGTCTCCTCGAATTGGTACAAAGAGTTTGTTCCCGCATAGGAAACGTACTTGCGTACAACAATCTCGACAATTAAACTTTCAACCGTTGGATCATTCTGATGTTTTGATATGTTTTCCCTCCAAATGTTTTCTAACTTGTGTCCAAATTTGAGGTCGATCAGAATTCGGGAAGGCCACTATTTATTTTAATTTTCTATGAAGGACATTTCGACTAGAATTGCACGGTAGACAAATTGATTCTTGAGGATCCCATGTCCGACAAAGCTGAAATTTTAATATGCTCTTCCCCACAATAAGGTCTATCCACTTACCAAACATCAAACCATTTTAACTTCGAGAAGACCTCCATTTGACTACCCGAAATAAACTCGTGATTTTCTGAATTTCCGGAGATCCGACTGTCGGATTGAGCTGATTTTCGAGTATGCTACTCCTCATGGTAATGTCTAACAACTCTCAAAGTTTGAGGATGATCCGAAATGTGTAACTCTCCTTTCAAAAGTTTCCAGGAGTTTTGACGGTTTTCAGTTCCGATAATTTTCGATAATTCTGTAACTCCTCATCCGGGGTCCTTTCGGCTTTCTTCTTTGACCTGTATCACATGTACATAGTTTTTGTGCATCCAAAAATGCTCGTGCATGCATGCGTGTTCATTTCTTTGAAAATCAAAATTCTTGCGGGGGTCGCAAAATGAGGTGTTCTCAGACACTGTCTTTAGAATAATGAATCATACAACTCTAACTCGTAATTGCCCCCAAATCTCTAGATATATTAGATGTAGATAATAAGCCAACAACTTCGGATGAGAATGCCCAAAGAGAAGTCATCAACTTGATTTCACTACAAGAAAACGTAGCTTTAGCGAGGAAATTTTAGTGACAAAATTAAATTCATCGCTAGACATGCCTTATTAGTGAGAAAATTTCAACGTTCCTCGCTAGATCAAATTAAATGAAAATTTACATTTTATGACAACATTATTTTCTCACTATTACTTAATATCTTGTGAAGTTATAAATAGTCCTCACTATAGATATTTTTTTCGTCATAAAAGACAAGTGAAAAATATTTTTCTTATCTCGCTATACAACTATTGTGAGGATGTAAAACCTTTGTCAACAAATATTTTTCCTCATTAGAGCTACACTTTCTTATAATGTTTTGCTCTACACCTCTTGAGCCTGCAATGATATGTCTTCAAAAATCCTAGAATTGGATTATTGCCACACATACTAGGTTGTTGCTATATAACAACACCTCCACAACATCTTTGCCTTCTTCTTATTGCCCATGAAGCACCATTCAATGGCCAAAAGATCATGCCATGACTTTGGGCAAGGCCGCTACTAAATCAAACTCCATTTGAATCTTATTCCAAATAATTAACTTGTGCAAAATGACAATGAACTAACATGTTGTCAATGGATTCCATGTCCCTTTTACAAAGAACACACCAAGACGGAGAGATGGAAAGTAAGGCCGTCTAATTTTGGAGCAAGTCACATATATTTATCTTCTTCTAAGAAGCTAACCATGCAAATACTTTTACCTTAGGTGGTATACCAACTTTCCAAATTGTTTTGTAAGGCACAAAGAGAGCATCATTCAGTGAATTTATTAATAACTCAAAGTAGGATTTACAAGAAAATAAACTTGATTTTCCCCTACCTAAACTCTCTTGTCCCTTTTCGACCTAGAGAGTTTGACATTACCCACCAAGATGATCAATATCAAGAATTCCTTAAGCTCCCTATCATTAAGATTTCTACAAAAGGATAAGTCCCATGAATAAGAATTTTCGGAATCCCAATGAACAATCAAAGCAATTAAGGAATTAGTATTGAGAGAAACCCTTTGAAGCCGAGGAAAAAGACAACTTAGTGGAGAGGACCCAACCCATATGTCTTCCCGAAATCAAATTTTATCCCATGTCCCTACCTTAGGTTGAGTGAATGATAAGAATGTATCGAGGCCATTAGAGATGGCTTCCATGGATTGTAATCAGATCCTCTAACCACCACATTAGAATTCCATTCGTAATTATGAATGCCATATTTACTTTTGATTAGTAAGCACCAAAAAGAATTTTCCTCCAAAGGAAATCTCCAAAACCACTTTCCCAAGAGAGACTAAGGGTGTGTTTGGATATGTAGTTTTAGAATTCTATTAGAATTGTAATTCTATAGTATTACAATTCCGAGAATTGCAATACCATTGAATTATAATACCATTGTTTGGATTGCACGTAGTTTTCATTTGAAATTCTAATAGAATTTAAAATTTATTTATTTGACTAAATTATAGAATTCATTTGAAATTCCAAATAGATAATAAGGAGGTGATAGCATAAGTTCATTTAATATATATACAACTTTGTATATATATATACACTGTGTATATACATATACATTATATTTCATGTATATGTATATATACATGTGTACATGTAAAAAAAAAATATAATGAGAAAGAAGAAATAAGTTAGGTGAGAGTAGTAAGTGTACATATGTAATTTATATATATATGTATGTATGTGTCTAGCTGCATTTTATTTTTTATTTTTTGGTTTGGTTTGGTTTGTGAAACAAGGGGCGTGAACTGTGAAGGATGGCTTTTTTTTTTTTTTTTTTTGGGGGGGGGGGGGGGGGGTGTGGTGGCGTGGGGTGGGGTGGGGTGGGGTGAGGTGGGAGGTGTATGGGGGTGGGGGTGATATGAGTGGTAATGGTGATTTTTTTTTTTTTTTTTTTTTGAATTCAATAGAAATTGCAATTAGAAAACTCTACTATTTTTATGGAATTCAATCCTTTAGAATTTGTGGTTTTGGAATTCTAGTAGAATTTTAAAACTATAACTTTTAACCTATCTAAACAATAGAATTCTAAAACCATCCCCCAATTCCAATTCTATAGTATGGAATTGGAGTTGCCAAACACACCCTAATTTTTCCTTAGGAGAATATAATCGCCTAGCCTCCCTTAACTTTGCTATTCGACACAATGTTCCAACTAACTAAATGAAAAATTCTATGGTCCTCAAACCCACCCCAAAAAAAAATTCTCAATAATCTTTCAATGTCTTTTGCCACCGAAACAGGCATTTTGAAAAGAGAAAGTAATTAGGAATACTTTACAAGCCCGATTGAATTAATGTCAATCTATCCCTTCTAGAAAGACATCCTTTCATTCATCCTTCCAATATTTTCGAAAATTTTTCTATGACTAGATCCAAAAATCCTACTTGTATCAGATTGTCACCAAACGACATACCCAAGTAGGATAATGGCCATGAACCTACCTCATAACTTACTACACTCACCATGGAAATCAAGTCTTCCTCCCTAACATTAAGCCCCACAACCGTGCTTTTTGACATGTTGATCTTAAGACCTTAAGCTACCCCCAAAGATATCTCAAATATCCATTAAATTTTTCAGCTTGCTCTCGTCATTTAAAAGAAAAAACTGGTGTCATCGGCAAATTGTAAATGTGATAGATTCACCTTCTCCCTCCCAATTTCGAATCCCTCTAATAATCTAACATCCCTCGCCTTTTCCACTAACATGTGGAGAACATCCGCCACTAAGACAAAAAGGAAAGGTGATAAATGATCCCCTTGCCTAAGTTCCCTAGTGGCATTGAAGGTACTTTTAGGTCTCCCATTGAATATTACAGAAAAAGAGGTGGAGGAGAGACCATCTCTAATCCACCTTCTCCATGTCTCCCCAAACCACTTTTTATCAAGAACATGATCAATGAAGTTACCCTCCACTTGATCATAATCTTTTTCAATAGCTATTTTGAACATTATCCCTTCCTTTTTATTCTCTCGATACTTTTCCACCCCCTAATTTGTGATGATAAATAAATATAGAATTTGCCCACCCTTCACAAATGTCCTATGTGCCAAACCAATGGTTTCTCCCAACACCTCTCTTAATCTTAAATATAAAACCTTAGCCAAAATCTTATATAAACTCGTTGCAAGGCTAATTGGTCTATAATCTTTGAAGAATCCTAGAATATCCTTTTAATGATATCCGAACCCTTCTTAAAGATTTCTATCGTATACTCGTCTGGCCCCACGTGCTTTCTCCCCCTCACACATCTCTATAGTGGTTCTAACTCCCCCTCCTCAAAAGGTCTCTTGAGCCCCTAAAATCCACCCTACCTCCAACTCTTTTCGTATACAAGTTTTTAAATTAGCTCACTATCTCATTCACTATCCTATCGTCACTCTCAAGAATCGACCAATCTTCTTATTCCAATTTGCTTATCATTTTATTACTTACTATTGACCACTCTATAGAAAGCTTGGAATTGCCATCCCTCTCACCTTGACCTTTTGGTTCCATGAAATCTCCTTTTTAAGGATAAGATCCCCAAATTTTTCTTTCAACTCCCTCATTTCCTCGATCAATCCCTCCCTTAACACACCTCTAATCTCCTCATCTATCATTTGAATCCTCTTCAAAGTTTGTCCCTTTATCACTCTAACATCCTCAATGACTTCTTTGTTCCAAGCTTTCAATTTATGTTTCATTTGTTCAAGTTTTATTATAAATTTGAAACCCTCCCATCCTCTCACCCCACACTTTTCCCACCACATTTTGAAATTCCCCAAAAACTCTTTATGTGTTAACCACGTGTTTTCAAATCAAAACGGTGTCAGTCCCTATTTGAATGGATACGTGTCTAAAACTAGCGAGAAGTGATCCGATTCAATTATAATAAATGCCTCTTGTCTCACCGTTTGTAAGATTCCTCTTACCCCGTAGTAAATAAAAATATATCCAACCTAGAATGTGTACTTCTGTTTGACTATGTAAATTCCATGTTGTTAATATTCGGATCTCTTAATGATGATTCATTAATAAACGCATCAAACTTCTTCATGCTACTAGTAATCCTCCCATTACGCTCTCCATTTTTTTTCCGATGGAAACCTAACAACATTAAAATCCCCTCATAGACACCACTTATCCTTACAAAGCCTATGTAAAATAGCCAACTCCACCCAAAACTCAGATCGATCCTTATACCTACACGACCCATACACTCCAATTAACTATATATCAACACTCCCCTTAAATTGGTGATGGACGAATGGAAAGAGAAAAATTACCCATTATGCATTCCTCTGCCCTGACCACTCTCACATCCAAAATGATCAAGATGCCCCCTGATCTTCCTACGGAAGGAAGAAATGTCCAATCCTTAAACCTAAACCCCCAAACCGCTCCCACCAATGCCCAATTTAGACTTTTTTTTTGTTTCCTGAAAAATTGCCATATCCGAGTTTTCCTTACAGACAATCTATTTGATGTTTATTATTTTCTATTTATTACCCAACCCCCATACATTCCAAGTTATTATTTTCATTAGTGACCGATCTCACCCCTACCTATTTTCCTCCCCCTTTTCCCTCTTATACTTAATGTTTAAATTTTCTAACTTTCTCGCCCCTTCCTAGTCGACCCCCTAACCTTCGATTTTTTATGCCTAACTTTATTTTGCGTTGGTACTAATGACACACCCATCTTATTCAACAATACACTAAATCTCTCCTGCCCCCCTTTGCTCAAACCAACCTCCCTACCCTTCTCCTCACCCTCGAATGAGACTAGCTTAGGAGACTTTGCATCACCTCCATCTAGCTGTTACATTTATTTTTTATGCTAAGTAATCAAATCATTATTCATAGTAGATTCCTTATGCAAACAGATTACTAATGGCTGGTTTTCAAGATTCTTAAATTTATTTATTCGGTCATCTTTTGGCATTCCTAAACTCGGTGCTTTAAGTAGGTTAGGGCCCACGGTATTGGGAGATTTTGAAAAATCTAAATATTGAGAATTCATTACTTTGTCCTTAGACCCAGCTACTATCAGACTATTTTTATAGGGATCAAATGAGTAAGTAAAGTTCTTTCCCCAAGAGTCAGATCGATATCGTAAACGTAAGAATGGAAAGAAGAAGGAATAAGATGACGTACCTTTATGCCAACAAGCAAATACCTTTACCTTAGGTGGTATACCAACTTTCCAAATTGTTTTGTAAGGCACAAAGAGCACATCATTCATTGAATTGATTAATAACTCAAAGTAGGATTTACAAGAAAAGACACCGTATTTTCCCCTACCTAAACTCTCTTGTCCTTTTCCGACCTAGAGAGTTTGATATTACCCACCACGATCATCAATGCCAAGAATTCCTTAATCTCCCTATCATTAAGATTTCTACAAAAGGATAATTCCTATGAATAAGAATTTTCGAAATCCCAACAAACAATCAAAGCAATCAACGAGTTAGTATTGAGAGAAACCCTTTGAAGCCGAGGAAAAAGAGAAGCTAGTGGAGAGGGCCCAACCCATATGTCTTCCTAAAATTGAATTTTATCCCCTATCCAAACCTTAGGCTGAGTGAAGGATAAGAATGTATCGAGGCCATTAGAGATGTCCTTCCATGGATTGCGATGAGATCCTCTAGCCACCACATTAGAATCCGATCCGTAATTATGAATGCCGTATTTACTTTTGATTAGTAAACACCAAAAAGAATCTTGCTCCAAAGGAAATCTCCGAAGCCACTTTCCCAAGAGAGCCTCGTTTTTCCTTACGAGATTACAATCGCCTAACCTCCTTTAACTTTGTTTTTCGACACAATGTTCCAACTATCTAAATGAACACTTCTATGCTCCTCAAACCTTCCCAAAAAAAATTCTCAACAATATTTCAATCTCTTTTGCCACCGAACAGGCATTTTGAGAAGAGAAATTAATTAGGAATACTTTAAAAGACCGATTGAATTAATGTCAATATATCCCCTCTAGAAAGACATCCTTTCATTAATCCTTCCAATCTTTTCAAAAAAAATTCTATGACGGGATTTGAAAATCCTATACCCAAGTAGGACAATGGTCATGAACCTACCTCACAACTTACTACACTCGCCAAAGAAATCAAGTCTTCCTCCCTAACATTAAGCCCCAAAATCGTGCTTTTTGACATGTTGATGTTAAGACCCGAAGCTACCCCAAAGATATCTAGAATACTCATTAAATTTTTCATCTTGCTCTCGTCCTTTAAGAGAAAAAACTGGTGACATTGGCAAATTCTAAATGTGATAAATTCACCTTCTCCCTCCTAGTTTTGAACCCCTCTATTAATCTAATATCCCTCGCCTTTTCCAATAACTGGTTGAGAACATCCGCCACTAAGACAAAAAGGAAAAGGGATAAAGGATTCCCTTGCCTAAGTTCCCTAATGGCATTGAAGGTACCCCTAGGTCTCCCGTTGATCATTATAGATAAAGTGGTGGAATAGAGACCACCTCTAATCACTTCTCCACCTTTCCCCAAACCCCTTTTTGCAAGAACATAATCAAGGAAATTCCATTCCACTTAATCATAAGCTTTTTCAAAATCTATTTTGAACACTATCCCTTCCTTTTTTTTTCTCTCGATACTTTTCCACCCCCTCATTAGCAATGATAAATAAATATAGAATTTGCTTATCCCTCACAAATGCCTCTTGTGCCAAACCTATGGTTTTTCCCAACACCTCTCTTAATCTTAAATATAAACTCATTATAAGGCTAATTGTTCTATAATCTTTAAGCTTAAGAGATGACAATTTCTTAGGGATTAAACAAATGTAGCTGGAATTGGTTCATGTATTAATGATACCATTATCAAAGAATTCTTTGAAGAATCCTAGAATATCTTTTTTAATGATATCCAAACCCCTTTTAAAAACTTCCATTGTATACCCATCTGGCCCCGGTGCTTTCTCCCCATCACACATCTCTATAGCGGCTCTAACTTCCCCCTCCTCAAATGGTCTCTCAAGCCATGACCTACTTTTAGCTTTAATAAAAGCCCATTCTAACCCTCCAAAACCCACCTTACCTTTATCTCTCTGCGTATATAGCTTTTTAAATTAGTTCACTATCTCGATCACTATCTCATCCTTACTCTCAAGAATGGACCCATCTTCTTTTTCCAATTTGCTAATCATTTTATTAACTTGCTTATTGTTGACCATTCTATGGAGAAGCTTAGAGTTGCCATCCCACTCCTTAACCCCTCTCACTTTGACCTTTTGGTTCCATGAAACTTTCTTTTTAAGGATAAGGTCCCTAAATTTTTCTTTCAACTCCCTCATTTACTCAATCAATCCCTCCCTTAACACACCTCTAACCTCCTCCACATCTATCAGCTGAATCCTTTTCAAAGTTTGTCCATTTATCACTCTAACATCCCCAATGACTTCTTTATTCCAAGCTTTCAATTTATGTCTCACTTGTTCAAGTTTCATTATAAATTTGAAACCCTCCCATCCTCTAACCCCACACTTTTCCCACCACATTTTGAAATTCCCCAATAACTCTCTATGTGTTAACCACATGTTTTTAAATAGAAACAGTGTCGGTCCCTATTTGAATGGATTTGTGTCTAAAACTAGCAAGAAGTGATCCAATTCAATCATAATAAATGCCTATTTTCTCACCGATTGAAAGATTCCTCCCACCCCATAGTAAATAAAAATCTATTCAACCAGAATGTGTACTTCTGTTTGACCATGTAAATTCCACATTGTTAATTTTTGGATCTCTCAATGACTATTCATTAATAAATGCATCAAACTTCTCATGCTACTAGTAATCCTCCCACTACCCTCTCCCTTTTCCTTTTTTTTCCGATGGAAACCTAACAACATTAAAATCCCCTCCTAGACACCACTTATCCCTACAAAGCTCGTATCAACTAGCCAACTCCACCCAAAACTCAGATTGATCCTTATACATACATGGCCCATACACTCCAATTAACCACCAATACTCCCCTTGAATTGGTGATAAACAAATGGAAAGCGAAAAATTACCCATTATGCATTCCTCTACCTTTACCACTCTTACGTCCCAAATGATCGAGATGCCCCCTGATCTTCCTATCGAAGGAAGAAATGTCCAATCTTTAAACCTAAAACCTAAACCCCCCCCCCCCCCCCCCCCCCAAAACCACTCCAACCAATGCCCAATTTATAGACTCTTTTTTTCTGTTTCTTGAAAAATGACCACATCCGATTTTTCCTTACAGACAATCTCTTTGTTGTTTATTCTTCTCTCTTTATTACCCAACCCCCGTACATTCCAAGTTATTATTTTCATTAGTGACTGCTTTCACCCCTACCGATTGTCCTCCCCTCCCCCCCTTTCCCTTTCATACTTAATGTCATATTTTAAATTTTTTAACTTTCTCGCCCCTTCCTAGTCGACCCCCTAACCTTCGATTTTTTATGCCTAAATCTCTCTCGCTCCTCTGCGCTTAAACCAACCTCCAAACCCTCCTCCTCACCTTCAGATGAGACTAGCTTGGGAGACTTTGCATCACCTCCATCTAGCTATTGCATTTATTTTTGATGCTTAGTAATCAAATCATTATTCATATTATGTTCCTCATGCAAACATATTGGTAATGGCTGGTTTTCGAGATTCTTAAATTTATTTATTTGGTCATCTTTTTGTATTCCTAAACTCGGTGCTTTGAGTAGGTTAGGGCCCACAATATTGAGAAATTCTAAAAATCCTAAATATTGAGAATTCATTACTTTATCCTTAGAGCCAACAATTATCAGACAATTTTCGGATGGATAAAATGAGTAAGTAAAGTTCTTTCCCTAAGAGTCGGAGTTGATACTGTAAATGTAAGAATAGAAAGAAGAAGGAATAAGATGATGTACCTTTGTGCTAAACAATGTTATGGTTATGTTAGCTGCCATCAATGGTAAAGGTTCGATGGTTACGTTCTTGTTAGGGCTTTTATATTGCATGCCTGCTCCTCTAAATAAATCTTTTAGCCATCATTCCCAACCTTGTAAAACATTTGAGACCCCTCCCCTTCCCGCTCAAACGAATACATGTCGTCTTATGCTTTCTCTTCACCGTCTTCTATATTGTGAATTAACTCCTTTCTTAATTCATTGTCACCATCACGGTTGAACCCCTCCAGGTCTTCATTAAAATGGAAGTCAACATTGTTTGAAAATTATACTGTTAGTCTCTCATCTTTATTCTCATTCTCCTCATCAATTGACATCAACACTGGGTGCCATTTCCTTCTTCTTTCATAATCGATTAATGGTAATTGAGAGGCCCACTTTACCCTTTTTAAATATCCAATTATTTTCACTCATTTCCCCCTAACTTTTTTGTTTTTTTTAACAAGGCTAGGAATGTATTAATATATGTCTCCAAATTAGCTTCAAGGTTGTGCAGGACATGCCACTATTTTACTGAGGCCTAATCATCCCCATCAAAGGCATCCTTTTTAAATAGAAAATATATGTCGCACACTAATTTAACCAAAAGAATTTTTTCCCGCACTACCTTTTTTAAATTCCAACCACACTCGTCTACTCTCCTTGCATTTTTCCCTCA
The DNA here is from genome assembly GCA_021464415.1 of Lonicera japonica. Classification (NCBI taxonomy): domain Eukaryota; kingdom Viridiplantae; phylum Streptophyta; class Magnoliopsida; order Dipsacales; family Caprifoliaceae; genus Lonicera; species Lonicera japonica. Next base: position 26,229,367 of record CM038471.1, read on the forward strand.
ATGTTAACCGCCATCTCAAGAATATAATTACCTTGCATTTTTTCCTCATTTGGCAAGTCATCATATTAAATGTCATCGTCTTCCCCACACACCTGAATATGCAAAATCCATGGCTGTGATTGGATTCTGCAACAAAAACCTCCTAAAATCCGTCTCTAATTTGATCGATTTGTGAGCTTTAATGACTAAACGCTTCTCTTACTAGAGATTTAGATACCTGCTGGTATGAAACCACTCAAGTTGCCCCTCATTTTTATCTTGGCTTCAGAGCAATTGGACATTTTTATTGTATCTTCATGTATCTCCATCAAGTGCCCCTCAGAATTCTGCTATTGTTTTCAAAATTTTGACATTCCACATATTCATTGGCAGTCCCACTATCGATGTCCAATCACCTATAAACGTAATCTTCCTAGCCATGCTGCCATCATCGTCTAACCAAGTCTTTAACCTCACTGCCAATGGCCCTTTAAAGAACGCAAAATTTCTCTCCATGAATTTATTATATTCTTGTTCGTTCTTGCACAAAAAAAAATCTTTATTGGTTTGAAATGGCCTTAAATGAACATTATAGCCAAAATTCTTATTGATCGGCTCCTCAATTACCTTCCACTTGTCCTCGACTTTGTTTGTAATACAAATAATTGTGAAGTTTTCATCAAAGGCTACCTCTACTGCTTCCTCTTCTTCACGTGTAAACTGTTTCTAAAGTAATTTTTAACTATGTCTACATAAGAAGAGGCTTTGTATTGTTTGGAGTACAAGTTTTCCCCATATTTCCTATATGGAGGTCTCCCCATGTTTGATTTTTTGACTATCGTAGCTTCCCTTGGCATAAGTCGATACTGTTTAATTTACATTTTCCTCTCCTTTAATCCCCCTTTAAGAAGCAAATCAATAGCCTTAGTTATCTCTACCTTCCTTTTTCCTTTTACTCCTGCTGGTACAACAATATTAGCACCTAACCCATTGACATTTTTGTAAATCTCTATATACTGAGCTTTCTTATTCTCATGCCTGTCCAGCCACACCACTTGATCACTGATCTTCCTCTTATTGAAGAAGTCTATATGTCTCCCTTCTTGGCTACCAGCCTTAGCTGTAACGCAATCCAATATGCCTCTTAATCCAAGAAAAGGGTTTGAGAAGAGTGAAACCCTCATTGGAATCTGTATACAATTCAAGCTCTAAATAATCTTGGGCCATATATTTAGAGAAACTTGATAAGAGGACTAAAGAGAGGACAACTAAAATTGTCAGGTTGAGCAATCTCTTGCTCAAACAAAGTGGGGGTTTAACTAGGTCATTTTATTTGGGGTTTTAAGAGAGAAGAGTGGTGGTTGATGGTGAGAAGAGAGTGGAATGTGTTCTTGGCCTTGTTGTTGTTGGTTTTAATGGAGGAATGTATAGAATCTGTGTTGCACTTTGATTTAAAGCCTTACGAATTGGGGTATTGCATATACGTTAATGTTTATATGTATGCATTGGGTTTGGGTTATGGTTTTGTGATTATTATTAATGATTTTACCACGGTGAAGCCTTGATTATGAGAACGTAAACAAATCCCCCTACTATAAGTTTGGTTTAAATTAGTATTATCTTAGTAACCAAAACAGTTTTTTTTATCTTAATGAGGCAATAATAAACCCATATATTATATATTGATGATCATCTCATTTTCAAAAATGCACATTGAAACACGCACAACTTCCCACAAAATTCCCCCTCAAAGCTCACGCATTCTTTGTAGTCTTAATTCTAGCTAGGTTCATCTAGGTTTGGTGATAAAGTTCAAGAACAAATTTAGTTCATTCTGTGAGTAACACCTAAATGCTAAGGTAGATACTCTAATGCCATTTCATCCTGGGAAATAGAAGTTATTAGTAATCTTTAAGCACTCCAGAGAAGCAGACAATTATTTTAAGGAGATTGTGTTATATAGAAGAGTCAGTTTCAAATTTTTATTTCCTAATTTTGTTAATTTCAATTTATTATTTTAATTTAAATTGGCCATTTTGATAAAAATTAGTTACGATGTATCAAAAATACATTTTAGAAAAGTAGTGCTCATGCCATGCACAAATCATCGTACCCCAACCCCATGTAGAAACAAAAGTATATCCAATTGTTTATCTCATATCCGACTAGTAGTACGAACTATCCCAATCTTGTTCTACCATAGGAACAACAATATAAGTAAAAGCTTGAACATGTTTCAAATCCGATCAATCCACTAGGAACCTTAACACCTAGGATTTTTTATTGTGCCAGCCATCAAGGCTTGGTGTATGCCGCATTATTGTAAGGTTCCCGTTACAAGACTACATAAATGTGTAGGGAATACTGCCTCGCAAGGATCCTCATAACAGACCATATAGTACATCGCGCTATAGCATGGTCCTTTTATATGGATTAGGGTATGTAGCCGCCATGGCTAAGTCCCCCTAAAGACTACTAGTGCCTTTTAGAAAAAGACCAAAAATATATCCAAATCTTAACCATATGAGATACACGGAAAATCAATCATAGGTGTGTAATATCTTTAATATCCATCTCACAATTTATAAGGTCCAAATCTTAAGTTAAACTCACAACCAAAACCATTTAAAACATATATAGTATATACACCCATAACCGTATCAAAAGTGTGGGATTAAGCTAGTATATAAAACCATAGGTGTCAAAACATAAATTACCTACTATACTAGAAACCATTTCTTCCCTAAAACCACAATCATGCCATTTATAATAGACAACAATAATTTAACAAACTATTTTTGATAAAATGGGTTTTAGGTTCGACTACGTACGTTTTCATTAATTAGGAAAAATTAATCCCAAACTTTTTGGTTAATTATGAGCATAAGATGGTTATTATAAACCATTTTGAATTCAAATAGAAATGAAAAAATATATAGGTTTGGATGAAAACATGGCCCTATACGACTGGCCATTTTTGGAACGACATTCGTGTCTACAGGTGTGGGTGCACACGAGTCACATGGTTCGTAATAATTACAAAATGTGATATGTTATGAACCCGTTAGTTTTTCCATAAAATTCCCATGTGGGACTTAACATTTTGCATTCCATATTACATCTCAAGTAGCTCACTTTGGGTAACAATTTCTCATTTAACCTATAACTATTTGAACAAATAAATATACGATCTCGATGTCCTCACGGAGGAGAATCTATAATGACCTTTCACAACCGAGTGTGACGCCCTACTTAAAATTACCTATCAAAATGGCTAAAAATGGTATTTAATACCCATTTTTCCAACAATTCCCCACATGAAAGAAATTTGGTTATTAAAGACATGACAAACTAGGTGACAAAGTTCGGCGGTTGAAACTTGCATAGGATTGGTAGGTTTTACCCCTTGTACCTTCTTTTGTGAAAATATTGTTACTTTACTAACTAACCAGTAGGCATGATGTCTTTGAATTGTTCTGTTATTTCTTTAAACAATGACATATTTCACACAGGAATCTTCTTAACAAAATTAAATTATCACTGTTATGTTCATTATAACCATGAACAGAAGCTTGGTTTTATAAGAATTGTGCCGTAAAAAATTAACTTGGAAGTGACCCCTTTTCCCTTTTACATTGATGATTTCTTAATTAAGAGTAACTCGCATTGCTTAGATCGATTTAACGATACATAAGAATCATTAAAAGGATAGCTTAACCTTTCTCCTAACGGGCATCACTATTTTGTCATATGAATGGGCATGGAAAAATTCCCATAGTGATATAACTTAGTCTTTACAATTTAGTTGTACATTTTGAACCTAGATCTTTGGATCGTCTACTAGGTTGGATATTCATTGTAATGACTTACTTGTTCATGGGATTTAGTCCTATTCCCCTTAATGACTTATAAAGTAACTCTATTTAACCCTTTGGTTAGCGTATCCACAATATTATCATTTGATTTTACATAGTCTAATGAGATAATCCCGGTTGAGAGTAGTTGTCCAATGATATTATGTCTTCAACATATATGTCTACAACATATATGTCTAGACTTACCATTATATATATTGCTTTGTGCTCTGCCAATTGTAGATTGACTGTCCGAGTGTATGGAAAGTGGAAGCACATGCTTTGTCCATCTTGGAACATCTTCTAAAAAAATGGCGAAACCATCCTGCCTCTTCCCCTTATTTGTCCATTGCAATAAATTCGGATTCCATAGTGGATCTAGCAATTAACTTTTGTTTTCTATATGCAATCTATAATTACAAATACATTGCAAGTACTTTAACAATTGCTTTTTAAAGCTCTGCACCTGGATTACTCGTATATCTACTTAATTTACTCACTACATATGCTATGTCTGATTTTGTACAACTCATTAAATACATTAGTCTGCCTATCAATTTAGAGTATGCTACTTGAGAAATACTCTATCATTTATTCTAGATAAATGTAAAGTTAAATTTATAAGTGTTCTGGATACCCCATATTTATCTTTGTCAATTTTTCACGAATATTGTTTATATAATGAGAACAACTCAATATGAGTTATTCTGATGTTCTTGTGAATTTAATTCCCAATGTAACATCATCTAGTCCCATATCTTTCATGCTAAACCTTAAACTCAACATATTATTTGTAGATTTAATCATCTTATCATTACTTCCAATAATAAGCATGTCATTTACATACAAGCATACAATGGCATAATTGTTTTATATGTCTTTGATATAAACGCATTTGTCACATTTATTGATTTTGAAACCACTTACAATCCTAGCGTTGTCAATTTTTCATGCTATTGCTCTAGTTGTTTTAAGCTATACAAAGATTTAACCAATTTGCAGACTTTTTTTTCTTGATCTGGAGCTGAAAAATGCTTAGGTTGTTCCATATATATTTCTTCCTCTAAACCTCCATTTAGAAAGGCTACTTTTACATCCATTTGATGTACTTTAAGATTACGCAAGGCTGCAATACCAAGTACCATCCTAATGGAATTTATTTTCGTTACTAGAGAATATATATCAAAATAACCAAGGCCTTTGAATACAAACCTTTATTTATTTGTCAATTAATTAATATGCTTTCATTTTCTTCTTGAAATCCACTTGGAACATAGAGGTTGCAATCTGGTAGAAGATCCATTAGTTCCTAAGTATGGTTTTGCTAAATCAAATCAATTTCACTTTTAATGGCCTTTTTCCACAAAAAGACTATCAGTAGAGTTCATTGCTTGTTCATAAGTTTGAGGTTCACCTTCTAGCATATATGTCAAAAAAATTGGACGAAAAGATTTTTTGATCCTTGCTCACTTGCTATGTCTAAGTTTTACCTTAACTTGATCATCTTTGTCATGAGTATCTGCATTGATAATCTAATGTCATCCTTGCTCACATGCTACGTCTAAGTTTTACCTTAACTTAATCATCTTTGGCATTAGTATCTTTTGGAAGAATTCGGTTCTTCTTTAGACTTGGATGGAAATACATTTTCAAAGAATAATGCATTTCTTGACTCCATTATCATGTACTTGTGTATATCAGGTATATTAAATTCATACGCAAGAACTGAAAAGTACTGCTATTATGTGCATATCCAATGAATATGCAATCCACTGTTTTTTATCCAATCTTGACCTTTTCAGGTGGATGTATTACCACTTTAGCAAGACATCCGCACACTCATAAGTAGTTAGAGGATGGCTCTCTCCCATTCCATAACTCATATGGAGTTTTTTCCTCCTTCTTTTTGGGCACCTTATTTAAAAGATAACTGCCAAAAGTATAGCTTCTCCCCCACATGTTTGGGGGCAAGCAAGAACTAATCAACATTGCATTCATCATTTCTTTCAATGTTCGATTCTTTTATTGAACCACACTATTAGACTGGGACGAATAAGGTGCAATCATTTCATGTATTATTCTAGGCTAACCACAAAAATCAGTGAATGGATATTCATACTCACTCCTCGATCACTTCTTAGTGCTTTTATTTTCTTATTAAATTGATTTTCAATTTCATTTTATAGAGAACAAATTTATTTATAGCTTCATTCTTACTTTTAAGTAGATACACATACCAATATTTTGTGCTATCATTAACAAAAGTAATAAAATATTTATTATCACATCTGGTTTGCGTCATTTTTAGATCACATATATCACTATGAATTAAATCAAGTGATTCAGTGGTTTTTTTGACACTCAAAAGTAATTGTCTTGTTTGTTTTGTTTCCACACAAGTTTCACACTTATCTCATCATCTACATTGCCATAAATTACAAGATTCATGCATATGAACAGAAGAACTAGCTTTAATACATTCTTGGCATTACTTATTACATTCATTTTGAACAAACCACCACTCACATACCCTTTACCAACAAACATTCCACCCTTCGATAAAACAAACTTATCTGACTCAAACACTAGTTAAAAACTATGATTATTAAGGAATGAACCCAACACCAAGTTCTTGCGAACTTCGAGCACATAAACCACATTGTTTAGAGTCAACACCTTTTTGAAAGTCATCTTCAACCCCATTTTCCCTACACCTTTGATCTCAGAGGTGGCCGAATTCCCCATGTACATCTTCTCGCCATTTTCAATGTTGAAATGTGGAGAACAAGCTCTTATCAAAGCACACATGACGGGTAGCACCCATATCAATCCACCATTCTTTGGGGTTTGAATCCACCAAATGCAAGTCAGATATAACTACCAAAAGATTAATGTCAAAAACTTGCAATCGGCAGATCTGTAACCCGTCCAGTCACAATTGAAGTAGTTGCCTTGAAACTTCAGCTTTTTGGAGATTAACTCAGATATCAATGCCTTCAATCACATTCACTTCCCTTTTACTATTCCTCCTCAGAAAGTTGCAATCGGCAGATTTGTAACCGTCCAGTCACAATTGAAGTAGTTGCGTTGAAACATTAGCTTCTTGGAGATTCCTCTTTTCGGCCCTAACTTGTTTCCATTACCTTTGTTCTTTTTCGAACTTTGTCCATACTCCACGACCTTCTTGGATCTTTGGCCATGTTCTACAACATTCGCCTTGGCCACAAAACTATTAGCCCCTCTCTTTTCCATTAGAAACTTGATAAAATAATAATCTCATTAAATTAATAACTTAAGCCTAAGAGTTAATTAAGTCAATATATTTTTAAAAAATATTTATAACCTAATATTTTTTTATAAGGTCCCTTAGGTCCACCAGTTATATAAATTAATAATTCACCTTTTCAAACCTACTAACTATAAGAAAATTTAGTTTTGCCGACAAATTTTTAACTGAGAAAAATTATTTTGTCGACCAAAAAGCTTTTACCCAACAAATTTAATTACTTATCACTAAACCCACTAACCAAATCTAAAATTTTGGCACTGATTTTAGCCGACAAACTAGTTTTTTGACCGACAAATACTTTGTCGGTAAGAACTATTTAAGACGACAAACACCATTTTGTTTTGGGGAAATTTGGCTAGTGTCTTCCCGCTATATTGAAAATTCTAGCCGATAATTAAATCTATCAAAATATTTTTTTGACGGCTAAAACTTAATATTTATTTATTAATTAATGTAGTTTTTTATCAGAAAAGCTAAAATATAACTCTAATAATGTATACGGGCATAGAGTATATGTATAATTTACATCTCTCTCTCAATCGATCAAAGCCCTAGAAACTTCAACACCGATCGATAAACCCTAGCTCTCTCCATCGACCTCCACTGCGGAATACACGCCCCTTTGACCCCAAACGCAGTAAACCCTACCTTTGATAACAATCGGCTGCACTTTTAATTTTACAAATGGAGGCACTCTCGTTCGAGCTACACTCTAAGGTAACACTAAAGATAATCTATACATCTTACATTACTAATATAAAGTTTCAGTTTTTAATAATGCTTAATTTGTAGTAAGTGGGATTGATCTCTGATTCACCTTTAATCTGGGTGATTGTGGGGTTTACAAACTTTAATTTAAGTTAGAGATTCTATTTCAATCTTTTATTATGTTCTGTATTTTTTAGTTTTAGTGTTTTGTAGTCCCTTAAAACTTTTAATCACAAGAAGCTTTTTACTTAACTAGTTTGGGTAATTAGGAAAAATGACCCCTGAAGTTTGACCAATGTCCCTCTCTCGTACCTAAAGTTTATAATTTTCCCCCACTCGTCCAAAACTGGACGCTCCGTTAAAAACTGGACGAAAAACCTTAGAAAATAACCCTTGAAGTTTGAAAAGTTGAAATTTGTCCCTCACCCGTCCATCCACGTGTCTTTTCCGCCCAAGTTTTCAACGGGGCATCCAGTTTTGGATGAGTGAGGGACAAATTAAAAAACTTTAAGGATGCTTCAACCAAAAATTAATGTTTAGGGGCGAGTAAGGGACATTGGTCAAACTTAAGGGGTCATTTTTGCTAATTACCCAACTAGTAACCCACGCAATGCGTGGGCGTCTAAATTAAACTAGATATGAACCGTTTTCGAGCACCGTCTTAGACTTCTTCGCTTTCAAGAAAATCATAAAAATTATTTTTTTTTGTAAACTTAGGAAGATAAATCAATAGGGCTATATATATATGATAGAGGAAAATATAAGATTAAGTAATTCTTTTATCTATTTCTTTTTGTAATAATTAAATGGAGATGCTGCTTCTGATAGAAGATTAGTTAGATGGGAGAAGAAACAAGTTAGAGCCTATTCAATTAGGGGAGAAAAAGGTTGGATAGTTGAAGTGGGGATGGAGATAATGGTTTGAGAAAATAGTGGTTAAGTACAATTTAAACTGCCAAACATGAAGTTGAAGCGGGGAAGATGCTTTTAAACCAGAAACATACAGTCATACCATCCTTATAGAATACAAGATTTCTGAATCAACCAGTTCCACTGTGCTAAAGTATCACCAAGGTTCTTTTACGTTTTGAAGACTGGTTCATACAAAAATAATTAATTCACTTAATAGCTTAATTACTTTCTACTTTTCCATTGAGTGTTCATTTTTCCATTAAAAAGCATTAAGAGTTTCCATTTAGCTAATGACAATTCCATTAAAGTCTTCCATTTTTTTTATACAGGGGTTTAATATTAATATATGTATTATACAAAACTATCTATGTCTAATTTAGTGCACGTTGGAATGGTAGGAATAAGTGCTTAACATGTGCACACTTTAACAAATTTATCGAAGTATATAACTCTTGATGTATGTCTTTGTTCTTTTTTCAAATTGAAATTCTAACTCTTGATATAATAAATTGATTATTTCAGTTTTTTTGTTAGAGTAAAAAATTATCAACTGATTAAAATTTTTGGAAATTGCTGCTTCTTTAGGAAAAATTATAAATAAGAAAAAAAATTTTGATATAGGGGGTTAATATCAATGTACGTATCACTTCTCATTTTTGTTAAGTAATATTTATTTGTTATCGACTATTATAGGAAAAAGGTAAAATGTCCCTATATTATAATTAAAAAGTATTATATTATACATAATTTAATGGTATATTTCCGATTCGTTGTGGCAGGTGTCAAATAGAGAATTTAGTTCTACATGTTACTACATTACAATTCTCCATGTTATTTTATAAGTTTATTGAATGTGATTAGGGAAACGGCTTGAGAGTTATCCCACAATTTTGGCATTATATTAGCTACACTAGTAACTGTAGGATTCAGTCAGCTTAATGTAAATTATCTGTTTCAAGGAACAATCTGTTTAGAGGAACATTTTGTACGAATGTACACTAATTGCATATCTCAATTTTCAACTTGTACGTACTTACATGTGTACAATTATTACATCGATGATTAGTACTCAATTAAGTATACACGGGAGTGTCGGAAAGCATGATATTCAATGTTGGTTTCTTATATGTTATGTACAAGTTGGTAGCCTAAAGTTTGGTACAAGTATATCCTAATTATGTCCGAACCGGCTAGCTGAGAATTCAAATTCAATTTACAGCCCCGTGATAGTATTTAAAAGTAATGGATTCAATTACATATATATATTTCTTATTAACACAAACTGTTTGAAGCTACATACTTTGGTTAAATTAGTTTGCACTCTTGTGTTGTATCATTAAATTATTCAAATAACATCTCTTTCGAAATGTGAATGAACTTTCAAGTGGCATGATTTGATTTTCGGGTTGCAGTTTATTGTTAATTCCTATTAACATTCATATTATCAAAGCATTAATTTTAATTAGTAAAATAACACAAGTACAGTAGTCTCTTTTTTTTTAACAAATAACTACAGTAGTCTAATACGTTCATTCATTTTTGTTTAAAGGGATTATTAAAGATTAAAGCAAGAAGGTTGCTAGAGTTTTTCCATGTGGTTAATCAAATATCAATTTTCATACAGCAACTAACCAGTTAATACTCAATTGTGTAATATATCTTTCTTATTATATGTAAGACTAAGATGTTGCACTAAAGGCATAATTTGAGTAATAGTGGACAATGAATACTGAATTGTGTGATATATGATATGTCTCCATATATTTGCAAATTGCAGGTGGGCTTTATAGACCCCAAAATTCTAGAATACTATGACTACATTGAAGATCTCATGGCTGTTCGATATAGGGAGTTCAAGTTTGAGTTGCACGACTACTATTTAGAATTTGAGTCACCCGAGTAGGCATTAGCCAATCCTCCTATAGAAATGGAATATAGACCAGGGGAATGGGAGCTTCTGTGTAAACATTTTCAGTTAGACCAATTTTTGGTATTTGCTAGTTAGATCATGTGTTTCATTTCCTCCTTAATTCTTTTTATGGTGTCAGTAACATAGCCTTTGTTTTATAATTTATCACTTTACAAAAGCAATCAAATGCTCACAAGAGTAACCGGTAAAAAAGGCCATACGAACATCATGCTGGCTCATGCCCGCTTAGCTATATAGTGGAGGAGCAGGTTGAGGTAACACATTCTAATTAAGCTACTTGAGACCTAGCCTTTTAAGTTATTATGCCCAATTAGTTATGTTAAACAGATTATTCCAAAAAATAAACCTTTTATATTACATTTTTTTCTTGGCATTTATATTGTAATCATAAAATGTAATTCTTGTAGGTGGGATCCCAATTTCCAAAAATTGATGCATTTTAGAGAGCTTATGGTGGGAAAAGTCTAAATATTACCAATGAGACAGCGAAGGCCAAATATTTAAGTAAACATGTTAGATTATGAATATATTCTCCTTTAGTTATAAAATTTAAGACTATATTAAATTATACAATCATTATTAATTAGTAATATATATATATATATATAATTCATTTTTTCTTATGATGAGATGGTCGCACAAAAAGATGAGTATATTAAGGAGGTGTCAAAGGACTATCCTGAGGATACGCCATTGAAAGACATGATAGAAGAAAATGTGCGACTTAATATTGTAAGAGATGCATTGGGTGCTAAGCGTCGTCAGGAGTTTCATGGAATCGAAGTAGGTCAAGTTTGTGAATTTAGGAAGGGATTGTCATTGAGAACTCGATAGTTGGAAGAGCAGTTGGCAGCAGAGAGAGTAGCACGAGAGGAAACCCAACAAAGACTTGACCATTTCATGCAATCTTGGGAGCAAACTATGCATCAATTAGTGTAAATAGTGCCTGGGTTTGTTCCTTCTCCATTGATCATACCACCGCAATCAAATTATGATCATGTGGATGAAGAGGATAATGACACAAGTAGTTAGCACACTTTTTTTAAACTTACAGAAATGGTTATGCTACCACATACAATGCTTAGTTAATTAGCTTATTTATTTATTTTTTTGCACACTTCATACAATATTGCTTAGTTAGTATACCATTTAGGGATGCACTACATATAAGTTGCTATGTACCTTTTTTATTTTTTTATATAAATGCTCAACTTTTTAAAGGTTTTCTATATAAGTGCTCGATTTTTTTGTATATTAATTCATACATTTCTTTTGTCATTAGTATATATATATGTTAAAACCATTTCTTACAAAAAAGGAAAAAGAGGTAATAAAGTTGTCGGCAAAAGTAGTCTCTCGCAACAAACCACATTATAACTACAAATTTATTTCATATAAACAAATATTTTTGTCGGGATTGAGCTACTAAACTGACACAAAATTTAAAGAACTCACTGTTCCTGGCGACTCAATTTGTTGGCAAATAATATTTTAGCCAACAACATATTTTGTCAACCAAGATTGAGCTAGATAGACAAAACATTTTGTCGGCAGAGAAAATAATGAGCCAACAAATAGAATTGTCGGGAAAAATAACACCAAAGCGAACAAAAAAATTTGTTGGGAGAGATATATTTCCAGACGAAAATCGTTGTCGGCATCATTTTGATGGGGGAACATTAGCTCGACAAAATTAGTGTTTTTGTCAGCTAAAATCTTGCTTGACATGCCTTGCGTGACAACATGGCTGGCGAACATCTTTTGTCAACAAAGAGGTTTAGCCGAAAAAGATTTTTTGTCAGCAAAACCAAATTTTCTTATAGTATATCATGCCTTATCAAAATATAACTGAAATGTTTTTTTTTGTTGTTGAAATTTATATTTGCCTAAATTTCATAAATAACTTTATGTAATGCCTTAAGTATGTTAGCGGTGCATTTCTAATCTTGTAAGAAGAAATTATTTAGTATTGTTATTGCATTTCTAATATTGTAAAAAGATAATATAATTTACTTAATTAATTTTAAAGAAAATAAAATCTTAAGAAGATCACAAAAATAATATTGGAAAACACAAATCTTTCGGTAAATTAACAAATTATTAACTTAATTAATTTATTGATATATTAAAACCTCATTTAATTAATAAAATTAGCATGTCCCAACCTTATGAATTTATAAAGTTTAGCTTTTTATTTATTCTTTGATAGGAGGAAACCCTGGGCAAGGTTAGCAGAACGAGCGTACACTGTTCAAAAATTAAAAGAGGTACTAAAATTAATCTATATTTTTATAAAAGCGAAGTAATATTGCCAGAACAATATATCTTCTCCGGAGCGATCATACATCAACTTTATTCTTTTTAATTGTGATAGATAAAAAAGCCCCTTAAAACTCAATAACTCTACTCCAGCTTTTTTGTATTCCTAAATTTTGTATTCCTGAAGTGCCCTTTTGTTTCCATACCTTTTCACACTCAGATCATATTCCCATTTGAGAGCAACAAAGCAAGGGATCAAAAATGAAGAGGATTTGAAGCTTTATACTGACAAACTGGTGCTGCTTTATTTTGAAGCATGGTTTTTCATCAACCAAATTTGTTTTGTTTTATGATTATGGCTTTTTTACTTCACTGTTTAATAATGTTAGGATTCATATATACACATCTATAATAATAAAGTAAAAGGGATAAAATGTATAAGGAATAAAATTTTGTAGGGTTAAGATTGAATACTATAATTTGAATAGTGGATCTGCAAATTTTTATTCAAATTTAACTTAAAATAGTATAGATGTATACTCTCACTCTCTGTACTATAAGGTATAATATTATCTTCTCTCCTCTCTTTTACCTTCTCACTTCTCACTTCACCAACTTGCTTCAGTGATGAAGGATAAAAAGAAGAAACAAATTACACTATAGTGCCATAGGCACAAATTACTCCTAGTATATTTATATAGGGAAATGATCGAATAAGGACCAATTTTAGTATCCTTAAATGTTGAATAATCATTTTGAGGAGGTAAATGGATGGAATTTTAGATGAAACTTGGTGAATATGATCTTCATGATTAGTAAATTATCTCTACCAAATTTTATCAACAAATTGAACTGGAAAATGGGCTAGCGAAACTTCTAAAAATTTAACGGCCATAAATGTGCATATGTATCAATTTTTAAATTGACCTACTTGCCTATTGAATTTTTAAGATTATTTTTTGCGGAAATGATTGATTAATTATGGAGATCATCTCCACCAAGTTTCAACAAAAAATTCATCCGTTTAATCTCTTAAAATAATTGATCTGCATTTAAAGACCCAAAAATTAGTGTCCTTTCTATATATATATCTCAATATTAGTGTGGGAGCATAATTTCAGTATTTCCATATGGGCCGAATGGACAAGACAAGGTCCAGACATCGTGAAGGACATAATGGGTTATGAATAAAGGCCCAACAACATTAGGGGCAGTATGAGGTATGCGCCAAATAAATGATGATAGCACGCCGAGAATAGGATAGTCAAGCGTCGAGTAAGCAATAAGCGAGTTAAGTAATGCCTCAGGCCCACAGATGGAGAAAATGTCGATATGGGCGTCCTAACCAATAAGACGGTGACACCTGTGATAATGTAACATGATAAGTGTTCACTACAAAAATGAATGACGAGGTGACACGTGTAAAGTGCAAGAAGCTAGTTACAATAATACGCTCCCCTCACATGGAAGGAATGGGTGGAGATCACAAGGACTACGAGTTATATCATTTATAGTCATTTTACTTATGACCTAATCTAACTTGGGGATTACGAAAGATACTATAAATAGAAGAAGAAGCTTGATAGTAAAGCGGGGATTCTCTCTCTGAAAGAAGCCATTAAAGCTTGAGGAATAACTCAATAAAAACCTTTCTCTCTATAGTTGTAGATTGATCATCAAGCTTGGTTCAATTACCATCTCTACCAGTTTGGGCCGGATCTACTCTGGTTCAACTCAGTACACAAATACTCCACCTACAATTGGTGCCGTCTCTGGGTATCTGCAACGAAAAGCTTGTTCTCCGTTTCGGGTAATTAGATCTCTGTTTTTTTCTCTGCAATTATTCATTCATGCAGTATTCCTACGTGTTCTTCAAGCTTTGTAATTCATTTCGTTGGTATTGTTCGATTGTGTTATTTGATTCAAAATCTTGCAAAAAATCCTTTGTGATAACTATTCAAAAATGGTTCAAACCAGAAGCCATCATATCGACGATAATTCAAATGTAATCCTGTTGTAGATCCAAATCTCAATCCAAGCTTAAACCTGAACACAAACAGACCTGTGGTCACTCAACCAAACTTAGATCATTCCCATACTCATTCATCCAATAACTTTTACAATCCGAACTATCCTGAAAAAGATGCTCCTGTCTTAAATGAATCGGCTGAAATGGCTAAGTTACGATGAGAAAACAAGATACTGTCACACCTCCTTAAGGAACATATGCTTAGAAAAGTAGTTCAAGAGCCAGCCAAAGTGTTGTTGATGAAAAGGAACATCAAGCTAGTTCGAATCGGTCGGGACATCATAGTGTTTTCGAACGCTTGGGGGCAAAAGGAGTTTATAAGCCTACTAAGGTGACAAAACTAGTGCAAGTAGTTGGAGAGAAGAAAAATCCGTTAAACAATTGGGCAGAGAAAGATTTATGAAAATTAATCCATTCAGCCATAGCTGATAAAACAAAGAATGAAAAGTCGGCTGCAGAATTAGTAAGGAGAGCCTTAGGGGAAGATCATGGTTCTCCATTCACTGAATGCATTCAGGATGCACCGCCTCCAAAGAAATTTGGACAGCTGAAGTTCAACATTTATGATGGCCGATTTGATCCGGCCGACTATGTGCGACACTACAAGCAAGTGATGGCTTACTGGAGAGGCGAGGAAGCTTTCATGTGCAGAATGTTCCCAGCTAGTTTGGGAGACACCGCGTTGAGGTGGTTTGATAAGTTATCTCCTGCAAAGATTGACAGTTTCAGAGAGTTGGCCGAACAATTCACCGCTCGGTTCATTACAAATAGCAGAATGATTAAGGGTCCCGAGGCTCTAACCCAACTCAGGAAGAAACAAGGCGAAACTCTGCATGAGTACTCTCAACAGTATTTTGAATTATATAAAGAGGCTAAGGATTGTGATCCGAGGTTCGCTCTAAGCACCTTCAAGTTTGGTTTGCCGTATAATAACAATGGTATTTACAATGACTTAACACGCCGACCTCCCAAAACGTCCAATGATTTACTCGCTCGAGTTGACAAATTCTCAAGGGTGGAAGATGACGATAAGGAACTTGAGGCCTAACAACGATTTCTTCAGGAGTAGCTTCCTCAGAAGCGTTGCCTTCCTCTGTCTCAGTCATCTCAGGATGAACAGGGGAGTTGATTGTATGCTCGGCATCTTCAAACTCTGGTACCTCTTTTGCAGGAGAAGGATGAAGATTCTTAGAAGTTTCAGTACCCCTAATAGCTTCAGAAGTATCCTCCTCCACAGTGTGATCCATAAACTCAACTTGAGGGGTCCTTTCGCGAGTCAATCTCATTTTCTTGTTTGGAGGATTCACCGAACTCCCAGAGGCATTAATGTCAATTAGAGAAGAGACCGTTGGAGCTTAGGCCCTATCTTTATAAAGTCAGGCGTTCAAAGAATCAAAAATACTCTGTCGACCAACCATGTTGGTGTTCAAAGGTTCGAATTGATCAGGAGAGGTAAATTGTTCTCTCCTAGGTCTTCTCCTTAGTGGAGATTCTGCAGTCTCTTCAAAACTTTCTTCTGCAGATACGTCAGCTACATGAATTTGCTGTTCAATTTCCTCGGCAGAAATTGATATTGCCTCACCACATCTCCTTAAAATTGGAATAGTAGTGCTTGGTTTAGCAATAGAAACCCCTTCAATATTCTTAGTCTGCAATAGAGGACGATCAGTTGGGGGATCAGAAGTTACTTTAATAGCAGGTCTCTTACCCTTTTTATTACTCTTGCCCCTTCTGCTCTTGGAGGCGAGATAGTCAGGAAACTCAAAATCTGGAAATTCTTCGGCTAAAATATGTTGCCGAATTCCTCCAGTCTTGTGAACTACCCAAGAATTAATGATGCCGTGATTTCTGAGAAAATCATACTTCTCTTTATCTAAAAGGGGAGGACCAATCCACTTAACAATGTTAGTGCGATTGGAAAAAGTGGTATATGGGGGAATATAGTTCAAAAGAACGTGAGCCGATCTTGGATGATGAGCGGGCCCTACATCATTGGGTCCATCATAATTAATCACAGCATTCAACTGGTCAAGAATGAGCTCGTCTATAAATGGTTTGCTAAAACACATTTTTACTCCACCAACTGCAAAATAAAAAATTGATTAAGACAAATCATCAAACAGATGATAGACAAGAAAAAGGTTTATGATGAAAAAAATTGCAAACCAGGTGAGCCGAAATGCCTGGGTATGTTTTTATTAACTAGGTCGGGTTCAAGATTTCTAGTCAGAAGAACTACATCATCAAACATTCCCTTACTAGATGAAGCTAGCCCCTCAACAATGGAAGGAGAATGGGGTCTAGCCCTCAAGTTCCACTTATCTTCAGACTCGACCAAGAGATAGCAATATTTGATTTCTTTCAGCCCCAGATTAAGGTTAAGACGCCTATTCAATTCAGACGTGCCTAAAATAATCCTAAGCGCATTCGGGGTTAGTTGTCACAAATGAAAATGGGTGTTTCTCAAAAAATCTACTAGCAAAGGATCCAAAGGGATTCTCAGACCAACGACTTTAAAGAAGGATGTGTAGATAGTGTATTCGTTATGAGTTTGAGGTAAACCTAACTTTATATCCTTGAAAATATCTTCGCGAGATGTAGGTTCTCTCCAAGAAATCCTATTAGGGATATATGCTCTTTGGAATTCCGACTTATCAACGTCAGTGTTATTTCCCTCTCACGGTGATTAGTAGTTAATATTGTCAAGAAGAAATTAAAACTAGGGTTTTCGGAAAAATTATGGAAAATAAAATATGATAATTTAGGAACTTACAGAGAGAAAAGGATTATCAATTGGCATGATGAGCGGCGAATTTGACGAAATAAACTGAAAAGCAGAAGAAAAATTTGACTGTCAAAAAGTTTAATTGAGAGATAGAGAAGATAAAGAGATAAAAATTAGAGACGAAGAAAAATACCTTTTTGAAAATTTTCTTCCTTTATTTCCCTCCAAGAGATGCTTTACTTTATTGGTAAATGTGCAAGAAGTGACTCTCATTTAGTGAGACTTGACAGCCATTGTGACGCCCCAAATCCCGTTATGAGATTTTCACCTCCGGGACCCGGTTAATCACGGATGCCGTGCACGACGGCGGGTTTTAATACATAAAAACACACTATCAAATTACTCTTTCTTAAACAAAATTCGGTCTAAGTGAAATCTTGTTTTATAAAATTTTGGCATGTGGAGTTCGTATATTCAAGAAACCGACCTGTAAAAATTTAAAACCATTTCCGTATGAAACACTCCCTTTTTCAAGCACAACATAAAATCCACTCCACATTTAAATCATTCGTACACATTCACTTGAAATCCAATTTACACATCAAACCACAGTCCGATTTATAAATGAAAGTTTATGTATAATGTAATACAACCAAATCCAAATACAAACATGTTCTTAGCTTAAGGACCAGGATACGATTCGGTTCATCAGAGGATTCTAGAAGAAAAGACCACGCTCCAACCTAGAAGCCCAACCTACAAAACTGTTAAAAAAAGGGAATGAGCCAAATCCGGGCTCAGTGGGAACTATAAAGTTCTATATAGAAAGTAATTACTTTACTTTACTAAGATAGTTTGAGAACTAAGTTATGCAATGCAATCCAAACACAAATGCACGCCGATCCCCACTAGGATCCCCATCATAGTGACCGGGAACTATACCATGTGCTAACCAGTCCCATTCTCTCAAACTCCTAGGTATGATCTCTCTATGGGTACGCGTTGTCCTAGGAAATGGTGTTCTAGGAGTATTATACTTATTCTCTAGCTTTCTACGTCTCGTCATGCTCCAGTGGATTCATTCTAGTATGTATACCAAAACTATCCCGTACTTACACCGAAAACTAGAAACTATAGGCCAAGCATTAATTGTTTTCTCTTTGTTTATAATCTATTATAAATACCATGCTTGGCCAACTAATAGGCATCATTACGAAATCATTTGCCTCAAGCGTTATGTTACGGTGTTTTCTTAGTAGCTAGGATTGCCACTTTAATCTTTATTTCTTTGTATATGTCAAGCAATCTAATCATGTACCTCACAAAGGAGCACTAGTCCATCGACAATCACATAGATCAACAACAATCTCATATAAGAACTTTATAATAACAACTAGAGATATGATGGCAACAATAATCATAATAATAATAATCACATAAGGTTTCACATCCTCATATCTGTAGTATAAAGCCTCAAGCTTACACTCCGTGGTCACTAGGCTTAGAGCATCGGTTCCCGAAAGACCCCAAGCTCTAAACTAATCGTGTCTCCTCCAAGTGAGCGAACTGCCCAGGGACTTGGTCTTATCTTGTAATTCATTTGGAATTGAACGCGCGCAAGACATTTTCTCGGGGACTACGCTCCAAATAGTTAACAAGAAGACACCCGTACAAGCACGTTCCTCCAAGGACGGAACTACCTTAGGATGTTTCACCTAAGTGTAGGGCTACTACTTTCTGGAACACATAGTCCCGTTAATAGAGCCACACGATCTAATCCGCAAGCCAGGGAAGCTATAAAATGCAGGACTACAAAACTCATCCGCGGAAAGGTTATATACATCAATATGATAATATAACAGGCAGCTACCACCGCACTGTACTGGGTGGTCCTTTCCCTTGTTCTCTTTGGGTGGCTCCACTCCAGCTATTACTCTTTGTATTTATATCCCGGTACCCCCGGCCTGGCATTTATAGCTCGGTGCCCCCGGCCTTATTATTATGAAACTGCATTTATATCAACAATGCACAAAAAGGCCAACACAATCCATCATACATATATATATAGATAACCAATATACAATCCTTATAGTGTCAAGAGGTCTTCGACCCTGAATTAGTATCGGTACTCGAACTCCAACCCGTAAGTAATCAAACGGTTACAACCGCTACGGCTACAACCGCATGTGCAGGCTTTAACCCAAAATCATAGGCAAGGCTACAACCTTGCTATATTCACCTAGGTAGATAATTGTGCCAAATGAGGTAATACCATAAACAACAATACAAATGTATATATATACCAAAATCATAAGTAGCCAACACAATCATTGAATTTCAAATCATCTTATACATCTATTTCCATCATTTCCAAGTACAAGCATGACAAAATCATTAATCATTCCACCAAGTTATGTATACCCATGGTTCATGTCAAAATTCATAAGCTTTATCTCATTCTTGGTGGGTTTTTTGGCAAAACACTATAAATTGATACATACATGCTTAAAATATAGTAGAATCAAGTGATATCAAGCATTAATAGTAAGGTAATCAAAGTTTTGTAACTCCTTGCCCAATTATAAGCTTAACCCCGCCTAGGGTTTGTATAATTTTGGGGAAGATGATAATACAACAATAAACTTTTAAGAAATTAGATTTAGTAATAGTGTCCCCGCCTCTAAAATGCTAGAAGCACAAGATTGGAAGCTTGCATTGAACCCTTGAAGCCACACTCTAGGACCACCACAAACCCTTGCTCCCTTGGTGCTCAAATGAGAGGAATGAAGATATGAGATGATGAATAGTGGAGAAAGTGCTGATTCAAGGCTTTAATCTTGAACCATGAAGTAGATTTGATAAGAACACTTTAAGATCTCTTATTTCCCTCTCTCTAGAACCCTTAGACCACAAGGGAGGTATATGAGTCAAAGTGGTAGAAGAAATGAGGTTAAATGGGAGAAAAATCGGGTCAAAACTCGTCAAAATTCGACTCTAGGGCACCAAGATCGATCTTGGGAGCTCTCTGCCAAATATTTTCCTCCCAGGATAGCCCAAGATCGATCTTGGGAAGGCCAAGATCGATCTTGGAACCACTACACTAAACTCAATTGATTTTTGGCTTCCCAGACCCTCGAAAAGTTGGAATCTCATTCCGTGCCAAACAAGGAAGTTGTAGAGGGGAACGATACGAAACTTTGGGCACCAACGGGGACTCATTTGAACATCTAAGGAAGAATTTATGCCCTTACAAAGTTGATCAAAAATTTAGAAATCGCGTAATATCAAAACTTGCGATTTATACCTCGGTTTCGATTTGGGCCTTCCGAATAACGAAACGATTGAGCTCTCAAACTTCTTATGCCTACTTTGACATGCTAAGGGTTTTACATCATCCAAAAACAATTCAAATCTAGAATTCACTATCCAAAGTGTCTATTTAAGTTTAACCGAATGCCAAGGAAGAATTTACATAGGAAATGAGATACGGGTATTACAGCCATCTCATAACACTCAGTCGAAATCAACCAAGGATAATAGGACACGTAGAGATAGCTTGCAGGTATGAAATTCCTGTTTTAGCCGAGTAGAAGAACTTATTTTAAAAAAAGACAAGCCTCCAAATTCATGAAACTAGCATAATTTGAAGACTTGGGGGGCAATTGTGGGGGCATAATTTCAGTATTTTCATATAGGCCGAATGGACAAAACAAGGTCCATACATAGTGAAGGACATAATGGTTTATGAATAAAGGCCCAACAACATTAGGGGCAGTACAAGGAATGCGCCGAATAAATGATGACAACACGCCGAGTAAAGGGTAGTCAAGTGCCGAGTAAGCTATAAGCGAGTTAAGTAAGGTCTCAGGCCCACAGATGGAGAAAATGTCGATATGGGCGTCCTAACCAATAAGACGGTGACACATGTGATAATATAGCATGATAAGTGTTCACTGAAAAAATGAATGACGAGGTGACACATGTAAAATGCAAGAAGCTAGTTACAACAATACGCTCCCCTTACATGGAAGGAACGGGTGGAGATCACAAGGACTACGAGTTAAACCCTTTATAGTCATTTTACTTATGACCTAATCTAACTTGGGGATTACAAAAGATACTATAAATAGAAGAAGAAGCTTGATAGTAAAGCGGGGATTCTCTCTTTGAAAGAAGCCATTAGAGCTTGAGGAATAAATCAATAAAAACCTTTCTCTCTATAGCTATAGATTGATCATCAAGTTTGGTTCAATTACCATCTCTACCAGTTTGGGCCGGATCTATTCTGCTTCAACTCAGTACACAAATACTCCACTTACAACTAGTGTATGCCTAATTATTCTTTTTTAAAAGATAAAAAAATCATCTTATTCGTACAAGTATCGCATGTGTGCAAAAATATATATAAATATATGAATCAATATTTTATTTATATTTATTCTTTTTCTAATCATCAGGGCAATACCCCACAAAATTTATATAAGTAGATGATTTAGCGTATTGATGTCTTTGATGGGTTTGTATAGCTCCTTCCCCCAGTCCGAATTTGTTGGGTTTCTTGCACTATTGATTCTTGAAAATTGACGTATATTTTGTTGTACATTTTAAGATCTACAACAAAAAAAAATATTATTTCTGAAAGTTTTGTCCTATTTTCTGCAAAAGAATCCTAATGTTCAAGCAATTTCTAGAACCATCTATAATGCGAAAGCTAAGATTTACAAGGATAACTTGTGTGGTTATATCAATTAAAGCTTTGTTCGAAGAACTTGGTCAAGGTGGCTTTGTACACAATGTGGCACTAGATAAGAGTTAGCATTTGAAACACTTATCTTTTGCACACCCCAAATCAATCATATTGACTAGGAATTTCTTTAATGCATTTGCTATGGATTGCACTAACTAACAAATATAAGATGCCATTACCTGACGTTATTGGTGTCTCAAGTTTCAACACATCTTTTTATTATTGTTTTGCATTTTTGAGTAAAGAGGAGGAAGAAGATTATATTTGGGCTTTAAAAAATTATTGAAAGGTATTGGGTCCTTGTGGGCGCCCATGTCGGTACCTCAAGTTTCCCCTTTATTTCGGGGGAGGAAGGGTGTTCATTTGGTTTAGTTTGGAAAATGTACTAGCAGAAGACTCACTGATTTTTTGTCGACCTAGTGGGAACGCATGGTCCTGCACTCCCGGTGGGCATGGCCCATGGTGTGTGATTGGATTAAAGTTGCCAGCCCATTTGACCTTATAACGGAAAAGGAGATACACGTACTGTGCTAATTAACTAAGGTGATCAAAACATTATGATTTGAAACACTAGAGATTTAACAGAGTTCGAAGATTAAGTTAAAGTGGGGGAATTGCATGTTAGGTACCCTCACTGCCACTTTCGAATCCTCTCTTATTGGGTGATTAACTACGTGTATGCTTGTGCGAAAAGAGTACAGATAAATAGCCTAAATTATGTATTTATTTGCTTCATTGTGGTCCATTGGTGAATAACAATCTAAGTATGATTATTTTGGTAATTTAGGGTTGGATTTGATGTGTTTACATCTTTTTTGGAGAATTTATAGTTCCATCCCCCAAAGTTTAAAAAATTACATATGGACCCTAAACTTTCAAAAATTGCACTTTAACCCCTCATAATTGTGAAAAGATGTTTTATTTATGTATGAAATGTTAATGTGTGGTTTTTATGATAAAATAAGTCTGCACAGTTTGCATATTTACATAAAAGCCCTTTAATTCCTGAAAATTGCAATTAAGCCCCCATGCTTCAAAATATCCCTCACTCGGACTGGCGAGCAGGACACACACTATCAAATGGATGATGCATATGCGACTTTAACCCTGCTAAAGTAAGTCAGGTAATTTCTACCATGTACATATTACAACAATCATGTCAAACCGATATAATATGATTTTAATATTATGTGTTATTTACGCACCGGAATGCACCATTAAAGGTTTTTTTTTTTTTGGGGGGGGGGGAGGCAGTGTGTGTAAAAATAAATGCAAATAGGTGAGGCAAGATCGTTACCTCTTGAAGAACTGAATAAATGCAAGAAAATGATGATTCGGAAAATATCTGCTTTTGGATTGCCAGTCCGCTTAAATTCCTAGAAAACCCCCGAAAACACCAACAAATATTGAAAACTATAAATAGAAAGGTATGTAGGGAAATATGGATGGAGTGTATGAATTGTGGATGGCTGAAATGAAGAATGGAGGGGGATATTTATACCCAAAAAAGTGAGGTAAGGGAAGGTTGGTACCAACCTTACCCTTTAAAGGGAAGGTGTGCACCAACTAGTTTTTCCACGCTCGCTACTTTTTGTTGTTACATAGTGCAGTTCAAGTTCGGTTGGATTTTGAAGTTCTGAACTTGAGTTTCGGTGCTGTTGAACATTCCTTAGAATCCCTCCCAGGCTCTGAAGAAGTCTTGGAGTTCCTGGCTAAGCCTTGGATCTCCCGAAAATGCATTATGATTGCCAGTTTGGAATTTAAATACCTTATAGTGTTTAGTGAATGCATTGTATGTGGTTTTCCAAAGGTTCTGGGAAACATGTGACCGTGTTGCTTATGGATCTGGTACTATTGAAACTAGGACTGTGTTGGCCTATTTGATAGGATGCTTTGTTGTTTATGGGAGTCGCGGAAAGGGGTGTCTACAATCCTGGACGTGACCCTTTCGTCATTGTCCCCGATAGGGAATTGGCATTAGGAAAGGCTATTCAAGTTGTCTTCTCCAACACTTATAATCTTTTGTGTATGTGGTACTTTCAAAAAAATATATTATCTCATTGTAAGCATCGCTTTGAAGAGGAAAAGGGTTGTTATTCATTATTATCTATATGAAATTTGATTATATGTTGTTTATATGAAGCATCATTTGAAGAAGCTTAGGCATTATTTGAACTTTTATTTATAGTCAGAAATAAGTGACAAGTTATATACAAGATACATGGCTTCCTTTTAAAGAAAAAAATTGGTGCATGGACCAAAAGGTATCTTAACTTTGAAAATTGTATTTCGTCAATAGCAGAAGGTGCACACTCAAAGCTTAAGAGATATTTGAAAAATTCCACTAGTGATCTCCGCCCAATAAAAAATAAAATATGCTTAGCTATTAAGAATGAATTTAAAGAGATAAGGAGCTTAATACTCAGGTACTGTCAATGTTTGCAATGAAAGAGTTATTAAAGCAATATGAGATGGTCAAGTTGCATAAAATGCATTATGCATGCACATATTCTTTTACAGAACCCATGGGTTTGCTTTGTTCACATATGATTATACTTTTGAAAGATGATGTACTACCTCTTAGTTCTATACATTCACAAGGGATGATTGATAGAAGGTCATTAACTTGTAATGATTATCAGATGAGAACTAAAGAAGATGGATTTAAGGGGTTGCTCAATGAATTTCAAGACAAATATTTGCAATCGCCTCTTAATCAAAAGGAAAATGCTCGAGAGAAAATTTTACAACTTATTGGTGCCTGCTTTACTTGAGCCAATTGTTCAACTGCACAAGGGACGCCAATCAAAGAAACAAAGGGAGTCATCCTCTACGAAGCAAGATCCGTCAAAGTTTAAGTTTGTGAAGATAAATTGACAATGTAGTATGTAACGACCCGACCTTGAGCTTGCCAAGATATTGTCCGTTTTGGCACAGAGCCGGACGGTTTTATTTTTGCCAGGAGTCACTAAAACACCCCAAAAGGCTTTTTGTTAATTGGGTATTAAGTAGGTACATATGAACCAATGATCCACCCAATATGTTACTGATGTGGATGTTTTGGGTTGTTGTAAATCCCTGACGTCCTCGTCTTCTCGTCAGGTTAGGGTTACACAATCAATTTCAGCTCTACCTAGCCACATCCAGCAATTTCGACTCGTCGTAGTAGCACAAACCCGACCCACAATATCCACACGTCACATGGTAACCACCTGAATTCTCCCCTAAAATGGTTGGCCCAAGTTGTAAGTTAGGGTTATTGCACCCGTATATATGCCAAGGACCTTCCCATTACACTACCAATGTGAGATATTTTGAGTCGTTACATAGTACTTGTAAAGGTCCTGGATATAATAGTCATACATGTCAAATTAGGACAAGAGCTGACGTTCCAAGCCTTGATAGTGCAAGAAGCAAAATGAACAATGTGGTGAGTTTTTTTTCCCTTCTTTAGACATAACATCTCTGAATTACTAAAATTTTGAGGAAAAAGTTATGATACTTTAGATTCTACTATGTTGGGCTAATCTTATTTGGTTTGCTTGATAATAGGTTTGGATGGTACCATGGTGATGAAGAAATGTTCCTGCCTTTTTATCTTTCACATTTGCAATTTTTTGGCTTTTAAAATTGGAGGTAACAATAGGTAATTTTGAACTCTTTTTTTTTTCTAGGGTATGTCAAGGGTGTAATTCTCTATTGTTTTTTAAGGTATTTATTCTTTTACAATGATTTTCATACTCAAATTATCTGCTTCTTCTTCCTCTTCTTTTTCTCCTTATTATATTGTTTTTGGCAGGGTACCCCTCATGTTGATTAGATTTAGTTTCATTTTAGGAAGCATATCCATTTATGAAGGGTTCCACTAATGGGGATAGGAGGGGGTTCTTTATTTGTAGGGTTAATGAAACTGTAGGTCGGAAAATACCCTAGAGGGGGGGTGAATAGGGTTTTAAAAACTTAATGTGGAATTAAAACGTTTTTAAAATATTTAAGCAAAGCAACTTAGTTAAATAAGTTTATCAAGGAAAAACAATCAATTAAATAATCAATCCCAAGAATAAGCAATAATATAAGCAATTTCAATCAATTAATATAACAAATAAATAAAGAGATTGAGTAAGAAAGATTGAACCAATTTGAAGTCGAAGATTTTTTGTCCACACGGTTCGGCTTGTTCCCTTTACTCCGCGCTCGGTTAGTTCCCCAAGAATTTCCACTATAACCGATCTCCTTCCGGGTGAAGATCAAATATCTACAAGTGTATTCTTATCACACACTCTCACAAGTATTAAAAACACCTTCAATACTTTCACAAGAAATCCCTCTTGCTAATCTATGAGATACACCTCTCACAATTATGATTCAAATGAGTTTTGGTGACAAACACCAATGTACAATATCTCTCTTGTATATGACAAAATACAAATGAAGCTCACACTAAGAGATATCAAAATTGATCAAAGTATATAGCTCAAAAATGAATAATTTGATCAATAAAATGAATTGAATACTTGAACAACTTTGTATATATGTAAAATAAGTTTGTAGAATGATTCAAGTGTATTAAAACATGTCTAAGACATCATATATATATAGCTTGCAAAACCATATGGCAGTTGGGGATGATTAAGAGAGGTTTTGGCTCCAAGGTATACATTGTCAAACTTTCCAACAGCTAGTTTTGACAAAAAAATTCAAAATTGTTTTGTTAATTTATCCCAATTAGACCGTTGGATCATGCTCAAATTTTAGTCAAAATTTCCAGGAGATGTTGTCTAACTACTGTAAAAATTTCAAAATGATCGGAGTTCGGGAAGGACTCCATCTTACCGTTAGATCAAAACTGGACAAAAATTGAGCGAATTTTAAATGTAAAATAAAAATATTTTTTCAATTTAACAATTTAGTTCCAAATAAAATTCTAATGATTTTTGAACCTCAAAGATATGTTTCTAAGATACCTATTTTTATTATAGCTTAAAATATGATCATTTAAAATTAATATGAATTTATTTTGAAACTCGGTTTTTGTAAGATGATGTTTTTCAAATAAATTCAATTTCAAGCTAGTTTGAATCAATCTTTAAAAGATACATGAATATGTTTGAACTATAGGGATTTGATCAATAAAGTATCTTTACATAAAATTTAAGCACTCACTCCATTTAATGATAATTCGAGTCTTCGTGATGCTTGATTTTCTTGTTCGTATCTTTACTTGTTTGATATTCTTGATCTTTTCTTGGTTTTGATAACTTGTAAAACATGTGGAGATCATTCTTGTGCATATCTTCACTTGCTTGATGATCTGGATCTTTTCTTGGCTTTGTATAGCATATGTATATCACTTGAGTTCATTTCTTGTGAGTAGAGGCGTTTGTAAAGCTTGTGTGAGATTTGCTTTGGTTTGAAGTTACACTTGGTCGGAAGATATATCGGTTAAAATGGCTATCATCATTGGAACAACCGAGTTAAATAACACTTTATTAACTTATTGTAATTATCAAAATAAGATTAATTGACTTTAAGGTCAACAGGAACTTAAACCTTTCTTAATTTATATATATATATATATATATATATATATATATATTATGATATACATGCATACACTATAATGAATACTTTATATTATTTAAAAAATCAAAGAAATAGTTTCAGTTATGAAAAAATTCTCAAGTAACGATCGATCTTTTTAGCATCTTATAAACATAATTAAAATGTTAAATCAGCAAATCAAAGCCTAAAAATGTGTTAATTTTGACATATATCTACCATAACTTACAGTAGAAAGTACCTACTATTCTATTAATTATATATATAATAAATAAATAAATAAAACAACTACACTGAACATCTCATTTTATGCTTCTACCAACTTAATTTGGATGCTGATGTGTTAGGTAAGGTGATGGTTCCGTTGGGTTGTGGTTTTGCTTTTGTTTTGTTTTGTTGGTAGTTGAAGTCTGTAGGCGTAAATTTCTTGATGATTACTAGATTTAAGAAATAGAATAAAAAAAGAAAGTGCTAACATTGACTCTATTTAATAGCAACATGAAAAATGAAAAGAAAAATAGCTAATTTAAGTGGATGATGTAAAATAAGTTGAGAATTGTGATGAGAATAACTCTTACTTTTTGCCCTTTTCCATGGAGAATTTTTTTCTTTAGGTGATGGTGGAGAAAAAAAATTCACAAAAATTTTAAAGGATGATAGATGACATATGCTCACAGAAATAAATATGACATACATAGTATCTCATCATATACCTCCACTTATTTTTCATCTTCTCACTCAAATTAATTATTATTTTTTTCATTTTTTATATTGCCATCAAATAAAATCTTAGAGTGAAAATAATGTAAACAAGGAAAATTAAAAGAAAGTGTAGGGAAATGTGTAAAGGTGAGAATAGGGCAAAGTCAAAAATTTGTTTAATATCCGCCCCTAGGTGAAATGAAATATATGAAGGGAGTTTAAAATATGTACCGAAGGACTGAACAGGTTTATCACGGCGAAAAACAATGACAAAAGGAAAAGAAATAGAGAAAACAAATATTTATTAAATAAATAAATTAAACTTTGAAAAATTCAAATGTTCAAATTAAAAACCCCCAGTGGCCCCCATTTAAATTAAACCCACATGATGTTGGTTTCTAAAGGTGCAGTGACCTTTTAATTAAATAAAATGTGTGATTATT
The DNA here is from genome assembly GCA_021464415.1 of Lonicera japonica. NCBI lineage: Eukaryota > Viridiplantae > Streptophyta > Magnoliopsida > Dipsacales > Caprifoliaceae > Lonicera > Lonicera japonica. The sequence goes on from CM038471.1 coordinate 26,258,503, forward strand.
TATAAACTAAGTGGGGCCAAGCTCATAATTAATTGAATGGGTGGACTGTTATAAGTTTTATTAACTTGAACCAGTTTGACACAAACTCGGGGTTCGGAATTGATTTTTTTATTTCGGATGGGTACACTCTTTTGTTGTTAGACCGGTTCAATCTTTATTTTTGAGTAATGTATTTTTATCGCAAATTTTTTTGTTTTTAGAATTTTTAATATTTTTCTAAAGAGAATTGGTATCTATATTTTTATATAAATAACTTATAAGGTAAGAGACTTTAACACAGATTTTGAAAGAGTTTTTCACTTCTTAGAAAGGGATCAATACCTCAAACATAAAATCCACCATAGGGTTTTTAATTCATGCCATAGTAATTGTTCTTACTTTAAAGAACAAATCAGATCCCAAAGTGCGTGTAATTCGCAAAAGGAGTTGAAGAATGGTGCAATACTGTGGCGAATGATTCGTTACAAACCTATTCGTGCGATTCAGATAGGAGGACTATATCTACAGAATGTGGAGACTTTTGCAGACGGCTTGTGTGATTCAAATGTATAAGTCTGTACGATATTATGAGATTAATCGAGTTTGTAAAATTTTGTGCATACAGTGGATTGTTGAGGATTAATCCTACACTATAGGGATACCTCGTTAATTATGGTGTTTGTTTAACTGTTTAATTGCTGCATTTTAGAAAAGATTAAGCAAATTTTCCATAATTAAAATGTATAGAATTCTAAGTTTACTTTTTGATTCAGTTAGGGTTGGGAAAAAAACCGAGAACCGGAGAACTAGTCCAAACCGAACGGATAAAACCCGGTTCGGTTTGGTTTGGTTCAGTTCTAAGAAATTATGTTAATTTTGTTAATGTTTCAGTTCTTGTAGATTGTTAACGGTTCGGTTATTAGTGCTTAGTATAATTTCTTTACAAGAACAGTTAAGGAACCATTATTGGATTTCCTTTTTAAGCTTTATTCCAATGCTTAGTAACCAAACCATTAGAACCGTTATTTCTTTCCAATAACCGTTATTTCTTTTCTTTTCTCTTATTAACGGTTAACCAATAAACCAAAAGAACCAAATAACTGTTATTTCTTTCCAATAATCATTAATATTTCGATTTTTTTTCTTGTTAACGGTTAACCAGTAAACCGGAGGAACCGAACCGTTAGAACCAGCTTGGTTCTTAAACCGGTTTTTCACCTTTTTATAGTTAGAACTTAACCGTTATAATATAACCGGTTCGGTTAACGGTTCTTAAAATTTGTTAAAGAACCGAACCAGTCCCAACCCTAGATTCAATTAAAATTGATTTTTGAAAATTCAACCATCAAATTACAAACCTAAGCTTAATTTGTTTATTTGCTTCCGCATGTTATAGCCCACCAACTTTTTCACGGTAAGTTCAGGAAAGCAAGAAGAACACACAAATTTTTAGTAAGGGTAGTTCTCCCAGGCAATGAATTGTAGGTATGGTTTACGTTCACCCTTAAGTAATGACTTGAATATTTTATTGATGATGATAAAGATGATTACAGAGATAGTAATTATGGTTGCACATGGTTAATTTTGTGGTGATCTGAAATGCTAAGGGCTAGTTCTTTTCATAAGTGCAAGGAACTAGCCGTTATAATGTAATAGACTCCATTCTTCTTGATTAGAGGGAAGCGGATAAAATGGAGGGTGTTCGTTGGTGTGGTGATCAGGTTGTTATTGGTCATGAGGCACGGTGGCCACGATTCGTGATGTTGCTACTGCCACATGTCAGGCTTTAAATGGCTTTGATAGCCGTCTATATATGTTGAACTTGGCCGCAGGCCAAGAGCTTGGGCCATATACAGAGTAAATCTTGGACCAGATTGTAATACCCCATGTTCCATTCCCAAGCCCAGTTAATGCTTAATCTCCGTTAAGGCATGAACTTTTACTTTTGGACCCTTGTGTAGACACCCCGATCCGTGACCCCCGCAAGAACCCTAACGACCTTCAAAAACTGCTGTTTCGGGAGTCCGGGACCCACCCGAACACCCGAAACTGCCCCAGAAGCGTTTATTGGCCAAACAAACCTGTTTTTAAGGCAATTGTCGCACGACATTCAACTATGTCGCACGACATTCCCACTTTATGGGGACATGTCGCGCGACAATCACCCCCACCACTCCACTTTCTGACTCAGCAGTGGGTCAGAATCATCATTAAAGTGAAATGTCGCACGACAGTCAAGTATGTCGCGCGACATACACACATTGTCGCGCGACAAACCACTTTATGGGAACATGTCACGCGACAAACCACTTTCCCAGCACTATAAATAGGCCAACACCTCCCAAGGATTGAGGACACCAACAAGGAAGCAAGAAGGAGCAACTTAGAGAGAGAATTATGGGCTTATGATCTGACTTTCTAGTCTTTCGTCAAGCATTCTCGAGTATCATCTTATTTCCAAAGAATTATCGAATCTATTCTCGACACTCGACGTGTCCGGTCTCGGGAATCAAATTCTCGGAAATATCTGAAAAAGGAGAAGATTATTATCGCCGGAGATCTCTCTGCCGTATTATATTTTCTTTCTTATTATTATTCTGTTCGGAAAGGTAACAAAAGTCTCTTCTAGTAATTAAATAAGATATTTGTATATTAGTTTTATTGTAGACTTGTTTAAAAATCGATTTTTCTAACGGGGCAAGATATTTGTATATTAGTTTTATTGTAGACTTGTTTAAAAATCGATTTTTCTAACGGGACACTACCCCGCACCCCACGACCTGACCGGGCAGGTCGATCCCCGTCCTAGTAAGCGAAGTGGCAACATGGTTGTGCTAGATTCCTAACGCGCTCGAAAATCAGGTTTATCTATGTACTTGTTTTATTTATGTTGTTTTGTCCAAGTTTTATTTGAATAAACTTATTGCCAAGTTACAAATAGCCTACCATCTTCAAAATAAAAGACCCTGATAAAACCATTTGCAAAATCGGAAGTGTAAGTATATTATCATCAGGATAAAATTCTGTTTTCAAAACCCGGACTAATAAAGACTTATCTAGGAATTAAAATCAACATATCCTGTCTTCTCTATAGACTGTGACGTGTCTGATAACTCTCCTCAAAGAGTTCTAGTTCCATATTAAATCAGTCCCGATATAAATCCGAACTTTTACAAAAGTAATCACAACACGAGAAAACAGTCATTATCTGAGGAAATAATACGGAATACTTTTTCAAAATAAAAGGTTTTGTCATTTGTATTTACATCCTTTCAATAATAAAACATCGGATCTCAGAACACAAAGGTTTTTATCCCTTTCACATTTTTCCCAGAAATTAGGGTTTTTTATCTGAAAAGTAGTAGACCGTCAGTAAAAGCATCCAAGTTTTTCAACATAAAATAAACATATAAGACCACTAGAGACCGAAAGGGCGGAATGGGTGCTTAACACCTTCCCAAACCGTAATGTAGTTCCCGAAAGGGCGGAACGTAATTTTGCCCACCGGTACTAAGCACTATCGTCCTCAGCTTCCACCAAGGAATGTTCCACCGGATAGCTCAAAAATTCTCTAAAAACCACACCATCCAATCAGAGGAAGACATGGTCAAGGCACCAAAGAGGGGACGACCGAAGAAATGCGTCGGGTTGTCAAGCCGAACCCCATTGAAGCCCACCGATCGGAAACGCTCCAACAGCCACATATATAGTAAGCGCAGACTCCCCCAGAGAAAGGACGAAGCTCCCCTTTTGAGGTCATCTAGGCCATTCAGAGTCTCTGCAAGAACGATAGGCACTATGGATTCCCCATTCCTTGCCTGATAAATCAAACACAAAATAGTCGGATCAACATGGGAAGAGCCCGTCACCAGTAGCATATCAGAAACGAGATAAATCAAGGCCGCCGCAGTACGCCCCACACTATAAGAAGCTCTCTCTTCATAGCGATGAAAGAACCTCACCATTTTATGGAGGTCAAGACGCCCGTCGACAATAAAGCCATCACAAGCCGCTTGTGGAATGGCTAACAGAGCAATCACCATGTCTCAAGGACCGATTTCTTCTATGGGAACAGCCATCGGGAGACGAACATCAGAATGCAACAGCCAGGAAAATTCTTCATAAGTCGGACATAGCTCATCTAGCCCGAAACGGAAAAGATGATCCGCAGGACTCCAGAAGTACAAAGCACCTAACAAAAAAGAAAAGTCTACAGGACGATTATGCCAGCTCGCTAAAGAACGGAATACACCAAAGTTCAAACCATTCTCAGAAGATATCAGAGCATCTCGGGCTTGAACATGAGAAAAATCAGAACTTGTGTGATAAGAAGACATTTTGGAAAGGTGTGAGGATGAAGGAAGGAAGATGAGTGTATTTATAGCAAAAAAAAGATAATCTTGTACCTGTTTGTCGCGCGACAAACCCATATCCAGGAGGGATTGTCGCGCGACAATCCCATTTGGTGTCACCCTATCTTTTGCTTTTTTCACACATAAGAGTCATTCTTGCCAAAAGATCCACTTTTTTATGTATTTGTACTCACTCTGTTCTTTTGCAGGGACCTTAAGTATTATCCCATAACAAAGGTACGATTCCTAAAAACATCAATCTATGTAACTATTATTTTTCATCACAGATAAAGGATAAAAAATGCATCATCAGACACAAATAAAGATTTTTTCATAAGAACTGATAAAAGAACAGTTTTTCAAGAAAACTAAACCTCTGTCTAAAAATCTAAAAAATAAAAACTACATATCTATCTAACTAACCAAATGTAGGAAAAGAAAACTAATCTAGCCTAGCGCGCTTCGACACGCTACCAATATCACCAGAATCCTCCTCCGGAGTGGGATCGACCTCTGGGACACCTTGTGTAGAAGGAGCTGCTACCTGCAAAGGCCCTGTCGGCTGGATCAGAGCTGTGCACCGGATCACCGAGGACCGAGACCGCCTGAAAGTCCGACTACTGCTCCTCCGAGACTCTGTCCGAGCACGAGAGGGAGACAAAGGGTCATCCGCCCGCAAGGAAACGTCGATCGCCCTCTGATAGTCCCGCATGTATGTCGTAGGGTCTCGACCAACGTACTGGAGCAGGTTCCAGCTATAAAGGTACTGGGAATGCCAAGCCCTCAGATCTGCCACTCGCACGCCCACCCGCTAAAAAGAAAAGAAAGAAGAATCAGCACCGATAAAATAAGTAAGCATAGATATGAAGGGATATTGAAGGAAGAAAAGCACATACCTCATCATCAGAACGACCACCCAAGTAGTCAAACATGTCTCCAGGGAGAGGATACTCGGGCACCGTATATCGACGTAAGCCAGCACAGACATAAGAGAAGTCCCGAGGAAGTGTCAGAAAATTTACCGGATGAATAGACAAACTCGTCGGCATAGCAGCCGAAGTAGACCCACCCTCCTCATGAATCGGGAACAAAGGAGGACGAGAAGACGAGCCACCAAGACCTGTAAATCTGACCGGAGGACCCATGGCAGCAGACGGAAGAAGAGTCAGCGTGGCATAAGTACGAACACCCGGAGGGTCCACTACGGCCGTCGCTCTCAGAAGCGGGACCCCACTAAAAACAGCAGCACCAGCAGCAGAAGGGGTCCAACCAAACTGCTCGTAATCAACCCCGAAGTCCGCAGGCTCCCAGGACTGCTCGAGAAAATCACCTCCCCCTCTCTCAGCAAGCTGCTCCTCTCTAGGTGTAGTCTGAGACGGCTGCTCTGGAACTGCCACTGTCGCACCTCCCTCGCCGCCCTCGGGCCTATCATCACCACCCTCGGGTCTATCATCACCTCCCTCGACAACAGCAGGGATGTCCCTCTCGCCATCAGGATCATCATCATCAGAGTCCAAAATATTACCCTCTGATCAGGGATAGGCGGCAAGTGATCGGGGACCGTCCTGGACAAGTGAGTCTGCCCTCATATGTTGTTGGGATCGCCTCCCAACGCCTGATACCTCTCATAAAAGAACCGTCCCCGAGTCCCCTTCGGCTCCCTCATCAGATAGAGGGCAGCGAAGACAGTATAATCCCCCTCCTCGGTGAACGTCTGGAAACCGAGTCCGTCCACAAGGGCCTGCACCATCACGGGGTCGATCTCGCCCGTCCGCCTCATCAGAACTGGCAGAAATAAAGGAACTCGAGGCCACTGAGCCGGTGAATGCTGGCGAATAACCCTCCCGCCCAGATAGAAGTGAAGGCCGTACTCATCCCTGATAAGCCGCCTGGTCCTCGAAGCGGTCGTGGATGGCAGCAGCCCCAGTCTCCCGAGTCCGGTATACATAGGGAGCCCTGTAGTTCTCCGCGATGAATCGGCGGAGAAAGGGAAACTGATCCTCGTTCTCAACGAGGAGATCCACCTGGGCCCGACCCAGATGTGTGTATGCTACGAACCAACTCTGGAAAGAAAATATAAAAAAATTCAGTAATAATCAACAGGTAATGTATGAAGGACTGGAGCAAAGATAAAGGGACAAAAATATATACCTCCCATAGCAATGAGAAGCCCTTGAGGTTCAGGGCTAAATGGCGAGAGACCTGGTCCATGGCATCATATAGGACTGCAAGAATGAAGCCGCCCCAGTCATAGTCAAACATGAGGCTCAAGTCCCAAAGATAGGGCAACCACCAAAGATGGGCCGTGTCCCCCCCACAGGCCTCGAATAGATATGGAGTGTCAATAGAAGAAAGACGCGGGCATACTGGTGCGCCTCCTGACGGGTCATCGGCACCCCCGAAGCAACTAGTCGAGCTCTCTCTGTGGCTAGTCGCGTAACTAAGACACCCCGAGGAATCGTATCACCCGAACTCCATCGCTTGGGGAACCACCCAAGTGTGCCCACGATGCCCTCTGCTATCAGACGCGAAGGGACGTCAATCTGGATAGGGATCCCCCCTGAAAGAATCCCGGTCAACACAAATAGGTCGAAGGGGGTCATCGTCATCTCCCCCCAGCTCCAATGGAAGGTATGAGTAGTATGCCACCAATGGGAGGCCAATGCCGATACTAAAACTGCCGCCCTAGATACTCGCTCCGGAAGGGCATCAAAGAGGGAACCAAATGGAGTTGCAAGGAGTAACTCCTGGACAGGGGCCGGTGCCCGTCGCCACTCCAAAGATATAGTGTTGGGAGAACCCCAACCTCGGCCAACCCACTACAAACAAAATGGAGATATGGATATAAGAAACCTGAGGGTATTTTCGTGTAATTATGAGAGTTATAGGGTTATAAGGGTAAATAATGTAATTTTCCAAACCTGAGGGTATTTTGGTGCAATTATGAGAGTTATAGGGTTATAATGGTAAATTATGTAATTTTCCAAACCTGAGGGTATTTTGGTGTAATTATGAGAGTTATAGGGTTATAAGGGTAAATTATGTAATTTTTCATACCTGAGGGTACTTTGGTGTAATTATGAGAGTTATAGGGTTATGAGGGTAAAATTATGTAATTTTCCAAACCTGAGGGTATTTTGGTGCAATTATGAGAGTTATAGGGTTATAAGGGTAAATTATCTAATTTTCCAAACCTGAGGGTATTTTGCTGCAATTATGAAAGTTATAGGGTTATAAGGGTAAATTATATAATTTTCCAAACCTGAGGGTATTTTGGTGCAATTATGAGAGTTATAGGTTTATAAGGGTAAAATATGTAATTTTCCAAACCTGAGGGTATTTTGGTGCAGTTATGAGAGTTATAGGGTTATAAGGGTAAATTATGTAATTTTCCAAACCTGAGGGTATTTTGGTATAATTATGAGAGTTATAGAGTTATAGGGGTACATTAAGTAATTTTCTAAAGGAACCTAAAGGGTATCACAAGTAAAAGTATGTGTTCGCTAAATCGGACGTTATTTCTAAGCAGACATGCATACTAACATTTGTCTAAATACATGCAGGAAACGACAGAAATAATAAAACAGATAAAAACACGAAAAGAAGACATACCAGAGACCGTCGACGAATCTCATGAGAAGTAGGCTCCATCAGGAGCCACGGAACATCCGGGACCGGAGCAGCCCGGGCAATATCTCGATAAATAACCGCCCAACCGCGGTTCACTCCATCCTCTCCGTACCAGTCGAGGTCCTCCCAATCGTCATGATGAGGACTACACCGAAGGACGCCCTGAGCATCAGTAAAGGTGACCTCCTCCTGGTCGCCCTCTAATCTATTGGGCTGTGCAGGATCCATAAGAATATGAGTGAATGAATGAGAAAAATCAGAAAAGTCGGAAAAGCGGCAGGGCTTCCACGCTTAGGAGAAGAGAGAAAGAGAGAGAAAGAGAGCTAGAGAGAGAAAGAGAAAGGAGAGAATGAGGTGGAATGAGCTCAGCAAGGAGTTTATATAGTGGATCAATATGTCGCGTGACAAACAGCCTCATTGTCGCGCGACAAAGGGCCTTACCACCGAAATGTCGCGCGACATACTGACCCTTCCCCTGATTTTTTTGACCTTCGTCTCATTTTATCTCTTGTAGGGGTACTTCCGAGAAGCAGTTTTCGAAAAAATGGCTAAAAACCGCACACCCAGGATGAGAATTCGAGGGAAAGACTTCCAAATCATCTCTCCGAAAATGCGAGAACGAAATACAAACGGTTATAGTAGTCTCTGATCTCCCAAGAAGGACCGAGACCGTCCATGAGAAAAGAAGAATATCAAAATAAGACGGGAATGGAAAAAATTGAAATAGTAGAAAAGACAAAGAACTCGCATGAGCGCCCAGAGCGAGCGAGAGAAACAGAAATGCAAAGTGACAGGGAGAGCCACACCAAAAGTGACAGCTAGGCCAAACCGACTCAGGGCTTCGTTTTGGGAGAGTAAGGCTCCTGATCACGACAAAGGGATGAAAAGACTCCTGGTCAAAAACAGAAAAGGCCAGGAAAAGTCTTTCCCAAAAGAGGGAGAAATAAGGGCATCGAAAAACAGAATACGATGTGGGCCCACCAAAAGAGAAAACTAAGAAGAAAACAGAGATCAGAGACTGAACTTTCGAATAAATTTTCTTTTCAGCATCATAACAGAAGAGATGGTTTAGGAAAACCTCGGATCATCACTCTGCGGAGAGCAAAAGAAAATCCGAAAACTGGCTTCTGAGAGAAATATCTTCACTCGAGGAAAAAACATGAGAGTAAAGTTCAGAAAGATACAGGAAAACGGACATCGGGATTACACCCTGAGAAGCTCTTTTCACCTTCGAAAGATTTACTCTCTCTCACTCTAGCAGTTTAAGAGAAACACAAACACAAGCCCTCTCCGGAGGCAAATCACAATCACAAGCCCTCTCCGGAGGCAAATCACAATCACAAGCCCTCGCCAGAGGCACATCACAATCACAAGCCGTCGTCGGAGGCAAAGGACAAACATAAGCTCTCTCCAGAGGCAAATCACAATCACAAGCCCTCGCCGGAGGCAATCCATTCACACAAAGCCCTCGCCAGAGGCAAAAATACTCACAAAAAGCCCTCCTAAAGGCAATTTTCTTTCTTTCTTTTTCAGGTCAAAAGACCTCCCAGAGAGGCACAGTGTAGCAACGGTATTCCTCCCATCTGAGGCGCAATGGTAGTCCTCCCACCTGAGATGCAACGTGGATTAACGGTAGTCCTCCCACCTGAGGCGCAATGGTAGTCCTCCCACCTGAGGCGCAATGGTAGTCCTCCCATCTGAGGCTAGTGGAGCAACAGTAGTCCTCCAATCTGAGGCAAGAGGAGCAAATCAAAGCCCTCGAAAGAGGCAATGAGGTAACAAAAGCCCTCTCCGGAGGCACTCACAAGCACTTTTTGCATATACACTCCTTTAGAGTTTATGCGGGAGCCATGGATCATGGTCTTTTCCAGTCGCCTCAATTCCTTGCAAGCAAGGAGCTTGAGTCGAGAGGGTTTGTAGACACCCCGATCCATGACCCCCGCAAGAACCCTAACGACCTTCAAAAACTGCTGTTTTGGGAGTCCGGGACCCACCCGAACACCCGAAACTGCCCCAGAAGCGTTTGTTGGCCAAACAAACCTGTTTTTAAGGCAATTGTCGCACGACATTCAAGTATGTCGCACGACAATACCACTTTATGGGGACATGTCGCGCGACAATCACCCCTACCACTCCACTTTCTGACTCAGCAGTGGGTCAGAATCATCATTAAAGTGAAATGTCGTACGACAGTCAAGTATGTCGCGCGACATACACACATTGTCGCGCGACGTACACACATTGTCGCGCGACAAACCACTTTCCCAGCACTATAAATAGGCCAACACCTCCCAAGGATTGAGGACACCAACAAGGAAGCAATAAGGAGCAACTTAGAGAGAGAATTATGGGCTTATGATCTGACTTTCTAGTCTTTCGTCAAGCATTCTCGAGTATCGTCTTATTTCTGAAGAATTATCGAATCTATTCTCAACACTCGACGTGTCCGGTCTCGGGAATCAAATTCTCGGAAATATCTGAAGAAGGAGAAGATTTTTATCGCCGGAGATCTCTCTGCCGTATTATATTCTCTTTCTTATTATTATTCTCGTCGGGAAGGTAACGAAAGTCTATTCTAGTAATTAAATAAGATATTTGTATATTATTTTTTTTGTAGACTTGTAGACTTGTTTAAAAATCGATCCCCGTCCTAGTAAGCGAAGTGGCAACATTGTTGTGCTAGATTCCTAACGCGCTCGAAAATCAGGTTTATCTATGTACTTGTTTTATTTCTGTTGTTTTGTCCACGTTTTATTTTAATAAACTTATTGCCAAGTTACAAATAGCCTACCATCTTCAAAATAAAAGACCCTGATAAAACCATTTGCAAAATCAGAAGTGTAAGTATATTATCATCCGGATAAAATTCTGTTTTCAAAACCCGGACTAATAAAGACTTATCTAGGAATTAAAATCAACATATCCTGTCTTCTCTATAGACTGCGACGTGTCTGATAACTCTCCTCAAAGAGTTCTAGTTCCATATTAAATCAGTCCCGATATAAATCCGAACTTTTACAAAAGTAATCAAAACACGAGAAAACCGTCATTATATGAGGAAATAATACGGGATACTCTTTTAAAATAAAAGGTTTTGTCATTTGTATTTACATCTTTTCAATAATAAAATATCGGATCTCGGAACACAAAGGTTTTTATCCCTTTCCCGTTTTTCCCAAAAATTAGGGTTTTTTCATCTGAAAAGTAGTAGACCGTCAGTAAAAGCATCCAAGGTTTTCAACATAAAATAAACATATAAGACCACTAGAGACCGAAAGGGCGGAATGGGTCCTTAACACCTTCCCAAACCGTAATATAGTTCCCGAACCCTATAGAATCCTGGTTTCGTAGACAAACGTGTAAGGAAGGCTTATTTGTAGCCTTTTCTCTTACACGACCCCTTTTTGTCCGTTTTCTCGTAAAATGTACTGGCGACTCTGAACGAACCCCTTTGCATCTAGAATAGACATAGGGACACCCGATATGAACCATCGACAAAGATACTCCAGCAAATGGAAAGACGGAATCAGTTCCGACGCTTCAGACGCCCAACGAACGGGGACAAGACCCGGGGGTCGCATTTGCAGATTCTCATAGTGGCAACTCTGCTGGGGACTATGAGAACTAGGCTCTTATATGTGGATTCTTTGTTTATAATATGTCGATATGCATGCTTTTACTGCTTTCCCTACTTGCCCCCTGACGTGGCGCCTGGATTTTCATTGTTGACCTGACCTAGAGGCGCAGTAGAGTCCATTCATTGACATAGACATATGTTTAGGTTTTCCCCTTTCTGTTATATATGATTGTAAAGAAATATCTTTTTAAAAATGGCGTTTTCAAAATACACCTCGAAGATAAGATATTTGCAATTAATCTTTTAAAAAATTCTTGTTTTACACGCACTTTCACAAATCATGCATTGGTTCTATGAGTGTGAATTTACCCCGAACCCTCAGAAGTATTATAAGTGAGTAGGGAGTTGGCTTGCTTGGGCCAATATAAACCGAAAGCATTTACTTCCACTCTCCTTGGCCAAGTACGCCCCCGAGGTATATCAAGTGACGAGAACACTCACGTACCCGGGAAGTATATCAAAAGATTCTTGCACGTACCCGCCCTTGGGGTATATCGCGAGGTCTTGCCAAATAGGAGGGAGCCTAAAGCCTTCACCTTGCATTACACCTGCGTTGCATATAGGAAGAGTCAAAGATAGAACACTCTTATACTTTTTCATCAACCGTGAGGAGTTCGTACCACGTAGGGCCTTGTCATGTATATCTCCCCCAGATATTGGCAAGTACGGCCGGAGGCTGTCCAACCTCCGTCGTAGAAATTTACATCGAGATCACCTTGTTGTGACTTTCCCTGGTACATCTCCCATGAAAAGCAACTCAAGAGGAGAGATATTCCCACTTTTCATAAAATCAAAAGATGAGTTTTTCAAAATTCGGGACAAATAGGATAACCCAAGGAGCACTTTGCTGCATATCCTAAACTCCCACTAGGAATTCACTCAAGTTGTTGTTGACATGTCTTTATAAAACACCTGAAACTTGGTTTTCGTTGTTTTTCTTTCTCTGTGGTTCTTTTGGCAAAAATTGAGTCACATCATAGTCTTCCTTCATCTTCGCCCATGGTTCCGTCTACAGCCGTAATACAACGACAGTCTGGAAGGTTGGGCTGGTCGGGATCACACTAGAAGATTAATGAGACCAAGCACACCCGCAATGGTCGATAGACATGAGAATCAAGAAACAGATCAGAGCCTAGCCGAGGCATCTGCAGCTCAGCCGACTTTAGCCGAAATGCATCGTTTGCTAATGACCGTTAGCATGAGTCTGGCAAACCTCACGAATGAACAACAGAGTACCCGGGTTCGAGTAGAAGAGTTGTCAGCCGGGCAGGTCGCGCCACCGGGGTTTGAACGACTACCACCGAATCGAGATCAAGGGCAGTCCTCGCAAGTACTTCTCCCAGTGCAAGGAACCAATCTACCACAAGTGGGTCCCATCACCGCCGGTCCCGTTTAGACCGACCCCAATAATCAGAACCAATGGGCCCCGGATTCAGGCCCTACTTATCAGCAACAAGAGCCACCCATCATATGGCCGCAACCTCAGCAAGGTCTTGATCCCCAATACCAACCATGGCCGCAAGTTGCCGCAAGACCTATTCCACCATCGGCCCCAGTAGCCCCTCCTAATGAATACCCAGAAATCAACCGACTTCGGGCAGTGTATGCGGAATCGGTTATAGCTCGAGAACAGCCCGATGAGGTGTCGAGAGAAAGTGAAGAAATAAAGAAACTAAAAGAGCAGATGAAGGTTCTGCAAAGGGGGGTTTCTCTGATAAAAGGGGCAGACGAGATTACTGATATGAATGCCTTCTCCCTCTACTCGGAAGCAAGATTACCTCAGGGATTCAAGCTCCCTTCCATCACCAAATTTACAGGGACCACGCCCCCGAAAACTCACCTCCAATCATACATCAGATCCATGCAAATGTCTGGTTGTGGAGAACCGGAATTAGCCCAGGCCTTTCACATGACTCTCACGGGGGCCGCCCTGAAATGGTTTTTTGATCTCGAGAGACACCACACGAAGACTTGGGGAGATATTGTCAAAGAGTTCATGAATAAATATGGGTCCAATGAAGATTTGGAAATTACTCGCAAGCACCTGGAAATGGCTAAACAAGGCGAGAAAGAATGTTTCAGCGATTTCGTCACACGCTAGAAAGAGATGGCCTCCCAGATGTCCAAACGGCCTGATGAAGAAGAACAGTTGGAGATCATACAGAGGAATTTTACTCCAACTGTACTAAGTTGTATGGGAAATCACGTATTCTCACACTTCAGAGCCCTGTTAAGCATGGGGTCACAAGTAGAAGAAGAGTTGGCTAAAAAAGCAGAGAATGATACCAAGAAAGCCTCATACGCAGGGAGAAAGATGGCCACTCCAACCGTTAACCAAATAGGCTCATACCCGTATCAACCGAACTCGTTTCAACAGCCACCGCAAGCACCTCCGATGAATTGGCCCACACAAGGAGACTATTCAAATACTGAAGTCAAGAGAAGGAGGAACTTCTGTACCCTTCCCACTTCCCTAGTCAAAAGCCTAGAACTACTCCGAAAGGCCGGACTAATCACCCCGCTCAACCCACGCCCTCCACCGAATCTTATTCCCGGTACCTGGAAGATGAATGAAAATTGTGCATACCATCAGACCGCAGGCCATGACACGGAAAGTTGTTTGGCTCTCCGCCATCGCATTCAAGACTTAATCGAGGCTGGTACCATCCCCGCACCCGGCGGACCCAATGTTACCAACAACCCCCTTCCTAACCATGCCCGCACCCGGCGGACTCTACACCCGAACAATTGCCAAACATGATTGGGTCGCTTACAGTCCAAAGAAGTCTGTCATTTTCAGATGAAGACTTATGTGCATTAGGAAGGAAACACAGCTTGGCCCTCCACATCACTGTTCGGACTCGAGGAAAAATCCTGCCACAGGTCCTCGTCGATAATGGGTCGACTATAAATGTTTGCCCCCTGAAGACCGCCAGATGCCTGGGTATCTCGGATTCAGAACTTTCTCCATCAACCATAACCGTCAGGGCCTATGACAACACTAGGAGGGCCGTTCTGGGTTCTCTAAAGCTTGATCTCATGGTCGGTCCCGGAAGCTTTCCGGCCGACTTTCAAATCATAGACATTCCCTCCAGTTTTAACCTGCTATTGGGAAGGGCAGGGCTACACGACATAGGAGCACTCCCCTCCTCCTTACACCAGAAGATCAAGATACCATTCGAAGGGAACGTAATCACCATCCAAGGAGATCCTAAAAGGACCTTGGCAGATCTGGAGTTACCTGTATTGGGCATCGGGAGTCAGAGCATATAGTTATGAGGCTTTTCTTACGAACCTCAAGTACAAGATCTCACCACTCAGAGAATCGAGTATCTACCCCCTGATAATATCCCCGGTCTCAGCACCAAGATCACAAAGATGCTGAGAATGATGAAATACTTACCCGGAGCCAGTCTGGGAATGGGACAATCAGGATTACTCGAGGCTTTAGAACCGATATTGAGGTTTGAAAGGGAAGGTTTGGGGTATCAACACACCGGAGAGGACGACCAAGAGAAAAGGAACCGAGGGCATCAGTATCCGAGTTTTAGCTCTCTAAACGGGTTTTTTGTCAAGGAAGGAGAAGACTTCCCCTTTTGCGGCTTTCAGGAGCCTTGGAGAAACAGCAATGGAGATAACCTTTCGGGATAGGAAATCTTCTTTGAAGAGGACCTTTATATCAAGGAAAACGTTATGCACAGCTTCTCTACCAAATTGACGATCGGGCCAAAGGAAGAAATTGAAGACAAGGAAGATGAAGAGGAGGAATTGGTCGGAGATCTCTTCGACATCATGGCTCTAGGGGATGACGAGCCAAGAGACGACCATGTACACTTGATACACGCTGACCCGGAATACCAAGAAAAGGGGGGAAGAGTGAATTTTTAAGGGTGAAAGATAAGAGTGAGGGTAAGGTTAGGAATGAGTCACTCCTAAATTTAATTTTCAAACTTGTACCTGTAAGCACTATTACTAACAAAGAAGACTCTGTTTTGCGTTATCCTGTTAATGTTAATTCTGTAATTGCTTATATGGAGTTGGAAAGACTAAACGAACACCCTGAAAGGGAGGAACAGCGTATACAGAGCGAGGAAGGAAACACTCTTATAATTAACCTCGGAACAGAAGAGGAAATGAAAGAGGTCCGTATTAGGGCAAGTCTAAATGAGACAGAAAAAGAAGAATTAACACAAACTCTGAATGAGTACGTGGATATCTTCGCCTGGTCCTATACTAATATGCCGGGTTTGAACAGCCAGATAGTCATGCACGAGATACACACCAAGCTGGAAATTAGGCCCGTCAAGCAGAAGTTGAGAACACTTACACCAGAATGGTCCCTGAAAGTAAAAGAAGAAATGATGAAACAACTGAGTGTAGGGTTTTTACGGGTAATTGAGTACCCTTCATGGTTAGCCAACATTGTGACCGTTCCAAAGGCAAATGGGAAAGTCCGCATGTATGTGGATTATCGAGATCTCAATAAAGCTTGCCCAAAAGATGATTTTCCATTACCCAACATCGATTTGATAATAGATAATACTGCCAACCATGCCTTGAAGTCATTTGTGGACAGTTTTGTCGGGTATAATCAGATCAAGATGCACCCAGATCACCAAGAGAAAACAACATTCATTACGCCATGGGGGACATACTGCTACACTGTTATGCCATTCGGGCTGAAGAATGCCGGGGCAACGTATCAGAGGGCAGCTACCGCTATCTTCCACGACATGATTCACAAAGAAGTAGAAGTGTATGTGAATGACATGATAATCAAATCAAAAGAAAGAGAAGGCTATGTACCAGCCTTACGAGCCTTTTTTGACCGCCTCCGCCAGTACCAGATGAGACTCAATCCGCAGAAATGCGTGTTCGGGGTAACCAAAGGAAAGCTCCTAGGCTATGTCGTCAGTAAGAAGGGAATCGAGGTAGACCTTGCCAAGGTTCAAGCTATTCTAGAAATGTCCGAGCCTCGTACCGAGAAAGAAGTCCGGGGATTTTTGGGCAATTTGCAGTACATCAGTAGGTTCATCTCTCAGCTCACTCAGACTTGCGAGCCCATCTTCAAACTCCTAAGGAAATCTTCACCAAAAAAATGGGACGATCAGTGTCAGGAGGCTTTTGATATAATCAAAGATTATCTCTCCAACCCCCCAGTATTAGCCCCACCACAAACCGGATTGCCGTTAATTCTATACCTAACCGTCACTGATTCGACTGCAGGAGCCATGCTAGCCCAACATCTGACTGATACACGAAAGGAACAAGCCATCTACTACATCAGCAAGAAATTATCCCCATTTGAGATAAACTACACGCCATTGGAGAAGTCATGCACCGCTCTCGTCTGGGTAACGCAAAAATTACGGCACTATATGCTGGTCTTCTCAGTCATCCTGGCATCACGAATTGATCCATTGAAATATCTCTTTGAGAAACCAGCTCTCTCGAACCGTATGGCAAAATGGTTATTTTTACTCTCCGAATTCGACATCACCTACATGTCTCAGAAGGCAGTAAAGGGCAAGGTCATAGCTGATTATATGGCCCACAATCCAATATTGGGGGATGTGCTGGAAGAAGCCGAATTCCCAGATGAAACTATCATGAATGTCGAGATCGATGAAGACTGGAAATTATACTTCGACGGGGCCACCAACAGAAACGGAAACGGGATAGGCATCCTGTTAGTCTCTCCGGACCAAACTCACTCCCCATTATCGTATCGTCTAGATTTCTTCTGCACCAACAACATGGCCGAGTATGAAGCCTGTATAACTGGATTAGAGATTGCGCTCCAAAGGGGTATACGGAGAATACAAGTGTATGGAGATTCGGCATTAGTAGTCCACCAAGTGCTACAAGAATAGAAGGTTAGAGATGAGAAGTTAGTACCATACCTCGCCCGATTGGAGGATGTCGCAGGGAGATTTGAGCATACGGAGTTTTATTATGTCTCCAGATCACAAAACAGTTTTGCTGACGCACTAGCAACCCTAGCCTCAATGATCGATATCCCTGAAGGGATGGAAGAAATAACTCTCACTGTACAAAAAAAACCAAGACCAGCACACTGCATGGCCCTTGAGGTAGAAAATGAAAAGGATGGGGACTCAACTACTTGGTTTTATGACATCTGGAACTTATTAAAAAATCATCTGTATCCCGAGCAAACAGATAAAAAAACGCGGATCACACTCAGAAGATTAGCATCAGGGTTCATACTTTATGCCAGAAGGCTGTATAAGAGAAACTACAACGGTACTCATCTCCAATGTCTCACCGAAGAAGAGTCTGTCAGAGTGATGGATCAGATACATGGGGGCGATTGCGGACCTCATATGAGTGGTCATACACTTGCCCGCAAAATTATCAGACAAGGTTACTTCTGGTCTACCCTGCAAAACGACTGCATTAACCACGTACGCCGTTGTCACAAATGTCAAATCTACGCCAAGTCCCAAAAGCTTCCTCCGAAAGAGTTGTACAACATGACTGCTCCCTGGCCTTTCTCAACCTGGGGAATCGACGTCATTGGAAAGATTTCACCCAAAGCCAGCAACAGCCATGAATTCATACTAGTGGCCATCGACTACTTCACCAAATGGGTAGAGGCCGAGTCTTTCCAGACCCTTGACGCCAAGAAAGTTGCCCGATTCATCAAAAAGAATATCATCTGCTAGTATGGGGTCCCACACGAGATCGTCTCGGACAACGGTACCCACTTCGAAGGAGAAGCTAATACAGTCATGGAGGAATACGGTATTACCCGACACAGATCTTCGCCATACCAACCGCAAATTAATGGGGCAGTTGAGGCCGCCAACAAGAACCTGAAGAATATCCTGAGCAAGATGACCGACACCTGTCGAGACTGGCCAGAGAAGTTACCATACGCATTGTGGGGATACCGCACCACTGAAAGGGTCTCTACTGGGGCAACCCTATTTTCACTCACGTACGGGATGGAAGCAGTTCTCCTGGTTGAACTAGAGGTCCCCTCCCTCAGAGTAATGCTAGAGAATCAAGTCAATGAACTGGAGTGGGTCCAAGCACGTTATAACGAGTTGCATTGCTAGATGAGAAGAGACTGAAAGTCGCATATCACCACCAAGGGTATCAAAAGAGAATCACTCGAGCATTTAACCAGAAAGTGAAGACTCGGGGTATCAATAAGAATGACATTGTGTTGAAAGAAATTCGAGAACCAGCCAGAGACCCAAGGGGAAAGTTCGATCAAAAGTGGACAGGACCGTACATCGTCAAAGAGATTGATACAGGGGGTGCCGCTATACTCACTGACTTAGACGGACAGTTACTGCATTCCCCAGTCAATATGGATCGACTGAAGAAGTATTACCAATAGATGTAACATGTGTGTTAAGAACTACGTAAACCTGAGCCCCAACTCAAAATTATGTATTTGGAAAAATCAAAAGGGGAACATAGGCAACCTGAGAAGTGACTTCAGGCCCGGTTTAAACATTATGAAGCAATAAAAGTCCTTTGTTTATTATTAAGGTGGTTCAGAACACCGGAAGTTACAAAGGAGATACAGCATGCAGAAAAACCTAATCCCTATGGGTTGGCCAAGCAGGGTCCTCGGTAGCCAAGTCGATTCGAGCCTTATCCTGAATCTGGTACGCAAGGACTATGTTTTCCTCTGTGGGCTCGAAATCCATGAACCGAAACCATTCCATTTAAAAGGGGTCATCAATAAGCTCCTCTTCCGGAGAACCCCAACGAGAACGGATGATATCAACCCGAAGGGGTTCGAAAATACCAAAATGAGCATAGTTGAACTGACGAGTCAGTCGAGCACGCCACATTCTCTCCATCGATAAAGAAACATGCTGGGTCAGAAATTTAGACTCGGAAGAAAAGTTGTTCAGGCTAAGGGGAATGCCCTGAGGGATGTTAAATTGCCGAAAAAGACGTCCTGAGAGATAAAAAGAAGTGAACCAAAGCCCATGGAGCGGAACGTAATTTTGCCCACCAGTACTAAGCACTATCGTCCTCAGCTTCCACCAAGGAATGTTCCACCGGATAGCTCGAAAATTCTCTGAAAACCACACCGTCAAATTAGAGGAAGACATGGTCAAGGCACCAAAAAGGGGACGACGAAAGAAATGTGTCGGGTTGTCAAGCCGAACCCCATTGAAGCCCACCGATCAAAAATGCTCCAACAGCCACATATATAGTAAGCGCGGACTCCCCCGGAGGAAGGAAGAAGCTCCCCTTTTGAGGTCATCTAGGCCATTCAGAGTCTCTACAAGAACGATAAGCACTATGGATTCCCCATTCCTTGCCTGATAAATCAAACTCAGAATAGTCGAATCAACATTGGAAGAGCCCGTCACCAGTAGCATATCAGAAACGAGACAAATCAAGGCCGCCGCAGTACGCCCCACACTATAAGAAGCTCTTTCTTCATAGCGATGAAAGAACCTCACCATTTTATGGAGGTCAAGAAGCCCGTCGACAATAAAGCCATCACAAGCCGCTTGTGGAATGGCTAACAGAGCAATCAGCATGTCTCGAGGATCGATCGGAGCCGTGGACTGGATCTCCGAGGACCGAGACCGCCTGGAAGTCCGGCTACTGCTCCTCTGAGACTCCGTCCTAGCACGAGAGGGAGACAGAGGGTCATCTGCCCGCAAGGAAACGTCGATCGCCCTTTGATAGTCTCGCAAGTATGTCGTAGGGTCTCGAACAACGTATTGGAGCAGGTTCTAGCTGTAAAGGTACTGGGAATGCCAAGCCCTCAGATCTGCCACTCGCAAGCCCACCCGCTGAAAAGAAAAGAAAAAAGAATCAGCACCGATAAAATAAGTAAGCATAGATATGAAGGGATATTGAAGGAAGAAAAGCACATACCTCATCATCAGAACGACCACCCAAGTAGTCAAACGTGTCTCCAGGGAGAGGATACTCGGGCACCGTATATCGACATAAGCCAGCACCGACATAAGAGAAGTCCCGAGGAAGTGTCGGCAAATCCACCGGATGAATGGACAAACTCGTCGGCATAGCAGCAGAAGTAGACCCACCCTCCTCATGAATCGGGAATAAAGGAGGACGAGAAGACGAGCCACCAAGACCTGTAGATCTGACCGGAGGACCCATGGCAGCAGACGGAAGAGGAGTCAGCGTGGCATAAGTACGAACACCCGGAGGGTCCACTACAGCCGTCGCTTTTAGAGGCGGGACCCCACTAAAAATAGCAGCAGCAGCAGCAGCAAAAGGGTTCCGACCAAACTGCTCGTAATCAACCCCGAAGTCCACAGGCTCCCAGGACTGCTCGAGAAAATCACCTCCCCCTCTCTCAGCAAGTTGCTCCTCTCTAGGTGTAGTCTGAGACTATTGCTCTGGAACCGCCGCTATCGCACCTCCCTCGCCGCCCTCGGGCCTATCATCACCACCCTCGGGTCTATCATCACCTCCCTCGGCAGCAGCAGGGATGTCCCTCTCGCCATCAGGATCATCATCATCAGAGTCCAAAATATTATCCCTCTGATCAGGGATAGGCGGCAAGTGATCGGGGACCGTCCTGGACAAGTGAGTCCGCCCTCGTATGTAGTTGGGATCGCCTCTGAACGACCGGTACCTCTCATAGAAGACCCATCCCCGAGTCCCCTTCGGCTCCCTCATCAGATAGTGGGCAGCGAAGATAGCATACTCCCCCTCCTCGGTGAACGTCTGGAAACCGAGTCCGTCCACAAGGGCCTGCACCATCACGGGGTCGATCTCGCCCGTCCGCCTCATCAGAACTGGCGGAAATAAAGGAACCCGAGGCCACTGAGCCGGTGAATGCTAGCGAATAACCCTCCCGCCCAGATAGAAGTGAAGGCCGTACTCATCCCTGATAAGCCGCCTGGTCCTCGAAGCGGTCGTGGATGGCAGCAGCCCCGGTCTCCCGAGTCCGGTATACATAGTGATGGTGTCAAAATCTAGAAATAGATAATTAACCAATCAATAAGCGAATATCGGTGAATAAAAAATAAATGCGGCGCAATGATGAACACATGATTTTTTTTTAAGGTAGGTTCCCCCGGTAGCGCTTATGCTATTCCAGTGGTACGTCCTCCTTTTGTGTGTGCTTATGTTGTATTAGCTCAAAGGCGATCAATTTGAATGATAATACAAGCTACCAACTTTTCTCTCTCTATAATTTCCTTAATTCTATTTATAAGTATAGAATTAGGATTACAAATATTTCAACAGAATAAATGATAAACTGTGTAGGAGAGAGAGTGTATAAGGGTTGTTGGTATTTTTTGGAGTTTGAAAATAGAGAGTATAAGACCCTTCTATTTTTTGGAGTATGAAAATAGAGAGTATAAGACCCTTCTATTTCTGGGGGGTATGAAAAGAGAGAGTATATGACTCCTCTATTTCTTCCCGAATTGGCTTGTATTTATATTGCCAATGGGTTTATATCTCTTGGAAGAGATATATGGATCTTAAGAGAGAAAGAAGAGATGTTTTTGTTGTGTGTTGAATGAATGAATGGTGGGGGGTATTTATAGGTAAATGGAGAATGGCAAAAACCGTAAATTTGGTAAAAATGAATGGCATAAGTTAATCTTTGGTGGAGGTAGGTGAGGTAGGTGAGATGTGGTAGGTGTGGTAGGTGGGGTGTGGTAGGTGAGGAGGTAAAAATGAGATTTTACCGGGGGTAAAAACGAGATTTTACTGGGGGTAAAATTGGAATTTTACCGGAGGTAAAAATTGTTGAAAATTATTTTTGTAGGCCAATGGTAAATTAATATTTACGCCATCAATTGCCCCCTATCCTTATCATTTAGCTCGGATGAGCTGATTGGTGAGGATATCCTTCAATCCGGGAGCTAGTAGTAGCTCTGAGCTCTGATGCTTGAGATGTCTTAGGCCTGAATCCTTGACCGTAAGTTTGTGGAGCTTGGAACATTAATGTGCAAAGCTAGCTAGACTTTGATCATTAGTCTTAGAGTTTCAGAACATCATTGTGTAAGGCTGGCTAGACGTTGATCTCGAGTCTTAGTTCAAGGACGTTAAATCTCGGATGCTAGTCGTTGAGCTCAAAACATCAATGTGTAGAGCTTTTAGAGCTTCAGAACATCATTGTGTAAGGCTGTCTAGACGTTGATCTCGAGTCGTAGTCCAATGATGCTAGATCTCGGATGCTAGTCGTTGAGCTCGAAACATCAATGTGTAGAACTCGTTAGACATTAGATGCAAGTCGTAGAGCTCGGAACATTAATATGTAAAGCTCACTATACTTTTGATCATAAATAATTTGATTCTACTCGGGCCTTTTTTCAACTCTTTATTTCATATACACATATATATTTTTTCTTTTTCTTTTTCTTTTTCTTTTTTTTTTCGCCCTTCTTTTCTTTTTCTTTTTTTTTCTCTTTTTTTTTTTCGCCCTTCTTTTCTTTTTCTTTTTCTTTTTTCTCTTTTTTTTTGCACCTTTCTTTTCTTTTCTTTTTCTTTTGTCGGCCCCTTTCGGCCGTTTTTCGGCCCCTTTTTCTTTTTTTTGAAATCCTCCCTGTCGGAGGCTCCTCTCTCTCTTCATCTCCCCCTCACTCCTCATCTTCCTCTCACTCTTCATCCTCTCACTCTTCATCTCCCTCTCCTTCTCACTCTTCTTCTTCGTATTCATCTCATTCTCCTTCTTCGTCTTCCTCTCCCTCGAGACCCAACCCCTTTCTTCCATCACCACCCCTTTCCTTCAACACCATTTTTCTCTTTTGTAATAAATTTTTCTTACAAAAGTAAACAAAAATAATGTCAAACACTCCATTTTTTTCAGGTTGTCCATGTGTGGCTTGTGCTCATAGCCACAAGAGATGTCCTCTAGCTTGTGATTATGCTAGAATATTTCCGAATGTGATTGATCGTGAGGACTATCACACAATCTTCACTGTTTTCGGGGTGAGGAATGTTGCATCTTTTTTGCAACGTGTCCCCGAAGATCAACTTCTCGAGGCTCTTAGATCGTATCTTCTTGAAGCCACGGCAAGGATTGAGAATCCCGCTAGAGGCTGTACTGCTCTTCTTGCTTCTTTTGAACAGAAGGTGGAAGAGTTACAAGCACGGGTGACGGCTTTGGAGGCTCGATCAGAAAGGGGGTTTTCTTGCGTTAACCCGTTACGTTCCTTCACTTCTCCTGGAAGTTCCTCGAGGTTTCCTTTGTCGGTAGAAAATAGCATGCCTGCTGTTATTCCGACTGCCATGAATCTTTCAGAACCTGCTCCCGGAAGTTTTTTAAGGCTCCTTATGTCGGCAGAAGAGATTGCACCTGAGATCCCTCCGCCTACCGTGAATCTTATAGAAAACGGGGCTTTTCTGACTGAAGTGAGTTTGCCGTCATTTCCGAATCCGTCCTATGACCAGGCTACCTTGGACTCCGTTTACCAGGCTGCCTCGGAAGGTTTTTTATCGCAATCTTCGCTAGATGATTTTGTTGCGGATTTTGCCGAAACAACGGGCCCTGACTGGACAGCTTCGGGGAATATCCGCCATGATTTTTTTAATTCTTCTTCTTCTGATTTAAGTACTATTTGGAATCTTAATGTTGATGATTATCAGATTCTTCAGCCCTTTTTTGAGTGACTAGATAATGTGTATCTCTAGTGAGGGTTTTGTAAAAGTATTCCGGAAATGCTCCACTTGTGATTGTTTAAAGCATGGCCCTTATATGTTGATAGTAATTTTTTCGAAATCCTTGGTTTCTTAAAAGGAAAATTTGTTCTTTTTGCTAAGTTTTGAGTAGAGTCTTGCTCCCTTCTAACTTAGGCACATTTGCTAAGTTTTGAGTAGAGTCTTGCTCCCTTCTAACTTTAGGCAAATTGCTAAGTTTTGAGTAGAGTCTTGCTCCCTTCTAACTTATACAAATTCTGACAATTTTCTCATTTATTACCAGGATTTCTTAAAATCTTGGTCTCTGACCAATGGTGCAGCAGTAGATGATCATTCTCAGCCAGGTCTCTTTGGGTTGAGGTGATCCTGCTGTTGTCTGATAGACTTCAAAATTGCATTCGGCTTTGTGAAAGTTTGATATCCGCTGAAAATTTCTTCAATTTATTTCTTGTGATTTGTCGGATGAACTTGATAAGAATTACATTCAGGAAGTAATCTTTTGGAAGCTCATCAATTTTTTCTACAATAAAAATTTTTAATCGTAAGAAAATGATACGACTTTAGATATATTAAAACAAAGATAAAAAATCATATATGAGTTAAAAAATAACTTATCTCTTTTTTGGATTTTATCCCCTTGGGTAACCGGATTTTTGAATGATTATGCGCCCGTAAATATTGAGCTAGCATAAGCCTGTCGGATTTTTGCATTTTTTATCGCAGCAACTTTGTATCCCCGTTTTGGACCCCGAGATGGCCACATTTGAAAAACTCTTGAACTGAAAAGTTGTAGATCTTGAAATTTTCTTCAAAATGGACTCCAAAATCGCATGATTTGGAGTTTTGAGCATAAAGTTATGCGCCTGATAATATTGAGTTACCGTAAGCCCGCGAGATTTCGTTCTAGAAAGTTTGTATCGAAGTTTTGAACCCCGAGATGGCCTAATTTGAAAACGGCTTGAACTGAAAAGTTGTAGCTCTTGGAATTTTCTTCAAAATGGAATCCAGAATCGCATGATTTGGAGTTCTGAGCACAAAGTTATGCCCATGAGAATATTGAGCTACGTAGACCCTCGGGATTTCGAGCTTTTCACCGAAAATTCACTTGTAATTTCTAAAGAACGAGAGCTTTAGAGAGCTTGTCGTTCCCACAGACGGCGCCAACTGATGGTTTCAAAATCTAGAAATAGATAATTAACCAATCAATAAGCGAATATCGGTGAATAAAAAATAAATGCGGCGCAATGATGAACACATGATTTTTTTTTAAGGTAGGTTCCCCCGGTAGCGCTTATGCTATTCCAGTGGTACGTCCTCCTTTTGTGTGTGCTTATGTTGTATTAGCTCAAAGGCGATCAATTTGAATGATAATACAAGCTACCAACTTTTCTCTCTCTATAATTTCCTTAATTCTATTTATAAGTATAGAATTAGGATTACAAATATTTCAACAGAATAAATGATAAACTGTGTAGGAGAGAGAGTGTATAAGGGTTGTTGGTATTTTTTGGAGTTTGAAAATAGAGAGTATAAGACCCTTCTATTTTTTGAAGTATGAAAATAGAGAGTATAAGACCCTTTTATTTCTGGGGGGTATGAAAAGAGAGAGTATATGACTCCTCTATTTCTTCCCGAATTGGCTTGTATTTATATTGCCAATGGGTTTATATCTCTTGGAAGAGATATATGGATCTTAAGAGAGAAAGAAGAGATGTTTTTGTTGTGTGTTGAATGAATGAATGGTGGGGGGTATTTATAGGTAAATGGGGAATGGCAAAAACCGTAAATTTGGTAAAAATGAATGGCATAAGTTAATCTTTGGTGGAGGTAGGTGTGGTAGGTGAGATGTGGTAGGTGTGGTAGGTGAGGAGGTAAAAATGAGATTTTACCGGGGGTAAAAACGAGATTTTACTGGGGGTAAAATTGGAATTTTACCGGAGGTAAAAAATGTTGAAAATTATTTTTGTAGGCCAATGGTAAATTAATATTTACGCCATCACATAGGGAGCCCTGTAGTTCTCCGCGATGAATCGGCGGAGAAAGGGAAACTAATCCTCGTTCTCAACGAGGAGATCCACCTGGGCCTGACCCAGACGTGTGTATGCTACGAACCAACTCTGGAAAGAAAATATAAAAAATTTCAGCAATAATCAACAGGTAATGTATGAAGGACTGAAGCAAAGATAAAGGGACAAAAATATATACCTCCCATAACAATGAGAAGCCCTTGAGCTTCAGGGCTAAATGGCGAGAGACCTGGTCCATGGCATCATATAGGACTGCAAGAATGAAGCCGCCCCAGTCATAGTCAAACATGAGGCTGAAGTCCCGAAGATAAGGCAACCACCAAAGATGGGCCGTGTCCCCCCCCCACGGGCCTCGAATAGATCATGGAGTGTCAATAGAAAAAAGACGCGGGCATACTGGCGCGCCTCCTGACGGGTCATTGGCACCCCCGAAGCAACTAGTCGAGCTCTCTATGTGGCTAGTCGCGTAACTAAGACACCCCGAGAAATCGTATCACCCGAACTCCGTCGCTCGCAGAACCACCGAAGTGCGCCCACGATGCCCTCTGCTATCAGATGCGAAGGGACGTCAATCTGGATAGGGATCCCCCCTGAAGGAATCCCGGTCAACGCAAATAGGTCGAGGGGGGTCATCGTCATCTCCCCCTAGCTCCAATGGAAGGTATGAGTAGTATGCCACCAATGGGAGGGTATTTTGGTGCCCGTCGCCACTCCAAAGATATAGTGTTGGGAGAACCCCAACCCCGGCCAACCCACTGCAAACAAAATGGAGATATGGATATAAGAAACCTGAGGGTATTTTGGTGCAATTATGAGAGTTATAGGGTTATAAGGGTAAATAATGTAATTTTCCAAACCTGAGGGTATTTTGGTGCAATTATGAGAGTTATAGGGTTATAATGGTAAATTATGTAATTTTCCAAACCTGAGGGTATTTTGGTGTAATTATGAGAGTTATAGGGTTATAAGGGTAAATTATGTAATTTTCCAAACCTGAGGGTATTTTGGTGCAATTATGAGAGTTATAGGGTTATAAGGGTAAATAATGTAATTTTCCAAACCTGAGGGTATTTTGGTGCAATTATGAGAGTTATAGGGTTATAAGGGTAAATTATGTAATTTTCTAAACCTGAGGGTATTTTGGTGTAATTATGAGAGTTATAGGGTTATAAGGGTAAATTATGTAATTTTTCATACCTGAGGGTACTTTGGTGTAATTATGAGAATTATAGGGTTATGAGGGTAAAATTATGTAATTTTCCAAACCTGAAGGTATTTTGGTGCAATTATGAGAGTTATAGGGTTATAAGGGTAAATTATGTAATTTTCCAAACCTGAGGGTATTTTGCTGCAATTATGAGAGTTATAGGGTTATAAGGGTAAATTATATAATTTTCCAAACCTAAGGGTATTTTGGTGCAATTATGAGAGTTATAGGTTTATAAGGGTAAAATATGTAATTTTCCAAACCTGAGGGTATTTTGGTGCAGTTATGAGAGTTATAGGGTTATAATGGTAAATTATGTAATTTTCCAAACCTGAGGGTATTTTGGTATAATTATGAGAGTTATAGAGTTATAGGGGTACATTAAGTAATTTTCTAAAGGAACCTAAAGGGTATCACAAGTAAAAGTATGTGTTCGCTAAATCGGACGTTATTTCTAAGCAGACATGCATACTAACATTTGTCAAAATACATGCAGGAAACGACAGAAATAATAAAACAGATAAAAACACGAAAAGAAGACATACCAGAGACCGTCGACGAATCTCGTGAGAAGCAGGCTCCATCAGGAGCCACGGAACATCCGGGACCGGAGCAGCCTGGGTAATATCTCGATAAATAACCGCCCAACCGCGGTCCACTCCATCCTCTCCGTACCAGTCGAGGTCCTCCCAATCGTCATGATGAGGACTACACCGAAGGACGCCCTGAGCGTCAGTAAATGTGACCTCCTCCTGGTCGCCTTCTAATCTATTGGGCTGTGCAGGATCCATAAGAATATGAGTGAATGAATGAGAAAAATCAGAAAAGTCAGAAAAGCGGAAGGGCTTCCACGCTTAGGAGAAGAGAGAAAGAGAGAGAAAGAGAGCTAGAGAGAGAATGAGGGAGGAGAGAATGAGGTGGAATGAGCTCAGCATGGAGTTTATATAGTGGATCAATATGTCGCGTGACAAACAGCCTCATTGTCGCGCGACAAAGGGCCTTACCACCGAAATGTCGCGCGACATATTGACCCTTCCCCTGATTTTTTTGACCTTTGTCTCATTTTATCTCTTGCAGGGGTACTTCCGAGAAGCAGTTTTCGAAAAAATGGCTAAAAACCGCACACCCAGGATGAGAATTCGAGGGAAAGACTTCCAAATCATCTCTCCGAAAATGCGAGAACGAAATACAAACGGTTATAGTAGTCTCTGATCTCCCAAGAAGGACCGAGACCGTCCATGAGAAAAGAAGAATATCAAAATAAGACGGGAATAGAAAAAATTGAAAGAGTAGAAAAGAGAAAGAACTCGCATGAGCGCCCAGAGCGAGCGAGAGAAACAGAAATGCAAAGTGACGGGGAGAGCCACACCAAAAGTGACAGCTAGACCAAACCGGCTCAGGGCTTCGTTTTGGGAGAGTAAGGCTCCTGATCACGACAAAGGGATGAAAAGACTCCTGGTCAAAAACAGAAAAGGCCAGGAAAAGTCTTTCCCAAAAGAGGGAGAAATAATGGCATCGAAAAACAGAATACGATGTGGGCCCACCAAAAGAGAAAACTAAGAAGAAAACAGAGATCAGAGACTAAACTTTCGAACAAATTTTCTTTTCAGCACGATAACAGAAGAGATGATTTAGGAAAACCTCGGATCATCACTCTGCGGAGAGCAAAAGAAAATTCGAAAACTGCCTTCTGAGAGAAATATCTTCACTCGAGGAAAAAATATGAGAGTAAAGTTCAGAAAGATACAGGGAAACGGACATCCGGATTAGACCCTAAGAAGCTCTTTTCACCTTCGCAAGATTTACTCTCTCTCACTCTAGCAGTCTAAGAGAAACACAAACACAAGCCCTCTCCGGAGGCAAATCACAATCACAAGCCCTCGCCGGAGGCAATCCATTCACACAAAGCCCTCGCCAGAGGCAAAAATACTCACAAACAGCCTTCCTAGAGGCAATTTTTTTTCTTTCTTTTTCAGGTCAAAAGCCCTCCCAGAGAGGCACAGTGTAGTAACGGTAGTCCTCCCATCTGAGGCGCAATGGTAGTCCTCCCACCTGTGACGTAATGGTAGTCCTCCCATCTGAGGCTAGTGGAGCAATGGTAGTCCTCCCACCTGAGGCGCAATGGTAGTCCTCCCATCTGAGGCTAGTGGAGCAATGGTAATCCTCCCACCTGAGGCGCAATGGTAGTCCTCCCATCTGAGGCTAGTGGAGCAATGGTAGTCCTCCCACCTGAGGCGCAATGGTAGTCCTCCCATCTGAGGCTAGTGGAGCAATGGTAGTCCTCCCATCTGAGGCAAGTGGAGCAAATCAAATCCCTCGAAAGAGGCAATGAGGTAACAAAAGTCCTCTTCGGAGGCAAAACCAAACACAAAGCCCTCTCCGGATGCACTCACAAGCACTTTTTGCATATACACTCCTTTAGAGTTCATGCGGGAACCATGGATCATGGTCTCTTCCAGTAGCCTCAATTCCTTGCAAGCAAGGGAGCTTGAGTCGAGAGGGTCTGTAGACACCCTGATCTGTGACCCCCGCAAGAACCCTAACGACCTTCGAAAACTGCTGTTTCGAGAGTCCGGGACCCACCCGAACACCCGAAACTGCCCCAGAAGCGTTTGTTGGCCAAACAAACCTGTTTTTAAGGCAATTGTCGCACGACAATCGCACTTTATGGGGACATGTCACGTGACAATCACCCCCACCACTTCACTTTCTGACTCAGCAGTGGGTCAGAATCATCATTAAAGTGAAATGTCGCACGACAGTCAAGTATGTCGCGCGACATACACACATTGTCGCTCGACAAACCACTTTATGGGAACATGTCGCGCGACAAACCACTTTCCCAGCACTATAAATAGGCCAACACCTCCCAAGGATTGAGGACACCAACAAGGAAGCAAGAAGGAGCAACTTAGAGAGAGAATTATGGGCTTATGATCTGACTTTCTAGTCTTTTGTCAAGCATTCTCAAGTATCGTCGTATTTCCGAAGAATTATCGAATCTATTCTTGACACTCGACGTGTCCGGTCTCGGGAATCAAATTCTCGGAAATATCTGAAGAAGGAGAAGATTATTATCGCCGGAGATCTCTCTGCCGTATTATATTTTCTTTCTTATTATTATTCTCGTCGGGAAGGTAACGAAAGTCTCTTTTAGTAATTAAATTAGATATTTGTATATTATTTTTATTGTAGACTTGTTTAAAAATCGATTTTTCTAACGGGGCACTGCCTCGCACCATGCGACCTGACCTAGTAAGCGAAGTGGCAACATGGTTGTGCTAGATTCCTAACGCGCTCGAAAATTAGGTTTATCTATGTACTTGTTTTATTTCTGTTGTTTTGTCCACGTTTTATTTGAATAAACTTATTGCCAAGTTACAATTAGCCTACCATCTTCAAAATAAAAGACCCTGATAAAACCATTTGCAAAATCGGAAGTGTAAGTATATTATCATCCGGATAAAATTATGTTTTCAAAACCCGGACTAATAAAGACTTATCTAGGAATTAAAATCAACATATCCTGTCTTCTCTATAGACTGCGACGTGTCTGATAACTCTCCTCAAAGAGTTCTAGTTCCATATTAAATCAGTCCCGATATAAATCCGAACTTTTACAAAAGTAATCACAACACGAGAAAACCATCATTATCTGAGGAAATAATACGGGATACTCTTTCAAAATAAAAGGATTTGTCATTTGTATTTACATCTTTTCAATAATAAAATGTCGGATCTCGGAACACAAAGGTTTTTATCCCTTTCCCGTTTTTCCCAGAAATTAGGGTTTTTTCATCTGAAAAGTAGTAGACCGTCAGTAAAAGCATCCAAGTTTTTCAACATAAAATAAACATATAAGACCACTAGAGACCGAAAGGGCGGAATGGGTGCTTAACACCTTCCCAAACCGTAATATAGTTCCCGAACCCTATAGAATCCTGGTTTCGTAGGCAAACGTGTAAGGAAGGCTTATCTGTAGCCTTTTCTCTTACACGACCCCTTTTTGTCCGTTTTCTCGTAAAATGTACTGGCGACTCTGAACAAACCCCTTTGCATCTAGAATAGACATAGGGACACCCGATATGAACCATCGACAAAGATACTCCAGCAAATGGAACGACGGAATCAGTTCCGACGCTTCAGACGCCCAACGATCGGGGACTAGACCCGGGGGTCGCATTTGCGGATTCTCACACCTTGTTAGCTGACCCAACACCTCTGGCACATCATAGTAGGTATATCAAGTTTGTGGGAATGATCGTTTCATAATTCGGGTGGTCCAAATCGAAATTGAGGTGTTAGTCGCGTGTTTTCACTTTACACGATTTCTTAATTTTTGCCAACTTCGAGGTATCGTAACTTCTTCGTTACTTGTCCAATTAAGTCTCTATTTGCGCCTATGTTTAGGCTTTGATACATCCTACAACTTTTGTGTTTTGACCGAAAGCTAATTCACACTTTTCGTGGGTCAAAACAGTGTACAAAGTACGCGAGTTGCTAAAATCTGTTCATTCAGTAGCACGTCAGCAGAGCGCTGTCTTCTACAAATTTTTGGGAATTATTCATCCATAATTTGAGAATACTTCCTCTTAGGAAGTTGTAGAGCTTCAAATTATCTTTCCATGGACATAAAGATCACCTCAATCGGAGTTCCGAGCAAGAAGTTATGACCAAAATACGAACAGTGCGCCAGATCCAAAATGCATGTGCTAGTAGTGGACTCCATGATCGATCATGGGGAGACCATGATTGATCATGGTACAACAGTAAGTCGGTTTTGGCCATTTTTAAGCCATTTTAAGCCCCCTCCTCCCCCATTTTCGAGCCACAACTTTAAGAGAGAGTTAAAGAAAGTTGAGAGCTCATTTCTAAGGGGTTTCGAAGAGGTTTTCATTTATATTTCAACCCATAAACAAACCTCCATCTTCATCCTTATTTCCTCCATGGTTAGGGCACAAAGCATAGGATTGGGGATTTTGCGATTCAGCGGTTCTTAGCTCGATTCAGCCCTTTTAGTATAATGACCTAACTTCCTTGAGGTGGGAATCTAACATTAAACTCTATTTTACAACTTATTATTACTTGATTACCATTCCTCCACATGTTTATACACATATATACCTAGTTTCTTCATGGGTTTTGGGAATTACGTAAAACTACGCCCTTACACCGAAATTGGTTATTCGGATAGCCTGTTTATTGTTAAAAATATGTGTTTCAACAAGAAATTGAGGCTATTCACTTGATTTTGCACAAAACCCATTTGGAGCCCATTTGATGGTTGATGAATTATTTTACTAAGCTAAATGTTTACTTGTATGGGTTCAAGTGGTGATTTTATGTTACTAAACCATTGTTTATAAGTTATTAAACTATTTAAAATGGTTGATATGAGATTTCTTCCGTTGGTTTTATGTGGTGTTATATATGGTTATAGAAATATAAAAGGGTTTTTTTAGTATATGTTGATGTGCCGCTTTGGTGTTGAAATTGATGATTCGAATGGCCTACATATATATTAAAATACATGTTTTAACAAGCAATTATGGCTATTCTCTTGGTTCACATGAAAACCCACTTCAAACCCTATCATTTGTTAATAATTCCTATTATAAAATTTAATACTTATCCTTAAGGGTTCAAGTGGTGGGTTCTTTATGTTAAAACCTTTGCCTATAAGTTGTTATGATGTTATAAATCGTGGATATGAGATATTTTCTATTGGTTGCATTATACATGTCCTATGTGATTAATGGGAATCATGTTTTATGGCACAATTACTATCTAAATGAGCCGGTTGATATGTTATTGACATCATAAGCTAGCACTAGTCCATGGTAGGTCCTAGGTTTGTCTCTAACGATTGAGACTTTAAGTTGGGATAGAGAGCCCCTGGGTGCAAGACCCGAAACCGTGCACGAAAAATAATGAGAGGCCCTGCTGCCGCTGTAGACACCTCGATCCGTGACCCCCGTAAGAACCCAAACGACCTTCGAGAACTACTGGTTTTTAGAGTCCGGGACCCACCCGAGCACCCGAAACTACCCCGAAGGGGTTTGTTGGCCAACAAACCTATTTTTAAGTGGGATTGTCGCACGATATATCAGTATGTCGCGCCACAATCACTCCTTTGTCGCACGACAGACCCCTCTGAACCCGACCAACCACTTTCTGACACATCACAGTGTCAGAACCGATCACTTCAGCCATTTGTCGCGCGACAATCACTCCTTTGTCGCACGACAGACCCCTCTGCACCCGACCAACCATTCTCTGACACATCACAGTGTCAGAACCCATCACTTCAGCCGTTTGTCGTGCGACAAATAGATATGTCGCGCGACAAACAGAGATGTCGCGCGACACTTGCCCTTTTTGGAGGAATGTCGCGCGACAAACCCTCCCGAGCACTATAAATAAGGCAACACCCCCATGGGTTCAAGACGGCAGCTTCTCGCCAGGGGTTCTACACCAAAACGCCTCATTCTCTCTGATATTTTATAATCTTTAAAGCCTTCTCCGGAAGCATCTGTGATAACATTTATTTTCGCAAGAGTCTCGGATCTAATCTTGGCACCCGGAGTGCCACCTTCTAGAGTCAGACCGCCGAAAATATTTCTAAGAGGAAAGCTGATATCCGTCGGAGGACTTCTCTGCTGTATTATATTTTCTCTCTTATTCTTATTATTATCGCCGGGAAGGTAACTAAAGTCTCTTCTAGTAATTAAATAAGATATTTGTATATTAGTTTTATCGTAGACTTGTTTAAAACTCAATTTTTCTAACAGGGCGCTGCCCCGCACCCCGCGACCTGACCGGGCAGGTCGATCCTCGTCCTAGTAAGCGAAGTGGCGACATGGTTGTGGTAGATTCCTAACGCGCTCGAAAATTAGGTTTTCATTAGTTATTTTCAGAAAGCAGTAGAATATCAGTAAAAGCATCCAAGTTTTCCAACATAGAATAAACATATAAGACCACTAAAGACCGAAAGGGCGGAATGGGTGCTTAACACCTTCCCAAACCGTAATATAGTTCCCGAACCCTATAGAATCCTGGTTTCATAGACAAACGTGTAAAGAAAGACTTATCTATAGCCTTTCTTCTTACAAAACTATTTTGTCCGTTTTCTCATAAAACGTACTAGCGACTCTGAACGAACCCTCTTGCATCTAGAAATAGGATAGAGGGACACCCGATATGAATTATCAACACATAGAAGCAAATAGAAACAACGGAATCCTTTCCAATCTTTCAGACTCCCAACAACGGGAACGAGACCCGGGGGTTGCATTTGCGGATTCTCACAGCCGCGTGGTTGAAAGGCCACGAAATGCAGACCTGGTTGTACGCTTGGATAGTGGTGAGATTTACGAGACTATGGCTCTAGATTTATGAGATGAAATATGTTAATTGTGCCATAGGATTCCATTTTATATCGAGTATGCATTATACGCGGGTTTTCAAAGAAAATGCTTCATTCTTAGCTACTATCTATGTATACATATGTGAGGGATTCCATGTTATTTTACAAAAAGATTTTCTGAACATTGTCTTTTACACAAAGCCCATTATTTATATATATGATTCCCATTGAGTCTGTTTGACTCACCCCAATTACTTTCCATCCAGATTTCTCTGCAGGTTCTTCTGGGAAATGGGAGAATGAAGATGCGTCCTCTTAGTCTGCCTCTATACCATTACTCTTAGAATTTTGTCAATAAGATGTGTTAGATTCTTGTATAAAACCCATGGTTGTTATATTGTTAGTGATACATGTATTAAACCCTTACTAATTTTATTTTATGTGGAAATTGGAAAAATGTTGTACTTGGGATCTCGTTGGAGGCTAGTTGTTGAATTGTAGTGCTTCGTTTTCTTTTGTGGATAAAGTTTGTGAACTGGAAACATTCTTGTCATTTAGTTTGTGGATTTCTATATTTTACACAAGAGTTTTGCTCAGTTAAAATGCCGTCGACGTACGGCACCAGTAACGAACCAGGTCCCGGAGGAGAAATCCTCTTAACGGGATTTGGGGCGTTACACATATATTTTTATCTCTTCAATGATTATTAATTTGAGAAAGAGAGAGTAATCGTTAATCACGTGAAAGGAACCCTTGTCAGTTGTCCATTATATCCGACCTACTATTAATTGTGCAATATAAAGATTTGTAGTTAAGATACAAGGATGGCCAGCCACACACTCTAGTCTTCGTAAAGACTTGCAAGGATACAAACTTCGAAATCTTAGATCTTTCTTATTTCAATAGCTATTTACTTTACAACATTAATAAAAGTCTTTGAATAGGTTTCTTAAAAAAATTTAGTGATTTGTATGTATATTATTTTTTTTGGTATTTATGATACTAATTATAATTGGTTTTTTTTAGTGTAATAATTTATTCAATATCATTGGTATATTACTTATTTTCAATAGTTTTAAAATTGGAGTTTTTGATATCATATTTTTTGATATTTTCAGTACAGTAATTTAGTATTTCAGTTTTATACATGTAATACCAAAATCAAACCAATTTCTTTTTGATGTTTTTAGTTTTGATAAATCAATTTTCAGTATTTAAATATATCTTATTGAAACCATTCTTTTTTTTTTCCAAAATAATTTAATCTATTTACCCCGTAAATGGAGCAATTTCAGGATACTTCATCGGACATTTAGTGCTTTTAGACACGAAAAATAAATGGGAAAATAAGAAAAGCCGGCAGAAATTTTGAAGTTTAAGTTTTTTAAGAAAAAAATAAAATGATTCTTGTCAGAATTAAAATAAGAGAGTATGAGAAAAGGAGAGACTTGATCGAATATATGTTACCAAAATAACTAACCTACTTAAACGTATATACACTTATTTAATCTTAAAATCGTTATTTTTTTGAGGCGATAAATAAAAAAAAATTGAAATAAAATTAATAACAATTCATGGAATCAAAATTTATAAATCCACTTAAGGTGTGTTTGATCTCGTCTTAATTTATATTTTAACTTTTCACATAAATTAAATATTTTTATTTTGTATGTTGATATCAATAAAAGTATGATTAAAACTTTAATTGTCATTGGTAGGTGTCACATTATTGCTCAAATCAATAACTGTTGATTTTTCAAAGACTTGCAAGGATGCAAAGTTCGAAGCAGTTGACTGACTTAGTGAATTGTTTATGATGTGCTACAAACGTAGAGAGAATATTTTCATAGGGACAAGTAACAAATAATTAACAAATGAAAAACCAAAATAAAATAGATGTAAAAGTAGATCTGATATTCATATATACACACCTGCTTTTCTGTCCTCTTCATATTCAAGTAATGCCAGCTTGACTGCAATGTGAAATAATATTTGAGAAATGATGAGGAAAGTTCATATCTTTTTCTCTTATTTGTAATTAACTATTATTATTATTATTATTATTATTATTATTATTATTATTATTATTATTCGTCGCATCGATGTGTTATAAGTTGCTTCTATCAACTTATTATTATTATTATTATTATTATTATTATTATTATTATTAATATATATGTATATATTATAAAAATATTTTATATTATTTAAAAAATCAAATAAATAGTTTCATTTATGAAAAAATTCGCCAATTAAACAGTTAATCTTTTTAGTATTTTATAAATATAATTAAAATGTTAAATTAACAGCTCGAAACTTAAAAATGTGTTAATTTTGACAAATACCTATCATAACTTACGGTAAAAAGTACATACTATTTCGCTACTATATATAGACAAAAACACTTAACATCTCGTTTTATGCTTCTACCAACTTAATTTGGAAGGTGATCGATGTGTTAGGTGATAGTTCGGATGAGTTGTGATTTTGCTTTTGTTTTGTTTGGTTGGTAGTTGAAATATGTAGACTTAATTTTCTTGATTACTAGATTTCAAATTAAGTTTAAAATTGTAGAGACTAATCGACGATGTAGTACTCGTAAAAGTACTCGTAAAAGTTGTTGGACACAGTAGTCATACATGTCAAATTAGGACAAGAGCTCACGTTCCTAGCCTTGATATTGCTAGCCAGCTAGAAGCACAATGCACAACGTGGTTTGTTATTTTTTTTCCTTTTTAGGAAAAAGTTGTGATACTTTGCATTCTACTATGTTGGACTAATCTTATTTGGTTTGCTTGGTAATAGGCTTGGATGGAACCATGCTGATGAAGAAATGTTCCTCCCTTTTTATCTTTCACATGTGCAACTTTTTGGCTCTTAAAATTTTGAAGTCTTAAATTTGTTAGAGGTTATGCCGTGGGTGTAATTCTCTGTTATTTTTTAAGGTTTTCATTATTTTACAATTATTTTCGTACTCAAATTTTTTTCTTCTTCTTCATGTCATTTTTTTTTTGGCAGGACACTAGGTCACGCTGATTAGATTTAGTTTTTTTTTTGGGGCTTCGATACTCAGCGGGATTAAAAAAATAATAATAAATAAATAAAGTATTAGCAGAAGCATATGCTGTAATCTTGTATTATGTGCAGTGGCGGATCTAGGATTCGGAGTACGGGGAGGCCAAAACCAATGAAGCACGGACGCGACACGCGATACGCGTTTCGACACGACACGTAACACGCGACACTCAATTTTTCCAAAATGTAGGGTACGACACGTAGAGAGGACATAGAGAGGACACGTGCCCTCCGAGAGAGTGTCCGTGCATCATAGGCCAAAACACGAAATAAAAAATATGATACTTTATAAATTTATTAAGAGAAACCACAACCACTTAAATTTATTGAATACTTATAATATAAATAATAATGGATATAACTATTGACATTCCATAAAAAAAATCAACACTTTAAAATAATTTTTAGAAATAAAAAAATTTATAATAAAATAAACATACATAATTTTATTTAAAGAGTGCTAATAACTATATTTATAAAAAAAAAGATACTAATACTAATGGGGGTTTAAAATATCTCGGGGGACCCCCCCCCCCCTCCCCCCTGCATCCGCCACTGATTATGTGATTAATGTTGGTTCACTATTTGTCACTTTTGTTATTAATTTTAGCAAATCGACTTAACATCTCCATTTATCAAGGCTTTGAGTCGTCGGGGTGCAAGGAGAGTTTCTCTTCGTTTATAGGGTTAAATGAGAGACTTAGATCTCTTCAACCAACTTAATTTAGAAGCTGATGGAATTCGGTTGAATTGTGGTTTTGCTTTGTTTTGTTTGGTTGGTAGTTGAAGTCTGTAGACTTGATTTTCTTTTGAAGCCTACATACTTCAACTACCAACCAAACAAAACAAAGAAAGTGGTAGCAGGGACGGAGTCAAAAATTTGTTTAAGATAAGGCATTCAAATGTAATAATGGTCTAAGTTTTCTCAAAAAAAATATCTCACTAATCATTGGGCCCCTCACGGTCACTTGTACTCACAAATTAGTATATAAAGAGTAAAAAAAATAAAAAAAAATTAAAGTAGAACAAGCACAATTTGTGATAATAATTTGAACTTTTTAAAATAAACATTTTTTTTTTTGAGAAAAAGCAATATATAGTTAAGAAACAAAATCTTTTTGGAGGGAAGGCAACAAAAATTCAATAGCCTCCTCTATCCAACACTCGGAATCTAGCAAAAACCTGGCTTGTCTAGCAAGACAATAGGTGACTCCATTGCCATCTCGATGCACAGAAGACCAATTACAAGGCCTAAGAATCAACGACGCTTGCCTAATATCATCCACAATATGCCCAAATGGCATCGAACTACTAATATTACTATTGATAAGATTGATAACAATTTGAGTATCCCCTTCAAAAGAAATGTTTCGTTAAGGCATGCCAATAATAAAGTCCAATACAACAAGAGCCGCAACAGCCTCAGCCAACGATGCATTAACTTAATTGGTTTTTGAACTTCTTACACAAACCAGATAAGAAGGCACCCTTTTGCATCTCAAACCACCACCCCGACGCCAAAAGATTGGGCATCAACGAAGTTAGCCACATCAAAATTCATTTTAACCCAATTTGGCGAGAGGGCTGCCAAGAAGGTCTAAAATTATCAGTTGACGTCGCTTGAGAATTAGTTACCCGATATCTTTGGAGATAGTTTTTTTGCAAATTCAGCACTAGCACAAGGATCCCAACCACAACCCTAAAAAATGAACCAATTCCTGTTACACCAGATTTGTCACATACACATACTTGCCGGTTCCTATTAAAATAAATATTTAATTGGCTAGAAAGTTGATTTTCTAAAAAAGCTAGCGTGGATGGAAGCCACAATAAGGGGCTATTGTCCCTCTTTAATTTTTAATTTTTTATCTTAGTAATAAAATTATCCTTTAAAATTAAAAATCCACACGCTTTAGTTAATGGTGCCACTCTGGAAAAATATATGATAATGCTAATTCTAGTTTGGCACAACCTTTAATTTAAATATTTTTTTCACAAATTGACTCCTCTTTAAATAAATTTTTGAGTCAACCTCTGTCCACAATGCTACTTATAATATTCAAAATCCAATAGTTTATTGTTCAACCCTTAAAAAAAGACAAAAAATCTAAGTTTCTATGTTCTTTGAAACTTGTAAAAGTTGTCGTTTTTGCATGTGACTTGCATGGTGTTGTCTAACTTTTGTCAGCTAGCCTTCCCACATGTTGTCCAAATTACACGTTCCTATATAACCCATAAGGTTAGGTAAATCATCATCTTTTACATGTATGTCTAAGTCATCATCCCAATCCTCAATGTAGTTTACTTCAAAGAAACTATCCCAATATGGCTCACAACCAATCAAAAATGCACCGTAACTTAATTCTCTACCCATAATTAATAGAACATCCTTTTCCTTTTTAGCTTATGATCTAGAACTTCTTCACAACCTATATTAAAATTTAGCAATGTAAATAATACACTTGATTTTGATTATTATTATTATTATTATTATTATTATTATTATTATTATTATTATTATGCTTAAATCTAAATGAAACTTTTCCCATTCGTTGGAATTATTTGATGTGAGCCACTTAAATCACCTTGTAAGACTTAAAGCAAAATTAAAACCCTAGATCTATCAAATTTTATTGTCAAAACATGTATTGTATTTTCTAGCAATTATATTAGTTAAGCAATCACACAAAAATAATCTATAATACAAGTAAGTAACAAGATATCCCTACTTACGTAGGACTAATTCTCGAGATTAACAGATAGTGCTTCACTATGATCAACGTTAGCCATTTCGCTCACCCCGTCTTTAATTGCAACTGAAGACACTCCTGCATGACCATAAATGTTTGGAACCATAGTTTTTAAATTTAAAAAATAATAGAATTTCTTATAGCATGTAAACAAAATTTAGGTGATTTTTCAAAACTTTTAAAAATTGATTTAAGCGTTTGAATTTTTTTATTTTAAATTTTTTTATAGAATAATATATTTTTAACTCTAAACACTGATTTATATTTATAAAAATATATAACATCAAAGTTTTATTTAAATTAAGTTAAAAATATTTAAAAAAAAAAGTTACAAAAAAAAATACGTGGCTAAAAAAATTTACGCCGGATCAATATAGCTCGAAACACGTTGAACCCATCCGAATTTTGAAATCTCATTTCCATGGAGAAATTTGCGCCGGACGGGTACAAGATTTACAAAATTACGGGAGTCCATCAATTTAAAGCTGCATCCATCTTTATTCACCTTTACACGTGGCATTGCTTAAAAAGGAAAGTATGAAGTGGGCTTGACTCACGTAAATGATGATGCATTTGAATTTAAAAAAGATGGCACATGGGTTTTTTAGAAAAAAAAAAAACATTTTTTACTTTTCAAACTTTCTTTTTCCCTTTTTTTTTAATTATTTATTTAAAATAAATTCTTTAAAAGAAAATTTATATATATATATATAATTCATATGAGTGACTCACACTTATATAGTCACACTTGTATGACTCATACAAGTGTGACACACTCGTATAATTTTTTATTTTAATTTTTGTACGAGTTAAGCATAGTCGTATGACCTATACGAACGAAGAAAAGTCGTATAAATAAAATTTATGCATATGATAAATTTGTCATCTCTTTATCATACTAACTTAAGTTTGCCTACTAATTAAGTTCTCTGTTGTGTCATTGGGTATGGTAAGTAATTTATCATACCCATTGTGATTGCTCTAAAGATACAAAATTCAAATTAGTTGAATGACTCATACTATTAAGAAGGAACAAATATGTGTTCATTATCTATGCATTATTTACCATAACAAAGAAAGAGACTATAGTTAGAATGGACTATGTAATTAATTGAAATAAGTTTAAAATACAGTTAATTAAATAATTAGACGCAG
Organism: Lonicera japonica; assembly: GCA_021464415.1. Classification (NCBI taxonomy): domain Eukaryota; kingdom Viridiplantae; phylum Streptophyta; class Magnoliopsida; order Dipsacales; family Caprifoliaceae; genus Lonicera; species Lonicera japonica. The sequence goes on from CM038471.1 coordinate 26,300,311, forward strand.
TAATCCGATAAAAAATGTATAGTATAAATTTAATTTTGTATCATATCTTTAAGAATTATAATCCAAAAATTCAAAATTATGTTACACTATTTTTAGAGTTTTAAAAAAAAAACCCTTAATTTATAAAAATATTATCACATATTTTTTTTTACAAAATTTTCGGTACAACCCCCATTTTCCAATATCCAGAAAAAATAATTTTATAAAGATGTGCACCGACAAGCCCCATTTTCCATTTTATAAATTTATTTTTGAATTGGAAAAAGCAGGTCAACATTCCCCAAATCACTGCCACCACATTTTATAAAGATCATGGTTATGGAGACATTTTAATTAACTATGTATTCTTTCAAGTATTGGTTGGTTTTTCATCTGTTTCTCCTCCTCCTCCTTCCCTCTCTTAGTTTAAATTCATCGACAAACCTTTATCAGTCATGGTATAACCCATTCTACGATTCTGAAGCATATTGGTATTATGCTAACTCTGAAATTTGGCCAATCCTTTATATTAGCACATACGAGAATGCATCTACTAAGTTCGTTTTTGGATTTTTCTGTAACTTAAGTAGTAATGCTATAAAAGATTATCGTTCCTTTCTTGTTATAGCTTGGTTACCGGCAGATGACCTCGCTGAGCTAGTTGTCTTATGGTGTGCGAACAGAGACAAGCCAGTAAGAGAGAACGCTACACTACATTTCACAGCCGAGAGCGGCTTGGAATTGAAGGATGTTGATGGTACTCTCGTCTGGTCCACCAACACTTCTGCCCTCCCGGTTACTCGATTGAATATTAGTGATGGACCCAATTTGATGCTTCTCGACAGTAAAGACAATGTGATATGGCAGTCTTTTGACTACCCGACTGACACTTGGCTCCCCAACCAAAATATTTCTTCTAACAAACGTCTTACCTCTTCCAATTCCTCGTCCAACTTCGGTACAGGTTTGTTCTCTCTTACCGTGGAGGAGAAGGATCCTTACAATCGTCTCGTCGCCTTTTTTAAATCTGATCCTCCACAAAAATATAAGTCTCGCCCTGTATTCAGTTTAAATTATTTGACAACTTGCAGCGGCATCGAAGGATTCTCAAATAATGCATTGTTTAAAGTCAATAGATCAGCGCATCATTTCCAATTTATAAGGCTGGAACCTAATGGCCATCTAAATTTGTATGAATTACCCGATTATAGAAAATCATACACAATAATTTCAGAAAATCTCTTCGAAATTTTTGTTGCTGTTGATTACCGTGATTGTGATTGTGATTACCCTACAGTGTGTGGCCATTACGGGGTTTGCTCGGAAAATGGGCTTTGTAGTTGTCCTGGTGCTGATGGTAATTATAGTTACTTCACTCAATTACAAGTTTCAGAACCTAATCTGGGATGTAGACCATTTATCCCTTTTTCCTGCAAAGATGCACATCTCCACACCTTTTTGGAGCTCCGTGGGGTCACTTACTTCAATTTGGAGCCCCATCATTACTCATCGACCGATGAAGATAGCTGTAAAAAGGCATGTTTGGACAACTGCACTTGCAAAGCCGCCTTTTTCTCTCCTAGATATTGTTCTTTACAATCACAGCTCTACTCTTTAAAGTCCCATGCCAATAATAACTCTGTTGCATTTATTAAGGTTCAGAAACAGGCGTTGAAAGATAAAACAAAGTTATCTTTGGTTGCCATATTAGTATCCACTCTTTCAGTTGGTCTTGTGATCATGCTTGTTGTTTCTTGTTATTACTACAAAGTGCGAATAAACTGGAACTACAAGGAGGAGGAAGAGGGAGACAATCAAGTGATTGGATCACTAAAACGATTCCCATTTCTTGAGTTGAAATCTGCAACACGGGACTTTCAAGTAAAGCTTGGCAGAGGAGGATTTGGGTCTGTTTATGAGGGAGATTTGGCCGATGGCACCAAAGTTGCAGTGAAATGCTTAGACTCCATTGGTCAAGGCAGAAAAGAATTTCTTGCTGAGGTCAATACCATAGGGAGCATTAATCATTTCAATTTGGTGAGGCTGATTGGCTATTGTGCTGAGAAATCAAACAGACTCCTCGTTTACGAGCACGTGTGTAATGGATCTTTGGATAAATGGATCTTCAATCCAGAGAGAACACAAGCTCTTGGATGGGAAATTCGGATGAAGATAATCATGGGGTTAGCTAAGGGGCTGGAGTATCTTCACATCCTCTGCAATCCAAGCATCATTCATTTTGACATAAAACCCCAAAACATTCTTCTAGATGGGGATTTCAATGTCAAAATTTCTGATTTTGGGTTAGCAAAGTTGATTGATAGGGATCAAAGCCAAGTGCTAACTGTATTGAAGGGAACTCCAGGATACGTGGCCCCTGAATTGTTTAGTGGTACCAACATATCGGTAAAGGCTGATGTCTTCAGTTTTGGCATCGTAATACTCGAAATTGTGTTTGGGAGGAAGAATTTGGATTCGACTCCGTCGTGCCCATTGATTAATGTAGTGAAGGAAAAGGCAGAAAACGACCAGTTGCGTGATTTAGTTGATGGATACCTTGAGAATATCCAGTTACAGCAAGAAGAAGCGGTGAAGATGATAAAGATTGGGATATGGTGTTTGCAGGCTCACAACACGAGGCCGTCGATATCAACAGTATTGAAGGTTTTAGAAGGTTCAATGGATTTGGGCCCCGCTTCTGAATTTTGCTTTGCAACTATGCTACCTACTGATGAATCCCATCTACAAGCCAATTCAGCACAACTATCAACTCCGCCAGCTGCATCAATCTTATCAGGTCCTAGATGAAGCATGTAATCAATTCTTCTTTTGTTCTTGTTCTTATTAGTGTTAATGTGTTATTATTATGACTTCTTAGGTTCATGCTAGTACTATAAATATACATTCACAAGTTTCTGCGCGCATCTACCTATCCATGTTTATATTAAGCAGCAAAATTTAAAATAAGGTTTTGTACACATCCCTTTGCTTATGGAGCAGTGTACGCTCCAAATGTTTGGGAAACTGGTTTTTAAGTCATTCCAAGTACCTTTTATCATATGGTTTTTGTCCTACTTATGTTACATTCCTTTGCCTAATGATTCATTAACCTTGTTTTTCTGTTACTGTGGGGTTTTCCAGTTTTCTAGGTAGCGCGCACTACTGAATAAATACGCATGTAATCAGTTCAATGATCAATGTTACTGAATTTATGTGATGAAATGCATACCAATGAACTTGATGGATCAGTATATGACAACTACAAAAAATTTGGCAGCGATTCTGAGCTTAAAACTGTATAAGAAATTAACTCTTATAGTATGTACTTCAGTATGCTTCCATCTTCTACGTGTGGGAATTATCTTTCTTTTTCTTTCCCATAATTCTATGATCTATAACTGCTTGGTCATTTACTATTATTGACCTTTTCTTTTAATTTTAAATCACATATATCTAATTTGCACTTGTATCGCGAACACACTAATGTAGCACAACTAATTGCAACTTACGAGGGCTTGTTTTGGTTCTCAATCTAGTGTTCTACTCTTGTGCGCTTATTTTATTGTACTGTATGTAGAACTTATATTTGGAATAACTTACAGATTGTGGGTTTATTTTTCTGAGAGTATTTAAGGAATACACCTCTTGTTCTTAACATGGAGGTTCTGGACTCAATTCTTTGTTGTTTTGTGAACAGAGATCTAATACATTGATTAAGTGCAAAAAACACGAACGTCTTAGTTAAGAACATCTTGAAAATGAAACAGCCCGAAAGAATATTTAGTTTTTGTTCTTATCATTTCTCTATTCTCGTAATAGTACTGGTTGATAAAATCAAAAAAGCTCTTGAATATATAAGACAAGCATATAATGTTGGCCAAGGTGTGAGAAACAAAAAATTGCCCTTTTCCTCAACCAAGTAAATGTAGGACTGTGTGTATAAAATGCATACATGGATCTCATGTGAATCCAGTCAATGAAAAATATCCCAGAATTCTATAAGAGTAACAAGAAATGTAACAACTTAACGTCAAACAATGCATCAAAAAGTTCATATGTTATTGTGTGAAGTCCACCAGTACACTTTCTAATACATCACTCCACTGTTAACTTGGTCATCCAAGTTAGTAAGTGTGTAATCACTTGGTCCATACTTACAATTATACTACATAAAGTAACAAAATTTTCCGGAGAGAGACAGAGAGCGAGAGATTAATGGCCTGCTCCAGGACTGGGAACTGACTGCAAAATCCAGTCAATTGTTGCTAGGCAGAGAGTAAAGAGCGTTTGATTAGCGACCCTTTCAAGGCCCTCACCACTTTGTTAGCGTGACTCTATATTAGGAAGTAAACATCGTTATATTAAATACATAGTATTGTGTAATATTTATTGTATTAATTACTTAGTTGACTAGGGTGTAATTACCTTAATTATCTCGTGTAATTTTCCTAAATAAATTCCTTCAAAGGTCAGATGAATATATCGCAATTCATTCTCTCAATTCTCTCTCTAAAGTGTTCATTCTATTTGACTCACTTGGGGAAGAAGGTGGGGTAGTATTGCCCTTTGGAAGGGCATTTGGCAGTACCAAATTGTTCTCCATTCTCAATAGCTTTATTGCTTCTAGAGATGGTGCAAAGTAACAGATTGGGAAAGCCCAAAAACAAGCAACAAAATGCTTAAGGGATCCATGTAGAAACAGAGGTAATGTAAACAGAGGCTTTTAATGAGGCTTGATAAATGAGTTTCAAGTACAGAGCAAAAGAGGAACTTTGAACTGACTGAATTGTTGGGTGATAGATAGTTATATATGTTTATGTATATATTTATCTATATAATAAGAGGTAATAGTACTGTTTTTATGACTTATAGGGTGTTCCATAAAAAAGTTGGGAATGATTTGAAAATAGGTACTACTGATTTTTTTTAGTTAAAAAATATATGCTTAATTTGGTGAAATATTCTTATATTTTTTGGGTTTTAAATTGAATGAATTTCCCAGGACTGTTGGTAATTAAGTAAAAAATTCCATGAAAAATAAGAAAAGTATGGTGAACATATCACGACTCTAATCTTTTTTTCCCATCTTCTCGTAAAGTTAGAATATTTTCAATCATTTTCAAACTTTTTTTTTCAAATGATCTATAATTTTTGATCTGGAAAGTCAAAAAAATGGAGTTTCTAAGATTCAACCGTAATAGTATGAATGTGATGTTGGGCCCACCTCCACCTTGGCCGACGCGAAGACCCGTCGGCTTCCATTAAGAGTAACAATATTGTTCCCAATATGAACACTTTGTTGCACAGGTGTAGGGTATTTCTCCAAAATATCTCGTTATAAGTGTCTCTACCCTACTTATATAAACATATTAAGTTCCACATTTATTTGATGTGGGATCACTATTTGGGATACCATAGTTTGAACCAATTCATGACGCACTTGACTTGCTGTTCATTTGGTCACATTTGATTATTGGATTAATATTGAACAAAGCCAATGGCAATTTGAGTTGTTTAAAACATTCTCTAACACGATGTACTATTTACTCGGCTCCTAAGCACTGAGTAATGTGCGCATACTTGGTGCTGCATATTTACTCGGTGCTTGGGTGCCGAGACATAGGTTCAAAAAAGATATTGACTCGGCCCCTTAACAGCAGCTGTTGTAATTTATTTGGTAGTTAGGGGTCGATCAGTAAATGTTTACATATTCGTTGCTTAGGGGCCGAGACACTATTCGAGTGTTAGAGAGTGTTTTAGTGTGTGCCAATTATAGCCCCTAAATATATAAAGTCTCAAAATAAAATATGAAATATCTTATTTTTTTTATTGTTAATTTAGGTGCATAAAATAAATGTTTTCTTAAACATTGCCACTTGAGAAAATGAAAATAAGAAATAAGAAATAGGTTTTTGCGCACTCAAATAAGTGCAATGCAAATCTACTTATATAAGAAAATTAGGGTTACAAAGCTGAACCGAAAACAAAAAAAAAAGACAAAAATATACAATTCAAATCATAATTTAAGTCTAAATTTAAAAATTCTTATAACTATGGGATGTACAAAAGATACTTATAACAAAAATAATAATTATGATTCCCAACAGTGTTCTTTGTTTACAAAAGAAGGGACTTAGTTGTGCCATCAATTGACTAGACCATGAATTCCCTATTGTTCCCGATATATTTTTGCTCCTTATTCGCTTTTCGTACAACTTAAACCTGGCCTCTCTTATTTTAAAAATTATATCAAGAAACCTCTAGATTTCGCTCCTTATTTTCGCTCTTAACAAAAGAAGGGACCCGTCGGCTTTCATCTATTCTTGCACTTTATTCGATTTTCGTACAACTCAAACCTGGCCTCTCTTATTTTAAAAAATATATCAAGAAACCTCTAGAATTCGTGGTAAAACAGCCTGAACGATTATACAAAAGATCATCGGTACTATGATGATGGCACTTCATTTTGGTCTATCCTTGTGGCTAACATAGAGGGGTACTCATATATTGCGTTTGGTTTAGGATTTTTCGGTTTTGGAAAAGATAGTTTCTATCTTGTTATAGCTTTGCCCCCATTAACTAATGATACTGGTCCTAGCCCGGTTGTTGTGTGGTGCTCAAACAGAGACAACCCGATAAAAGAAAATGCTACACTATGTTTCATGGCTAAAAGAGGCATTTAATTGGAGGATGTAAACAGTACTCTCGTTTGGTCCACCAACGCTTCTTCTTTTGATCTCTCCTACTCTTTGACTGTGGGTCAAAACAGTACACTTGTCACTCTTATCAATTATGATCCCTCACAAAACCATATGTTTCTCTCTATTGTAGACTACAATGGCTTTGATAGTTGCGACAACATGGAAGCACACTCAAATTATGCATTGTTTAAAGTCAATAGTATTATGTTGGCTCCACATTTATTAGATGCTAGGTTGCAAATTAATATGGGTGCCCCATATCGATAAGCATGTGTACTAAGAAGAAGCCAATTTGGCACATATAGCGGATCGATATGGGGTTTCCCATATCGATACACGGGTATACCGAGTGTACTCAAATTAGGACCAAAATGGACAGTTTAATCCTAGGAGGTGTGAGTATCGATCTGCGGGGCAAGGAGCCATTAATTATAAATACTTGTCTAATATTTCTCTTGTAATTTGAGCGCTAGAGAGAAAATTAGGATAGGCTATCTTACCAGAGATTTTTTTTGTGAGCGTTCTAGCTAGGATAGGCTTATTGAGACAGGATTGGTGTAATTCTTGGTTAATCAATAAAGTTTCTCCCCTTCACGTGGAAGGTCCGAAGGGTAGCCACATTATGTCTCCATTATGTTTTCTCATTGCTTACACATTCAATTATCATTGTTCTTTACTGATTGTCCATATTAGCTTATTATTGGTATTGGTTTGTTGATTTTGTCAAAGATCCTATTGTTTGTCGGATTTCGCCTGCTAAATGTTTAGTCCACTCTTGAGTAATGACTTGAATATTTTATTGATGATGAAAAAGATTATTACAGAGAGAGTAGTTATGGTTGCATTTGGTTAATTTTTTGGTGATCTAAAATGCTTAGGGCTACTTCCTTTAATAGATGTAAGAAACTAGCAGTTACAATGTGATAGACTCAACTCTCCATGATTAGGAAGAAGTGGGGAAAATGGAGGGTGTTTGTTAGTGTGGTGATATAGTTGGTATTGACCATGAGACGTGCTGGTCACGCTTCATGCTGTTGCTATCACGTATTAGGCTTTAAATAACTTCAATAAGTTTTTGTGCCGAGCTTGGCCGCAGAGCAAAAACTTGGGCCATATACAGGTCAGATCACGAATAAGATATTTGTATCCCTTTTAATAACTTAATTTGACAAAGGAGGGAGTAATAGTTAATTAGGTGGAAGGGACCCTGTCCATTATATCCACAGCCTATTATTAATTGTGGTTAAGAAACAAGGATGGCCCGCCGCACTCTAGTCTTTGTAAAGACTTGTAAGGATACAAACTTGAAAGCAGTTGACTGACTTATTCTAATAGGAAGGAACAAATATATGTTCATTATCCATGCATTATTTACCATAACAAAAAAAAGGACTGAAGTTAGAATGGACTATGTAATTTATTGAAATAATTTTAAAATATTATTAATTAAATAATTAGACATAGTAATTCGATAAAAAATATGCGGTGTAAATTTAATTTTTGCATCATACTTTTAAGAATTATAATCCAAAAATTCAAAGTTAAGTTGCACTACTTTTAGAGTTTGATAAAAAAAAAAATAAACCCTTAATTTATAAAAATATTATCACTTACTTCTTTTGCACAAAATTTTCTCATACAACCCCCATTTTAAAATATCTGTAAAAATAATTCTATAAAGATGTTCACAGACAAGCCCCATTTTCCATTTTATAAATTTATTTTTGAATTGAAAAATGTAGGTCAACAATCAACATTCACGGCTCACCACAGAACAAATATATGTTCATTCGATAATGGTTATGGAGACATTTTAATTAACTATGTATTCTTTCAAGTGTTGGATGGTTTTTCATCTGTTTCTCTTCCTCCTTCCCCAGTTTTCCTACAGCTCACACTCCTCTCTTAGTTTAAATTCATTCACGAACCTTTATCAGTCATGGTATAACCCATTCTACGATTCTGTAGATAATTGGTATTATGCTAACTCTGATATTAGGCCAATCCTTTTTATTAGCACATACGAGAATGCATCTACTACGTTCGTTTTTGGATTTTTCTATAACAGAAGTACTAATGCAATAAAAGATGGTTCCTTTCTTGTTATAGCTTGGCTCCCAGCACTTCGAGTTGACGAGCTAGTTGTCTTATGGTGTGCAAACAGAGACAACCCAGTAAGACAGAACGCTACACTACATTTCACAGCCGACAGTGGCTTGGAATTGAAGGATGTTGATGGTACTCTTGTCTGGTCCACCAACACTTCTGCCCTCCCGGTTACTCGATTGAATATTAGTGATGGAGCGAATTTGATGCTTCTCGACAGTAACGACAATGTGATATGGCAGTCTTTTGACTACCCGACTGACACTTGGCTCCCCAACCAAAACATTTCTTCTAACAAAGGTCTTACCTCTTCCAATTCCTCGTCCAACTTTGGTACAGGTTTGTTCTCTCTTACCGTGGAGGGGGAGGGTCCTTACAATAGTCTCGTCGCCTTTTTTAATTCTGATCCCCCACAAAAATATAAGTCTCAATCTGTAGACTATTATTTTAATTCTTTCAGAGACTACAGCAGCATTGAAGAATTCTCAAATAATGCATTGTTTAAAGTCAATAGAACTGCGCATCGTTTCCTATATATAAAGCTGGAACATAATGGCCATCTAAATGTTTATCAATTACCCTATTATAATGAATCACAGACAATAGCTCCACTTAGTGTCTTCGAAGGGAGTGAGGATAATTGTGATTACCCTACAGTGTGTGGCAATTACGGGGTTTGCTCGGAAGACGGGCTTTGTAGTTGTCCTGGTGCTGGTGGTAATTATAGTTACTTTACTCAATTACAAGTTTTAAAACCTAGTCTGGGATGTAGACCAATTACCCCTTTGTCCTGCAAAGATGCACATCTCCACACCTTTTTAGAGCTCAATGGGGTCACTTACTTCAATTTCGAGTTCCATTACTCAAAAATGGATAGAAAGAGCTGCAAAAAGGCATGTTTGGACAACTGCACTTGTAAAGCCGCCTTTTTCAGATCTGGAAGTTGTTCTTTACAATCACAGCTGTACTCTTTAAAATCCAGTGCCCATAATTTCTCTGTCACATTTATTAAGGTTCAAAATCAGGATCTTTCAATTAAGGTTCACAATCAGGCTCCGAAAGATAAAAGAAAGTTAACTTTGGTTGCTGTATTAGTATCCACTCTTTCAGTTGGTCTTGTGATCATTCTTGTTGTTTCTTGTTATTACTACAAAATGCGAATAAACTGGAACAACATGGAGGAGGAAGAGGGAGACGATCAAGTGATTGGAGCACTGAAACGATTCCCATTTCTAGAGTTGAAATCTGCAACACGGGACTTTCAAGTAAAGCTTGGCAGAGGAGGATTTGGGTCTGTTTATGAGGGAGATTTAGCCGATGGCACCAAAGTTGCAGTGAAATGCTTAGACTCCATTGGTCAAGGCAGAAAAGAATTTCTTGCTGAGGTCAATACCATAGGGAGCAGTAATCATTTCAATTTGGTGAGGCTGATTGGCTATTGTGCCGAGAAATCAAACAGACTCCTTGTTTATGAGCACATGTGTAATGGATCTTTGGATAAATGGATCTTCAATCCAGAGAGAACACAAGTTCTTGGATGGGAACTTCGGAGGAAGATAATCATGGGGTTAGCTAAGGGGCTGGAGTATCTTCACATCCTCTGCAATCCAAGCATCATTCATTTTGACATAAAACCCCAAAACATACTTCTAGATGGGGATTTCAATGTCAAAATTTCTGATTTTGGGTTAGCAAAGTTGATCGATAGGGATCAAAGCCAAGTGCTAACTGTATTGAAGGGAACTCCAGGATACGTGGCCCCCGAATTGTTTAGTGGTACCAACATCTCGGTAAAGGCTGATGTCTTCAGTTTTGGCATCGTAATACTCGAAATTGTGTTTGGGAGGAAGAATTTGGATTCGACTCCGTCGTGCCCATTGATTAATGTAGTGAAGGAAAAGGCAGAAAACGACCAGTTGCGTGATTTAGTTGATGGATACCTTGAGAATATCCAGTTACAGCAAGAAGAAGCGGTGAAGATGATAAAGATTGGGATATGGTGTTTGCAGGCTCACAACACGAGGCCGTCCATATCAACAGTATTGAAGGTTTTAGAAGGTTCAATGGATTTGGGCCCTGCTTCTGAATTTTGCTTCGCAACTATGCTACCTACTGAATCCCATCAACGAGCCAATTCAGCGCAACTATCAACTCCACCAGCTGCATCAATCCTATCAGGTCCTAGATGAAGCATGTAATCAATTCTTCTTTTGTTCTTGTTCTTATTAGTGTTATTATTATCATTTCTTTGGTTCATGCTAGCACTATAAATATACATTCACAAGTTTCTGCGCATTTTAATATAAGGTTCTGTAAACATCCCTTCGCTTATGGAGCTGTGTAAACTCAAAATGTTTGGGAAACTGCTTTTTAAGTCATTCCGAGTACCTTTTAAGATGTGGTTTTTGTCCTACTTATGTTACATTCCTTTGCCTAATGATTCATTAACCTTGCATTTCTGTTACTGTGGGGTTTTCTAGTTTTCTAGGTGGCGCGCACTACTGAACAAATACGCATGTAATCAGTTCAATCATCAATGTTACTGAATTTATGTGACGAACCAATGAACTTGAAGGATCAGTATATGACGACTACAAAATTTTGGCAGCTAGCAATTCTGAGCTTAAACTGTATAACAAATTAACTCTTATAGTTTGTACTTCAGTATGCTTCCATCTTCTACGTGTGGGAATTATCTTTCTTTTTCTTTAGCATAATTCTGGAATGATCTATAACTGCTGGGTCACTTACTATTATTGACCTTTTCTTTTAATTTTAAATCACATATATCTGATTTGCACTTGCATCGTGTACACATTAATGTAGCACCACTAATTGCAACTTATGAGGGCTTGTTTTTCTTCTAAATCTAGTGTTCTGCTCTTGTGCGCTTATTTTATCGTACCGTATGTAGGACTTATATTTGGAATACGTTACAGAGTGTGGGTTTGTTTTTCTGAGAGCATTTAAGGAATACATCTATTGTTCTTAACATGGAGGTTCCGGACTCTATTCTTTGTTGTTTTGTGAACAGTGGAGTTCTAATTTACAATGGACTGAATACTTAGTTTTGTGAGAAAGATCATGACCAAATAATATTCTATTTGTACTAAATGAAAATTCACATTTTTAATTCATACATATATTATGTTTTATTTATGTTGTTTTCGAAAAGCAGGAACTACTTGTTCTCGAATTGGCTTCATTTTTTGATTATTAATGATCTTTCACGAGGCATTTGTTTGATTTCCAAAAAAAGAAGTAAAAGTAATAATGTTAATGTCTATGGTCTAAGATTAAACTTTTGATTACACTCCAAAAAAGAAATTTGACTTTAATTTGAAATATTCAAAAACTAAAATTTGACTCTTATTTTAAGATAAAGGAAAAGCTCTTGTGCATGTTTATCTCTTGGGAACAAACCTCATTCCAATAAGGCAAGTACAGCGGCAAACTTTTAAAATTAGACCCCCTTTAATAATTAAAAATTAAACAACTATTTTTTTTTTAGAAAATAATAATAAAGGACATTACATAAATAGTGGTTATAATAAAGGATATCCATTTAAAATTATTAGTTTAAAGGAAAAAATTTTAATTAAGGACAAAATATTAATTATTTTATAATTTTAATTAATTAAGTTGAATTCCAATACAACCCTTCTTAAAGATAAAGCCATTTCTCACCATTAAGTTGACAATGACTTGGTTGATAGAGCCATTTCTCACCAAATTAATGATCATGATAATGCTGCCTTAATCTCCATTCTCACTGACAATGAAATTAAAGCAGCATTGTTTAAACTCAATCCTTACTCAGCCCCTAGCCCTGATGGTTTCAGTGGCCTATTCTTCAAAACATGTTGGGACATCATTGCTTCAGATTTTTGTTCTGCCATCAAGAGGTTTTTTGTTCATAATTGGGTCCTTCTAGGTTTCAATTCCAATTTCATCACTCTCATTCCCAAAACCCCCAATGCTGACAGAATTGAATCTTATAGAGCCATTGCCCTAGCTAATTTTGCCTTCAAAGTTGTTAACCTAATGTCTTAATCTTATTTTGATAATAACAATAAATCAATCATGTGTAATTTAACATGTCTTTTGATATAAGTATACAGGCTATTTACTTGGAAAATTTAAGAAAAACATAACAATGCTTACTCTTTTACTATTCGATCATTGGACAAAACAAGGAAGATCAAATATCTCAATGCAAATCATGAAGCACAAATGATCAAAAGACTATATGAAAAGCTTCAAGGAAAAAGCTTCAAATGAAGATCAATCCGAAGAAACAAATCAAAGCATTCGAAGACTCGTTAATTCATTAATTGAGTGAGTGCTTAAGATTTATGTAAAGTTACTTTATTGATCAAATCCTTATAGCTCAAACGTATTCATGCATCTTTTAAAGATTGATTCAAACAAGCTTGAAATTGAATTTATTTGAAAAATATCATTTTACAAAGACCAAGTTTCAAAATAAATTCATATTAATTTTAAATGATCATATTTTAAGTTCTAATAAAAATAGGTATCTTAGAAACATATCTTTGAGGTTCACAAATCATTATATTTGTATTTGGAACTAAATTGTTAAATTGCAAAAATATTTTTATTTTACATTTAAAATTCGCTCAATTTTCGCACAGTTTTGATCTAACGGTAAGATAGAGGCCTTCCCGGACTCCAATCATTTTTAAATTTTTACAGTAGTTAGACAACATCTCTTAGCACTTTTGACTAAAATTTGAGCATGATCCAACGGTCAGATTAGGAAAAATTATCAAAACAAATTTGAATTTTTTGTTAAAACTAGCTGTTGGAAAGTTTGAAAATGTATACCTTTGACCCAAAAACTTTCTTAATTATCCCCAACGGCCATATGGTGTTGCAAGCTATAAATATGAGGTCCTAGACATGTTTTAACACAACCTTGAATCATTTTAATACTCTATTATTCATATATTCAAATATACAAAGATTCAAGAACACATTTTGATCAATCTTTCATCTTTTGAGCAATATATTTTTGATCAATCTTGATAACTCTAGTGTGAGCTTCATTTGTAATCTTCAAATACACTTGAGAGTTATTGTATTGGTGTGTATCACCACAAATAATTCATTCTTCATTTCAAAAGAGAGTTTGTCTCTTTGTAGAGCAAGAGAGCATATCTTGTGAGAAGTGTAGTGTGTATAACTACATTGTGAGTGTTGTGTGCATAACAACATTTGTATTGAGGTTTGACCTTCACCCGAAGAAGATTGAATAGTAAAAATTCTCGGGGAACTAACCGAGCGCGGATATATGGTTTAGGAAACCGAACCGTGAGGACAAAAAGTCTCGAGCTTTAAATTGGTTTAATCTCTCTAAACTCAAGCTCTCTTCATTCCACGCATATTGAGTTCCTTGATCGAATTTACTCAAATTCGAGCCTCGGGAGATGAATTTGTGTTCCGAAGGGGCCGTTGTGACTCAAAGGCCTTTAATAAGTTATATTAGTATGTTTAAGTGTGTTAGCATGACCACAAGTCATTTTGGATGGATCGAGTAAGTAATCGGCTCGTATATAGCAAGTATTAGTCCTACGCGATTAATGGATTTTGTCCGACTTTGAAGATGCAAATCTCCTTCATCCAAAGTCCAAATGAGTCCCCGTTTTTGGCATATCTTCATCTTAATCTCGTCTACAACTTTCGTGTTTTGGCCGAGATCCAATTCCAGCTCCTTGATGCCCAAAAGTGGTTGCGAAGTCAGGCTGTTGACCAAAAACTGAAGGAGGCGGAATTTATACCATGTAGTTGACTACATGGAAGTGAGGTGAGTCGACTACCTCATGTAGTCGACTACATGAACAGTAGGGAGTCGACAACATCGTACTGGCGAGATTTTTTATATATTTCTTCTTCTCCTTTCTTCCTCATTTCACACCACCAATGGAGAGCTCTTAGAGAGAGAGTGAGAGGCGATTTTGAAGGGGTTTGTGGTGCTTTGATATACACACCTTCATCACACAAACCCACACCAAACAAAACATCATCATCATCTTCTCCACCCTCATCCACCATTTCTAGGGTTTTTGGAGAAATTTGGGGGTTTTTGCGTATGCGCGGTTCCGACTCGATTCTTCTGCAATACATCGAGGGATTGACCCTCCTAAGGTGGGAAAAATAGTTTTTAAACTCCTTTTTCAACTTATTGTATCTATTACGTACCAAATCCCGCATAACCTAGTGTTTCTACTCAAAATACATACTCATGTGGCTTTGGGGGTAATTTATGCATTTTTTTACAGATTGAGTTTAACATATTATGATTATAAATTACTACTTTGACATGAAACCCCAATTTCTATGCCATTTATGGTAAGATTCATACGAAACCCTTACGTACGGGTGTGAACACCCCAATCCACGACTCTCGTACGAACTCTAATTTTCTTAAAAACAAGCATCTTGTATTAAGTGTTGAGTCATCATGCATATAGAAGACCGTTAGGAAAGACTCCATTTCCGGCTACGTTGGGAGTCTGATATAACCTTTGTTGCCTCTTCGCTTACTAGGACGGGGATCGAGTTATTTTCGAGTGTTCCCGTGCAATTTTGTGAGCCAACCGCAGCCCCCAACCGCATGCTCCCAGCCGTACGGCTACTTGCCAGCCGTACGGTTGGCACCCTAACCGCACGCGCCAGCCGCACGCCACTAGCCGCACGCCCCAGCCGCACGCCCCAGCCGCACGCCCTGCGGCTACACCCAACCGCACGCTACCAGCCGCACGCCCTGTGGCTACCCCCTGCGGTTGGCCTCTTTTGGAGCCTTTTTTGGCGAGATTTTTGCTATAAATAGGACCCTTGGGCTCTCATTTGAGGACATGAACACTCACTAGTGTTTTTAGTAAGGCGAAGTTCTGTTAAAATCATTAGAGAGTCTTCTTTTAGAGAATTTCTAGTGAGAGAAAGGTTAGTAAGAAAGAAGGCTAGTGAGAGAAAGCTTTAGAAAAAGAAAGTTCTAGAGAGAGAAGGAGGCAAGCAAGGCAATCAGGCAAGGTTCTCATTTCTTCTTCAGGCGCATCAGGTACGTCTTTCTTCCACTCTACTAATTTCAATACTTCATTTGAATTCATATTTTAATACAGAAAATTAGATAACTTGCAAAGAAGTTCGTTGCTTTCTAAACTAGTCTACTCTAAACTGTAATAGAAAATCTAAAACCTGTTTT
The DNA here is from genome assembly GCA_021464415.1 of Lonicera japonica. Lineage (NCBI taxonomy): Eukaryota > Viridiplantae > Streptophyta > Magnoliopsida > Dipsacales > Caprifoliaceae > Lonicera > Lonicera japonica. The sequence continues at coordinate 26,316,322 of CM038471.1, forward strand.
GACACGTTTTCAAAACAAACAAAAATACAAAAACAGTTTCCAAAAGAAAGGAACCACGAGACTCTGATTTCATTCTACGAATGAATACGTAGGCGCTCGCAAAGCTCGAGTCTGATTTCAAAATACTGTTTTAAATCGAATTTATCTAGAAAGGATTATTCTGAAAACCATTCCAACTACTTGCAAGATATCTAAAATAGCAAGTAGATACATGATCCATTAAGAGACCGAAAGGGCGAATTGGGTGCCTAACACCTTCCCAATTCGTAACGTAGTTCCCGAACCCTAGCAAAGTAATTTTTCAATGAATCTCTGGTTTCAAACGTATGAAAGATAATTCGTTTTCGAACTATCCTTCGTAGAAACTTTTGTTTGTTTTCTTGTAAAACAAACTGGCGACTCTACAAAACACGTCTTTTAAAGAAAATTGAGAACGAGGACTCTTTTCTCTCGGGTCGCGCGGGTCCGGATTCTCACAACAGGTACTGGGGTGAACCAAATGATATGATACGCATACATATGAGCATATACCTAAACTTAAATGTGTTTTTAAGATAAGATTTCATATATGGGTGGTATTCGTGTTGTGTTTGAGCTATGTACTGGGCCATTTTTTTGAGATTCGTACATACTTAGCCAGTCTGTAAATATGTTGGGCAGTGGAAATGCCTGTTTTGGAATGTAAAAGGTATTTTAACCTTATGGGAAGGTTATATGGGATTTATATGTTATATAAACAGTATGATCTTTTACTTAGTGCCAGGTTATGGCAATCCCAATATACCTTCCAAGTTTTAGTGTTTCCTTCTTTAAACTATTAGTTGACGGACTTGGCTAACATATTTATGCACGATGAGGATACCACCATAGTTTTCAGATACATATGCATGCGTATGAATATCTTTGGAAACATCCTAGTCTTATGCATATATATACCTATCCTTATTGCTTGTACACGGTTGAGAAATAAACTATATGGTACTTTAAAATGATATACATATGTACTTGGGATTTTCTTGGATTTCTATATCGGTTAACCACACCGTTCGTACCAGATAGATATTGGTTATTCATGTAGCGTGTGCCTTTGTGGCTGCGTGAGGTAGCGTGTGCCTTTGTGGCTGCGTGAGGTAGCGTCAGTAGATGTGAAAATCCTAGAAGTGAGGATGATATATATGATATGACATGATGATAGATCTGGTCGAGGTGTCGTGGCATCTATTATACAGATTCGGGCTATAGATTATTACTGTTTCATATTTACAGTTTTATAAATATATAAATGTATCCTGGAGATACAGGTTTTTACACGATTTACAGAAAAGCCCGATAAACCTATGTTCTATCTATTTTATTATGATTTGGGAATTGGGAGAGCATGTATATGCATTTCACGAAATATTTTAAGTCCATCGGCTGCTTCAGAAATGTAGTATATATATTTACACTTGTACATACAAAAAGGAATGTATATTACATAGAGGAGATTTATTACACAGAAGCAGCATATAAACTAACCTTATTTTTATTATATTGCTTTGCAAGGCATCCATGGTTTTCTAACCTATTTTCTTATATAGAAACCTTATAGTTCCCACTGAGCCCGTTTGGCTCACTCCCATTTTCCAAATAGTTTTGCAGGTATTTCTCGGGGATGGTACGCTTACGGATCCTTAGTTAGCTCTGAGGGCCGGTTGCCAAAGTCTTTAGGAAGAGACTTGCATTATATACCTTAAACTATTATCATGGTGTGTATATTGGATTTCCAAGTGTATAATTTTTATGAGATTGGGGCGTTGGAGGCGTTGTACAAACATTTTTATACGAATGTGGAGTATTGATTGTAAATGGATTTATTTATACATTATGACAGATTTTGGTTTACCATATGAATAAAATCAACATGCCAGATTTTCTTTTAAAATGACTTTACTACTTGAACATGTTTTTGGAATAAAATCCTAAGTTTTACTACTTCTTACCCGTCGTCGTGTACGACTTCTTGGCTAACCGGGTCCCGGAGGCATTATCCTCTAAAACGGGATTTCGGGCGTCTTAAGTTGGTATCAGAGGTATTGGTCTGAGTTTCCTCGTGGGATTAATGGGTAGATCTTAAATTAGTAATGCGAACGTTGGCGGCGTCCCTCGATAGTTAATACGTCCTCTTGCGTTAGGACTCTACCGCTATAATTTTGGAAAATGGGAGAATTGTGAAATATGATGCAGCTTGTCTAGGCTACGTCTATTCATAGAGTTTATTCAAAAAACTAAATTTCGTTGGCCTCTTTTGCAAAATTATTTCAGTTATTGGCTCCTATATCACCTATTACATATGTACTTCATATACTTGGGATTAGTTCTGCCACTACGTGAGCACAAGGTGACTGATGAATTATGTTATAGTCATCCGCCGGCCAACGGTTGACTATTTGATAAATCACCAGTCCACTGTTGCTAACTGAGGCTAGAACGTGGCATACTCATGGATGAGTGGCTGCTAAAGTCCCTTTCCCCGTGTTTACCCCATTGCTTTTTCTTCGGTTTTCATGAGGGGTAAACCTAGTATGTGGTTGATCATTCCTCTTCTTATCCGTACGGCAGTGTTTAAGTTAGCAAGCCTAGTTAAGAGAGAGGGAACATGTAGACTACCTCTAACTTAGTTATTATGACTCAAGTGAACATTCATTTTCTTTTGTAATCACCTCGACCAAGAGGCTGTTTATATTGGAGGACTATTCTCATCTATGACGGCGATGAAAGATTTCTTAATAATTAGTGCGGGAGTAATGAAATGATTAAGTTGGGTTATGTATGAGTTAGTGCCCCAATTGAAAAATCTTGTATTGGTATGGGTAATGTGGGGATCTCTTTAATGATCCTAATGACTATTAAATGCTCATACTTGTGGTAACCCTCGAAGTAGATAGGTGTATGCCTGTGGTGCCACTTAACCACCGTAATTACTTTCTGTGTGGTCCATCATTTTATTTCTGACATATGACGTTCAGTATGCTTCTTCTTAAATCAGGTGAGTTCATGGGATAAGATGAAGTCTATTTAGTCACCCTATACTCAACAAACCTGTAATATACTCTGTTCTCTAGATAGAGGAAGAGAATCCTTAAAAGCATCCGTAAGAGGGTCATTCATTACTCACTTACGAACCTATCTTGCCTTATGGTGAGGAATCCATTATGGATCCGTTCGGAGATAACTCTCATTCTTTCTTGATTTGGGGGAGTTATCAGAGTAACGCAGCGAAAGCTAGGTGGCTTATCGACCCGAGGTCGTGTTAATTAGACATTTGAAATCTTCTTACTATTGACAAGTTTATCGCATTTGGACATGTAGAAATTCAGGGTAAGGAAGGAGTTAGAAGTAAGCTCCTTTAGTAGATCTTGGCAGTTAGTATCGACGTATTAGTCATATCTCTTGGCGTAAGGGATGTAACACTCAGTAAAATCTATCTATTACGTATTAGTTCCTATGAGATCTTATACTCATTTTCCGTTGAATTCCCTTGGTGGATCTTGACATCTAGTATTTGCCAAACAGTCGTACCTTTTGGACTAAGGGATAGAACTTTTAGTATAACTTACCTAATATGTATTCAGCTTCATAAAGATCCAATACTTCCTTCCTTTGTTATCTCCTTAAGCTAAACTTTAAGGACACATTCAATTTGAGTACAGTTCCTTTATTTTCGATTGAAAAAGCTTATTATTATTGCTCAACGTTAGTCTGAGGACTCACTTATTATGACCTAGTGAACTTTATTTTAAAAATTCCTCATAATAAAAAGGTATAGCGCCTCTGAGACTTAAGGCGGATCATTGTTCCACCCTTATTAAGACAGCACCTATGTGATGAACATTTTTGAGAATCATTTCCACCTTTCTGTGTTGATACTCATCCAGGGTGGTATGCATATTAGTAGTGAAGCAAAATTTCGCTACAGGAAAGTTTAGAGTGGAAATCAAATCCTAAGTTCAGAGAGAGTGGGAGTTTTTCTACCCCATTTTAACAATTAAAAAGATTATTAGGTTGGTATTTCAAGCTAGACATGTTCTACTCTATCTTTAGTTATATCTTGGAGATTGAAGTGGTGCTCTACATTCAAGTTGTGTCGATACCAATTTTACACAAACCTTTAAGGAAGAGTGTTGGCATTTAAACCATGAGAGGTGGGCCTCGTTTCCACCACCATTTATCTATTTTTCTTTATTTATTTATAATTGTCGAAACTTATTTAGCTTGAAAATAGCCCAAGTTGTTATACCAGACAAGGGTTACACTATTGGGAGAGCGCGAGTTTGCTAGAGAGCGTATTTGCAGTACACAATCTAATTCAATTGCTTCATGCATGGTAAATTTTTGACAAAATCCCGAAGCACATCTTTCATAAGAGGATAGATTGCTAACCCCAAATAGAGCTCAGATGTCTTATCTTCTTTTCTCATTCAATCCTTGTTTAGCAAATGTTTGAACCGTGAACGAGGAGGTGTATATTATTTTCATATTGAATAGGAGAAAGATGCCGTTGCATAACTCCTTTTCTTGATAATGACATTCATCGCCAACTCGATATCAAGAAACTTTTATATTCTAGAATCATGATTTTGAAGGATGACTAAATTGTGGGCACATATCAGTGATCCTAGTGAAGCTTTGATATTCCCATAAGCTCTTAGTGATTCGATCTATCCTGACTATTTGATATATTCAACCTTAAATTCTATCCTTAGATATTTTACGCAGAATGGTTGATTCCATTTTATCCTGGAATCTATTACGATTTTATGTGTTACGGAAGTCCTATTCTAGAATTGACTAAGCCTTCACCGTATCTATCCTGCTTTTAGGTAGGGCAAGGGATCTGGATGTTGAGAAGCGAGATATTTTTATATAGCCTTTAGAATTAGGCTAGCTCCGTAGGTTTGATGTATTATCACCTCATATCTCCTCATTCCTAAGGACGGAGTAACATTCTAAGGATAAATCCCTTATTGGCAAGGAGGAGCCTTGTGAACATTATTATGTTTGGATCAGTACAAAATCCTCTGAGTGCACTAGTGTATGTTAGTAATTCCAGCTCTTACACTTCTAGTGATGAAACTTATTATATGCTTCCTCTCATAAGTGATGAACTCTGATTTATATAACTGTCCTCATCTTATACCACTATGATTAGAATTATTGGAGATTGGATGACGACGTTATGACTCAAGGACAAGCATTAAAAGCTTTGACCGTTTGATTGATGATTCGTGCATGGGACTTAAGAATTGGAGACTATGAATTTTGGTATTCAACATTCCCATTAGTAATTCATGTAATATGTTTAGTTATTTACTTCGATTTGAGTTCTGGACTATGAGTTGGTCTAATGCATGTTAAAGGGTCAAGCGCTATATTGCACGAGCGTGTCGTGTTGAGAGTTTTCCTTTGAAAGTAAGTTCGGAGAGCTCAAATCCGGTGGTTCTGTTTTGTATTATTCATTGAGATCATGCTTTTCAATTTGAAATCTCAAAGTGGGCATATCCCGTTTTTGGGTGCAAATCCCCTTTTAAGGAGGGGAGACCACGGGGAAATTGAAATCCGTGTGTTCTTTTGCTTCATAATCCTCTTACTAGAATTTCGAGGATGAAATTGTTTAAGGAGGAGAGGTTGTAACAACCCGTTTCTTCATTCCACGCGTATTGAGTTCCTTGATCGAATTTACTCAAATTCAAGCCTCGGGAGATCAAATTGTGTTCCGAAGGTGCCGTTGTGACTCAAAGGCCTTCAATAAGTTATATTAGTATGTTTAAGTGTGTTAGAATGAACACAAGTCATTTCGGATGGATCGAGTAAGAAATCGGCTCGTATATAGCAAGTATCAGTCCTACGCGATTAATGGATTTTGTCCGACTTTGAAGATGCATATCTCCTTCATCTGAACTCCAAATGAGTCCCTGTTTTCGGCCATGTCTTCATCTTAATCCCCTTTAAAACGTTTATGTTTTGGCTGAGACCCAATTCTAGCTCCTTGATGCCCAAAAGTGGTTGCAAAATCGGCCTGTTGACTAAAAACTGAAGGAGGCAGAATTTATACCATGTAGTCGACTACATGGAAGTGAGGTGAGTCGACTACCTCATGTAGTCGACTACATGAACAGTAGGGAGTCGACTACATCATACTGGAGAGATTTTTTATATATTTCGACTTCTCCTTTCTTCCTCATTTCACATCACCAATGGAGAGCTCTTAGAGAGAGAGTGAGAGGTGATTTTGAAGGGGTTTGTGGTGCTTTCATATACACACCTTCATCACACAAACCTAAAACAAACAAAACATCATCATCATCATATTCATCATCTTCTCCACCCACATCCACCATTTCTAGGGTTTTTGGAGAAATTTGGGGGTTTTTGCGTATGCGCGGTTCCGGCTCGATTCTTCTGCAATACATCGAGGGATTGACCCTCCTAAGGTGGGAACAATAGTATTTAAACTCCTTTTTTAACTTATTGTATCTATTACGTACCAAATCCCACATAACCTAGGGTTTCTACTCAATATACATACTCATGGGGCTTTGGGGGTAATTTATCCTATTTTACTAATTGAGTTTAACATATTATGATTATAAATTACTACTTTGACATGAAACCACAATTTCTATGCCATTTATGGTAAGATTCATACGAAACCCTTACGTACGGGTACTGGGGTGAACCAAATGATATGATACGCATACATATGAGCATATACCTAAACTTAAATGTGTTTTTAAGGTAAGATTTCATATATAGGTGGTATTCGTGTTGTGTTTAAGCTACGTACTGGGCCATTTTTATGAGATTCTTACATACTTAGCCAGTCTGTAAATATGTTGGGCAGTGGAAATGCCTATTTTGAAATGTAAAAGGTATTTTAACTTCATGGGAAGGTTATATGGGATTTATATGTTATATAAACAGTATGATCTTTTACTTTATGCCAGGTTGTGGCAATCCCACTATACCTTCCAAGTTCTAGTGTTTCCTTCTTTAAAATATCAGTTGACGGACTTGGCTAACATATTTATGCACGATGAGGATACCACCATAGTTTTTAGATACATATGCATGCGTATGAATATCTTTGGAAAAATCCTAGTCTTATGCATATATATACCTATCCTTATTGCTTGTACACGCTTGAGAAATGAACTATATGGTACTTTGAAATGATATACATATGTACTTGGGATTTTCTTGGATTTCTATATCGGTTAACCACACCATTCGTACCAGATAGATATTGGTTATTACATGTAGCGTGTGCCTTTATGGCTGTGTGAGGTAGCGTACACCTTTGTGGCTGCGTGAGGTAGCGTCTAGGTGGACCTGGTCGGTGGTCCATGCCTTGGGGGCAGAAGAAACCGAGTTGCCGGCTATTTCTGTGCACTGTAGATGTGAAAATCCTAGACGTGAGGATGATATATATGATATGACATGATGATAGATTTGGTCGCGGTGTCGTGGCATCTATTATACATATTCGGGCTATAGATTATTATTGTTTCATATTTACAGTTTTATAAATATATAAATGTATCTTGGAGATACAGGTTTTTACACGATTTATAAAAAAGTCCGATAAACCTATGTTTAATCTATTTTATTATGATTTGGGAATTGGGAGAGCATGTATATGCATTTCACGAAATATTTTAAGTGCATCGGCTACTTCAGAAATGTAGTATATATATTTACACTTGTACATACAAAAAGGAATGTATATTACATAGAGGAGATTTATTACACAGAAGCAGCATATAAATTAACTTTATTTTCATTATATTGCATTGCATGGCATTCATGGTTTTCTAACCTATTTTCTTATATAGAAACCTTATAGTTCCCACGGAGCCCGTTTGGCTCACTCCCATTTTCCAAATAGTTTTGCAGGTGTTTCTCGGGGATGGTATGCTTACGGATCCTTAGTTAGCTCTGATGGCCGGTTGCCAAAGTCTTTGGGAAGAGACTTGTATTATATACCTTAAACTATTATCATGGTGTGTATATTGGATTTCCAAGTGTATAATTTCTATGACATTGGGACCTCGTTGGAGGCGTTGTACAAACATTTTTATACGAATGTGGAGTATTGATTGTAAATGGATTTATTTATACATTATGACATATTTTGGTTTACCATATGAATAAACTCCACATGCCAGATTTTCTTTTAAAATGACTTTACTACTTGAAGATGTTTTTGGTATAAAATCCTAAGTTTTACTACTTCTTACCCGTCGTCCCGTACAACTCCGTGGTTAACCGGGTCCCGGAGGCATTATCCTCTAAAACGGGATTTCGGGCGTCACAGCGCGCCATTATGGGGGGGGGATTGTTGGAGGTAAATCCATAATTGCGTTCCTCTCCGTGGTGAATCCGGAGGGTATATCCAGTGTGCAGGTTATCGATGCCATGGCGCTCTAATGGGCCTTGCGTATAAGGAAATAAAGTTGGGCCTTCGCTAACAGCTATAACTTTTGGCGCAATGGTAAGCGCTTGATCCTCACAATTGGTATCAGAGGTTGTACTCTTTTTTTTATTTAACAATCTTAGATTTTACGTTCATGTCTATATCTCAAGGAACCGGTTTTTTCGAAGGTCTCTCCACCTATAGACCAACTCTATTTGATGGTAAAAATTATAGTTATTGAAAAAGTATAATGAGTATATTTTTACAATCTAGTGATTTTGAACAATGGAGAGTTGTACTTGAAGGACCCTATGAAATTACCAAAAGAGATGATAGTGGAAAAATTGTTCCTAAGAAAATGTCCGAGTATGATGAAAATGATATTAAGAAAATTCAATATAATGCTAAAGCCTTAAATGCTTTAAATTGTGCATTAAGCATGGATGAATATAACAAAAATTTTAGTTGCAAAATGGCCAAAGAAATTTGGGATAAACTTGAGATTTCCTACGAAGGAACCACTCAAGTTAAAGACGATAACATAAATATGCTTGTTCATGATTATGAATTATTTAAAATGGAGCCTAATGAATCTCTTGCTTCCATGCATAGTAGATTTTCTATTATTACTAATAATTTGGATCTTCTTGGAAAAGTTTATTCTAATGAAGAAAAGATAAGAAAAATTCTTAGGATTCTTCCAAAGAAGTGGCGTCCAAAAGTGACAGCGATTCAAGAAGCAAAGAATCTCAAAACACTCAGCATGGACGAGCTTTTGGGATCTCTAAAAACTCATGAGAAGGAACTTCAAAGAGAAGAAGAAGTGGATACAAAATCAAAGAAAACTTTAGCTCTCAAAACTATCCAACATGAAGATAATGATGTATCAATGGATGGTGATGAAGACATGGCGCTTCTATCTAAAAAAATTAAAAAATTTCTAGCTAAGAAGAAAAATTCTCAAGGAAATGATAACAAATATCCATCATCCTCTAGAAGAAACAATGATCGATCAAATCAACAAAGAGGAGAAAATGAAGAAATCAAAAAGTGATATCGTTGCCATGAACCCGGTCATATCAAGCCAAATTGTCCAGTTAGAAAGAAGGAGAAAAGGGATAAATGAGATAAAGTATTCAAACAAGTGAAGCATGCACTAAAAGGAACATGGAGCAATTCCGAAGAAGGAGAATCGGATGCCGATTCTAGCGATGAAGAAAAGGCTAACCTTTGTCTTATGACAAATGAAGATAAGGTAAACTCTAACTATAGCTCATTTAGTGATAATTTTGATGATAATGAAAGTGTGCATAATGAATATGATGAATTATTCACCATGTTTAAAGAATTACATATTAAATTTGAAATTCTCTCAAAAAGATATACAAGTCTCAAGAAAGAAAATTCAATTACTTCTACCAAATGTGAAACTTTAGAAAAGGAAAACATTGATTTTAAAAAGGAAATCAATTATTTGAAAAAAAGGAAAAGAAAAGGAGATTTCAAACCTACTTGCACTAGAAAATGAGGATTTGAAAGAAAAAGTAAAGGATTTAACTAATAGTCTAACTAAGTTTGCAAATGGAAAAGATAACTTGGATAAACTATTAGGAGTACAAAGGTGTGTATTTGATAAAGCCGGTTTGGGTTACAATCAAATCCATAACCAAAAGGATTATAATTTTTTTTTCAAAATATACACACCGCATAATCCCACTAATCTTTGTTCATTCTGTGGAAGAAACACTCATATTGCACATTCTTGTTATTACAAAGAAAAGAATTTTGCTCAGAACAAACTTGCTTGGATTCCTAAAGGAACCACTATGTACGCTAACCCCAAAGGACCCAACTTATTTTGAGTACCAAAAAAGAAGTTGTTTAAGATTTTGGTGTAGGTTTGCATGAAAGAAAAAGCTAGCAAAATAAAATGGTTATTGGATAGTGGATGCTCGAAACACATGACGGGAGAAAAGAGAAATTTCTTGAGTCTCACTCCTAAACGAGGAGGGAACGTCACATTTAGAGACAACGCCAAAGGCAAAAGTATTGGTATAAGTAAAGTTGGTAAGAAATCTTCTTATATTGATAATGTTTTACTTGTTGACGGTTTAAAAAATAATTTGCTTAGTATTAGTCAATTGTGTGATAAAGGTTATGAAGTTATTTTTAAAACCGAATGTTCCATTGTTAAAAATATTAGTGAAAATTCTATCTTGTTTATTGCTTATAAATCTAATAACGTATATACTCTTGAACTTGATGATTTGTTTCAACAAGATGTTAAATGTTTATCCGTGTTGAATGATGCTTCTTGGTTATGGCATAGAAGATTAGGTCATGCTAATATGGATTTAATTCACAAATTATCTAAAAAGGAATTAGTTAAAGGATTGCCTAGAACTAAATTTGCTAAAGATAGAATTTGTGATGCATGCCAACTTAGTAAACAACACAAGTCTTCATTTTGTATGTTATTGTAAATTAACAATAATTTTACAGTCTCAAAATCATTATCCGTCATTCAAAGAAAAGAAGGTAAAAGAATCTGAAGATCATCAGCATCAAAATTCAAAACAGCATCGAGACTAGAAGAAGAATAATCAACAAAATTATGCTCCATATCTAATAGAGCTGTCCAATCAGGACTCATTGGCTCAGCAACCTCCGCAACAGTACCACTTTGAGAAAATTGTGATGAATAACCTTCCAAAGCAGGTTGGTAATCTGACAGAGTCGGATATGCCGGCAAACCCACATTAGTTATAAAAGCACTATGGTCTGAAAGATTCTCGGTAGTCGAAAGAATTTCAAGTGCAACATTTTCTGCTAATGATAGGAGCCCTGAAGAACCTCTAGGAGGAGCAAAAGAAATGCATGGCTTAACGCTGGAAGACTCTCCTAATTGAGCCTCTAACGCTGTCACCCAAGATTGTAACTCTTGTACCTTCTGTTCAAGAGAAACAATGAGCTCAGTATAGCCTTTACTGGGATTCTCGACTCTCGCCTTAGCTTCAAAAAGAAATGAATTGAGAGTCTCAAAATATTGATGTTCATGAATATTTTGTAAAATATTTGCAATACTCTTCACCCCGGAAACGGTGAAAATTGTGCGATAATCTTGACGACTAATCACATCCAAAAAAATTTGTGCATATTCATACCATGGCTGACATCTCTTGCGTCTATAAGTGCAAGCAGCACAAGAAGAAATTGTATAATGGAAGGTATTCGACATACTTGTGATTTGCTTTCCCTTACTCATGGGTACCCCATATAAAAGTTATAAGAAGAAAATGGATCTCGAGGGAGACAACAAGAAAAAGGGGACAAGAGGCATCTAGCACTGAAAGAATCCTGAAAACAAAATGCTGTCATCCTAAAAAGTCAAAAATACAACGCCCTCCGCGTGCATCTAGAATCCACCGCTCTCGCACGGTCTAGATCCCTTTTTGATGTTGACATTGGGGGAGAAAATGTGTGCGATAAGATTTGTTTTCTGCGTTAAGATTTTTTATACTAACTTTGAATGTTGTGGTAAGATTTTTTATACTGACTTTAAATGTTGTAGTAAGATTTTAAATGCTTTAAACTGACTTTAATTTATTTTTTTGAAAGCTTTATTTAAAAAAAAAATTAAAATTTGTTTTTTTTTAAACTATCTCAAATATTTGCAATACTTTTTAATTATTATCTTTGCATAAATTGAGGGGGAGCATATTATTCATTTACATTTATATGCTATTTATGCTTGTTATTGTTAACACACATTAATTTATTGTCATCGTTAAAAAGGGAGAGATTGTTGACCTAAGGTCTTAATCTTATTTTGATAATAACAATAAATCAATCATGTGTAGTTTGGGAGCATATTATTCATTTACACATATATGCTATTTAAGCTTGTTATTGTTAACACACATCAATTTATTGTCATCATCAAAAAGGGGGAGATTGTTGACCTAAGGTCTTAATCTTATTTTGATAATAACAATAAATCAATCATGTGTAATTTAACTTGTCTTTTGATATAAGTATACAATTCATTTACTTGGACAATTCAAGAAAAACATGACAAGGATTACTCTTTAACTATTCGATCATTGGACAAGACAAGGAACATCAAATCTCTCAATGCAAATCATGAAGCACAAAGGATCAAAATACTATATGAAAAGCTTCAAATGAAGATCAATCCGAAGAAACAAATCAAAGCATTCAAAGACTCGTTAATTCAGTAATTGAGTGAGTGCTTAAGATTTATGTAAAGTTACTTTATTGATCAAATCCTTATAGCTCAAACGTATTCATGTATCTTTTACAGATTGATTCAAACAAGCTTGAAATTGAATTTATTTGAAAAATATCATTTTATAAAGACTGAGTTTCAAAATAAATTCATATTAATTTTAAATGATCATATTTTAAGTTCTAATAAAAATAGATATATTAGAAACATATCTTTGAGGTTCACAAATCATTATATTTGTATTTGGAATTAAATTGTTAAATTGCAAAAATGTTTTTATTTTACATTTAAATTTCGCTCAATTTTCGCACAGTTTTGATCTTACGGTAAGATGGAGGCCTTCCCGGACTCCGATCATTTTTAAATTTTTACAGTAGTTAGACAACATCTCTTAACACTTTTGACTAAAATTTGAGCATGATCCAACAGTTAGATTAGGAGAAATTATCAAAAGAAATTTGAATTTTTTGTCAAAACTAGTTGTTGGAAAGTTTGAAAATGTATACCTTTGACCCAAAAGCTTTCTTAATCATCCCCAACGGCCATATGGTTTTGCAAACTATAAATATGAGGTCCTAGACATGTTTTAACACAACCTTGAATCATTTTAATACTCTAGTATTCATATATTCAAATATATAAAGATTCAAGAACACATTTTGATCAATCTTGATAACTCTAGTGTGAGCTTCAGTTGTAATCTTCAAATACACTTGAGAGTTATTGTATTGGTGTGTATCACCACAAATAATTCATTCTTCATTTCAAAAGAGAGTTTGTCTCTTTGTAGAGCAAGAGAGGATATCTTGTGAGAAGTGTAGTGTGTATAACTACATTATGAGTGTTGTGTGCATAATAACATTTGTATTGAGGTTTGATCTTCAACCGAAGAAGATTGAATAGTGAAAATTTTCGGAGAACTAACTGAGCTCGGACGTATGGTTTAGGAAACCGAACCGTGAGGACAAAAAGTCTCGAGCTTCAAATTGGTTTAATCTCTCTAAACTCAAGTTCTCTTTTTATTGCTATATTATTGCTTGTATTTTGAGAATGCTTATTTGCTTGTCTCGGAATTTATTGCTTGAAATTTATTATTTCCTTGATATTGTTGCTTAGCTAAGTTACTTTGCTTAAATATTTTAAAAACGTTTTAATTCCGCATTAAGTTTTTAAAACCCTATTCAACCCCCTCTAGGATTGTTTTTCGACAAACAAAACTCATTCCCAAAATTCTTATAGATAGGCTTGCTTTGATTGCCCCTAAAATAATATCTCCTAATCAGACTGCCTTCATCAAAGGAAGAAACATCCATCATAGCATTGCTCTTGCTTCCAGATGCTTTAATCTTCTTGATAGAAAGGCTTATGGTGGTAACACTGCCCTCAAAATTGATTTAGTTAAAGCCTTTAATACTCTTGACCAGGCTTTCCTTCTATCTGTTCTTAAAGCTTTTGGCTTTGATAATAAATTTGTTACCTGGATTGATATATTGCTCAATTATGCCAAGCTATCAATTCTCATTAAAGGCACTCCTCATAGATATTTTTCCTGTGTTAGGGGTGTTAGACAAGGTGACCCCCTAAGTCCAATTCTCTTTTGCACAGCTGAAGAAGTTCTTAGTAGGAGCATAAGCATGGCTGTTGACAATGGCTCTTTTAAAGGAATATCCTCTCCTAGAGGAATCTCTTCTCCCTCTCACATTCTGTATGCTAATGATGTTCTTATCTTCAGTAATGGCTCCATTTCCAGCTTCAAAACTATCATAATCATCAAGGAGTATTCAGAAATTTCAGGGCAAATTATGAACACTGCTACGAGCAAAGTTTACATTGGTAAAGGGGCAGTTGTTAAGAAACATCATATCTGTCATGCTCTAAACATGGAGATGGATCAGGGTCCTTTCACCTACCTAGGAGTTCTCATTTTCAAAGGTTCTCCTAAGAAAGCTTATCTTCAAGTGATTGCTGACAAAATTAAATGTAAGCTAGAGGGTTGGCAAGGCAGGCTTCTATCCATGGCTGGTGGAGTTGACCTTGTTAAGAATGTGGTTACCCTCATGCTTACCCACTCATTTATGATCTGTTAGTGGCATGTTCTTCTTTTAAAATAACTACAACAATGGATGAGGAATTTCATTTGGTGTGGTGATATTCAAACCAAGAAAATCATCACAGTTGCTTGGCACAAAGTTTGCTCTCCTCTCCTTATTAGTGGCCTGGATATTAGGAACTTGGTGAATCTTAATTAGGCTGCTCCCCTCAAATCCACATGGGGCATGCTTATGCACAACTCTTTATGGAGTCAATTTATGATGGCAAGGTTTGCCATCAAATTCTTCCAATCTCAAGCATCTTACAAAGCCTCCTCCATCTGGTCAAGAAAAAAATTCTCCCTTGCCATCACAAAGCTCCATGCTAAATGGATAGTTGGGGATGGCACCGGCATAAAAATATGGAAAGATGATTGATGCACTAATATCCCCATTCCCCATTCCTCCTTCCCATGTTCCCTAGACCAATGCCTCAGCAACTGGATCACCCACAGTGCTTGGAATACTCCTATTTGGCTAAGAGTTAATTTCCTAGCCTTCAACTCCATAGTTATAGCAATCCCCCTTCCCATTCTTCCTATTGGTGATACTATGGTTTGGCCTTACTCTTCTAAGGGGCACCTCACTTTCAAAGATGCTTACAACTTCTTTCACAAATCCTCTAGCAATCACATTTTCCACAAATTCTGGTCCACTTTCATCCCCGCCAGAGCTTTAACTTTTGTTTGGTGAATGTTTCATAATGTTGTTCCCTCACAAGGCTCTCTTCAATATAAAGGCATCAGCACAGTTTCAAGGTGTTGCATGTGTCAACATCATATTAAACCCACTTCTCATGTTCTAGTCCAATGTGGTTTTTGATGGAGACATAAATTCAGGATCGTTTGATATTGCGTATAGATTAAACAAAAAAAAAAACTTATGCTAAAACCCTATAAGAATAAAGGGATTTCACCTTTGTGGATCATGTAGAGGATCCATACGAGGAGACTAGGGTTTGAAAGCATCAGATTGCGATTTGGTCAGATTTTTTTTAATTCTCGCTGGGCTGCGAAAATTAATTTTTTTTGCCACCGAAACGACTTCTGATCGTCCTGATTTTATGCGCAATAATTGTAACTTTGTGTTCCGAACCACATATCCAAAAATCAGCGCGATCCAACGGTAGGATCAAAAGTTACGATTGATTTACGACTGCTGTGCCGAAAAACCTAAAGATCTTCTATTGTATTCCTTCTGCCATCAAATCTTGCACCGAGTGTGGGCTACGGTATCCCAAAGATTTTTTTCTCTCTCAATAGAACAAACCCTAACTCATGAGAATTATTGTTATCTTGAGAAGAGACAAGGGCGGCGTATATATAAGGCTACGATAGGGACCTTAAGGAGAAATAAGTGTTTGGGCTTCCTATGGAAAGTTGGAATCCTAATTCTACTATGAATTAGTTCCTTCCATAAACTATAATTCACACCACTAAAGAATTATAATTGCACTCCCGTCCTTATCTCAAAATTATATTTCGAGCTCCTTGTTATTAAATACTTATTATTCTCCCCACGTTAAGATTACAGATAACCGTCATTTAAATTAAATTACTGACAATTATATTTAAATGAATTCTTAATCCTTGAGCCTACCACTTAACTTATTTGACATGTCGGATTAACATAATCCACCTGCAGGGTTTGACATGATCAAAACTTATAAGCTTCTCAAGGGGCTATCATCAATCCTTATACCGGGACGCGGATTCCATCAATAATTAATATTCATCATACATATAGTGTCGTCATCCAATTCACGAAGATTATTGATCCATAAATTAATCTCACTCATAATGAGTCAAAAGAACAAACACTACATATATATGTCTATTAATTATTTCAAGATTAAGAGTATAAGTAATCATAATAACCATGGGATTTTAAATTATTTTATATAGACAGTATAAAAACAATTAACCCAAACTGGTCATATTCAATACACACAAAGTGTACTAGCACAACGAGTTAAAACTATACCGTTTCCTGTAGTTAAGATAAACTACTAAAACTTGTGCTACAATCCGACCGATGGGTGTCCAATTCCATCTAAGACTGTGAACCATTAAACTTATATTCCACAAGAACTGATGATATGATCTTCTGTGTGTAAGCTATACTCTACACACCAAATCATCTACTATATGGAATAAAAGACACACATGCACAATATTTAAATAAATAATATAATGCAACCATTGCCTATAAAGATTCTCATTAAAATAGCAAAACCAAATTTATAACATATCCAAACCAATAAGAAAAATATGGCTTTTAGTATATCACTCTAACAATCTCCCACTTAGACTAAAAGCCATGCAGCTATGCATCTCACTCCCATTCCCTCAACGTGAACACTCTATGTGTTTTCCTTTCTTATGAATCCTCGGCTCTTTCGAGCTCGCAACCGTTTCACTATTATCAAAATAAAGTGAAATAGCTTATAACACTGAAGGTGCCACATCTAGATTCATATGAAAGTTCCTGAGCCAAATTGCTGCCTTAGCTGTTTCTAAAGTAGCCAGATATTCAGCTTTCATGGTGGAGTCAGCAATGCCTGACTGCTTGATACTCCTCCAACCAATGACTCCACCTCTTAGAGTAAACACATAACTTGAAGTTGACTTTCTGGAATCCTAACTTCTGACTAAAAATCCTTGTTTGTGTATCCAACAAGTACTAGACTATTTGCCTGATAAACCAACATAAAATCTTGAGTCCTTTTAAGGTACTTAAGTATATGTTTTACCGCAGTCCAGTGTTCTTTCCCTAGATTAGACTGATATCTACTAACCATACCAATGGTAAAGCAAATGTATGGTCTAGTACACAATATAGCATACATGAGGCTTCCCACTGCCGAAGCATAAAGAATTCCCTTCATCCTCTCTATCTCATCATGTGTCTTATGACATTGATCTTGGATAAAGTGATTCCATACCTAAAAAGGGAGAAATCCTTTCTTGGAATCTTGTATACTAACTCTGGCAAGAATTGTATTGACGTAAGTACTTTGGATAAGCCCAACATCCTATTTATCCAATCTCGCATAAGCTTAATACCAAGGATGTGACTGGCTTCTCATAAGCCCTTCATATCGAACTGACTTGTTAATCATACCCTCACTGAAGATAATATTCATGTATCGCTTCCAATAAGTAAGATATTATCCACATACAATACCTAGAATACCATCGCGCTTCGGCTGCGCCTTTTGTACACACAAGACTCATCTGAACATTGATCAGAACCAAAAGATTTGATTTCATGGTCAAAACAGATGTTCCAAGATCTAGACACTTGCTTAAGCCCATAAATGGGCTTCTTCAGCTTGCACAACATGTGCTCTTGGCCCTTTGCTATGAATCCTTCTGGTTGCATCATAGATGCTTTTATCAAGACTTCCATTAAGAAAATCTGTCTTGACATCCGCTTGCCAAATCTCGTAATTAAGATGAGCCGCAATGGATAAGAGAATCTGAATAGACTTTGGCATGGCTATTGGCAAAAAGGTTTCATCATAATCGATCCCCTTCTTTCTGAGTGATCCCTTTTAGCAGCAAGCCTTGATTTAAGTCAGTCTAATCCTCTCTATCTCTTATATACCCACTTGCATCCGATAGGTTTTATCCCTTCGGGGGGTTTTATAAGATCCCAGACTTTGTTAGAGTACATGGACTCTATTTCAGATTTCATAACCCTTTGCCATTTTCTGTATCTTTATCTTGAAGTACTTCATTGTAGTTAAAAATGGTTCATTTCTTATTCATCAGGGACCTTGTCATAAGACTCTCCCAAGAACATAAAACGACCAGGTTAACGAACAACCCTCCCACTACGACGAGGCACTACTTGTGTTTGTGTACATTGTGCAAATATTGAACATACTAACTCACTATCCACACGTTGTGCTGGTTCAAGAACCTACGTATTAGTGATTTGTTCAAGATGTGCATAAGTATCGGCAATCCTCCCACTACGACTAGGTAATGGAATGTCGATATCCATTTACTGTGGTATTTCCTCTTGTACTAAAGGTATAGACGAATTGTGCCCTGTTTTTCTCTCCTCTTATTTCCACTACAACAACATTACTTCTGGGCTTATGGTTTATGATATAATCCTCTTCTAAGAATCTGGCATTGATAACAATAACCTTAAATTCTCGAGGATTATAAAATAAACCACCATTGATTCATTTTGGATACGTAACAAAGAAATACACTTCTATTCTTAATTCCAACAAATCCACATTACCTTTCAGCACATGTGCTGGACTACCCCATACCCGAATATGCTGCATACTAGGCTTACGCCCAGTCCGCAATTCTATGGGTATAGTAGGTACTGACTTTGATGGTACCAAGTTCAGAATATATACAGCTATTTCTAAAGCATATCCCCAAAAAGAATCAGGTAGGTCTGAATAACTCGTCATAGATCTTACCATTTCTATAAGAGTCTTATTCCTTCTTTCTGCTACACCATCATGCTGTGGCATCCTCGGTGCAGACAACTGGGATGCAATCCCATTCTCTAATAAGTATTCCTTGAACTATCCCAAGAGGTATTCACCACCACGATCTGATCGTAGTGACTTGATACATTTTCCTAGATGCTTCTCCGTTTCTGTTTTAAATTCTTTGAATTTTTCAAAGACTTCAGACTTACGTCGCATTAAGTAAATGTATCTATACTTTAAATAATCATCTACAAAAGTGATGAATACTCAAAGCCTTCTCTAGTTTGGACATTCATGTGACCATACAAATCAGAGTGAACCAGTTTTAACTATTCTTTAGCGCTATAGCCTTTTGCCGAGAATGATCTCTTAGTCATTTTACTTTATAAACAGGATTCACAAACTGGAAGTGCCTCCACTTCCAATGAACCTAATGGCCCATTTTCGACCAGTTTTTGAATTCTTTTTAGATTAATATGACCGAGGCGTAAATGCCAAAAATACATTTGGTTCATTTTGAAGGTTCCTTTCTCTTAATTGGTAAACCATTAATGCTATTCAATTCACTCAATTGTAGTACTGACAAATCAGGATTTATTTTTTTTCTAATGATAACTGATTTATCATTAAAATAAATAAAATATTTGTCCTCAACCAATCTAGAAATAGAAATCAAATTCCTTCTAATGGAAGATACATATAGACATTACTTAATCATTAATATCCTATTCTGACTAAACTGAAGATAAATATCTTCTACTGCAACTGTTGTCACATTCGTAGCTGCCCATATGTAAATTTTCTCTATTTTTAAGTTGTCTGGTTTCCTGAAACCCCTGCAAAGTATTGCAGACATGATTAGTGGCTCCCGAATCTACACACCAGGTACTGGTAGATTAGACCACTAAACAAGATACAACAACAAATAGATGAAATTTACATATGTTGTTATAACGGTTTAGAAAACAGGGACAATCTTTCTTCAAATGCACTTTCTACTGACAGTGAAAACATTGGCCCTTAGGCTTTTTCACTCCTCCTAGAGGTTCAGCAACTGCTGCACGCACTGCTCCTTGTGGGACTGCAGCTTATGCATTCTTCTTCTTCGTTTCTTGCTTTTGGGCATAGAAGTTGAAGCTTTCTCAGTCACTAGAGTACTAGCCAGCTTACCAAGAAGTTCCTCAACTGCTTAGAATTCTTTAAGAAGTTCCAACAACGAATAAAGCTAATTCATGTTGTAATTCTGTCAGAATCTCTTAAATAAATCCATCAGCGACTGGAGAATGATATCGACCTGAGTTTCCCCATCGATTTCAACTCCAAAGATCTCTTAGTTCATTCACAAGACCGATCATCTTCAAAACAAGATCTTTAACTCGGGTTTCTTTAGTAATAGTCGTGTTCATGAGGTATTTCGTCGAAACCTACCTTGCGACATGATCCTGATCCTCAAAAATATCTTTGAGGTTCAGCATTATGTCGTTGGCGGTGGCAAAAGACTAATATGCTAATGTTGTAGTACATTTGACAAAAATGCCAGAATGTAAATCCACGCCATCTCATCAGCCTTTTTCCACCTCCGGCAAGCCTGGGTTTCCTGATCGGTCTCCCCTTTACCAGGTTTTGCTGGACAAGACTCAATGAGCACAAACTTGTACTCTTTAACAGTAAGCACAATGTTCAAGTTCCCTTTTTAGTCAATATAGTTAGGTCCAATCAATTTGTTTTAGTTGAGAATGATTAAAAGTGGATTGAAAGAGTTTTCCATTTTAAAACTTGAGAATCACATACAAATTATGATGGACAATAATAACTTTGAACACATATTTTAAATATGGTACCCTCTACCATTTCAAAAAGCGTTCACCAACAGCCTAAGACTTTGAACAATATGCCCCGTTAATGAGGTCGTCTATTATTCATTATTTCTTAGACAGATGTAAACCTATTAAATTTTACTATCTAGACAATCCTTTATCGTCAAGCAATAAATACTATCTTAGACAATCCTTTATTGTCAAGTAAAATTTAAATAGCCGACTTCCTTTGGTCCTACAAATAATAGTAGAGACTCAGTTGGAGAGCATACTATTATTTATATCTAAGTGTATACCATCATTTAATTTAGTCCAATGATTCTGCAATTTATTCTCTCCGATATGGAGGTGAGCACTAAAACCCACACGAAAAATAAATCACACCATTTAAAATTATCAGTCAGTGAAATTTGTACAATGATTCCGCAATCTATTCTTTCCGATATGGAGGTGAGCACTATAACACACACAAAGAATAAATTACATCATTTACAAACCAATCATGGAGACCGTGGGATTTTTATGTGAAAAAATCCCTCACCCACTTAGTATTTAAAACATTATTTTCTGAGGGTTAAGAAAATTTTATATTAAATTATAGTCAACTAAAATACAAGGGTATGAAATATAAAAGACATGTGTAATAAAATTATTTTGCTGCTTTTTTTAAAAAAAACTTATATTTTTCAATTACGCAAATTTATATTTATATACCCTTTTTTAATTTGACAAGAACTAAATATAAAATAAAAGGTGATCTAGGTATGGTCATGTATCCATGTTGTCCAAAATTATAAGGAAACCTAATAATTAAACACATATGACCAACACACAATCACACAAAGTATTAAACCATTCAATAATAAGAATAATTAAATCCCTGCTATTATGGTCCAAGCTTCATCATCCCTAGTCTGTTGAAAAACCTGTTACGACTTACGTTGCCACTTCACTGACTATGTCGGGAATCAACCTTGGTGGAAACGCCTTCTTCAACATTCTTCGTTAAAGAAACTGCAATCTTAGATACAAAGGTCCTATGCCTCCATTTAAGGAGTTCACACATAAACTATTATATCTAAACTGTAAATAAAATTACATAGATCCTATGCCTCATTTTAAGGAGTTCACAAATCTGATCTAAATTTAATTTACAACCATGAATTAAAACCCAAATCATCATGCACATTAAAATTAACCACGGATAAAAATATCGTGGGATCCAATCACATAAAACATAATTATGTGACCATAATAGCGGGACAAGAACACTGCAAAACAAAGGTTAGCGAGTTCTACGTTCTATCCAACAACAACATGCATGAATATATTTAACTGAACAACATGGCTAGTTTAATCCATACGTAGTATCAAAGAAAAACCAATCCCTCTGATACCAATTGATGGAGACATAAATTCAAGATCGATTGTTAGAGTGATATACTAAAAGTTTTGCCTTCTTAGTTTGAAAATGGTTTTTCTCCATTTTTAATTTTCACACCTTTCCCACTTCATCTCCCATTGATCTATGAAATTTCATCTCTTCAAGAAAATGGGGCACTCAAGTGTCTAATGTTTGGCTGGCTGGTACCTCTATCACTTTTCACAAAATTTGGGAAATACGAAATGATGTCATTTTCAATAACTCTAAGCTCAACCTTACAGCTTTCAAACATCACCTGATTTCTCAAATTTCTCAGCTTGGTGATCTTATTCCTGGCTACATGAATAACATTGTGGAGGATCTCCTCATTCTTAAAAAATTCAACATGACTGGCAAAGCTAGGCCTTAGTGTTTTGGACTCCCCCCCAGGTTGGCTGAAAGTTAATACAGATGGTATGGCCAATGGCTGCCTTGGTCCTGCTTCTATTGGAGGAATTTTCAGAAATTGTAGAGGTTTTTGCAAGGGTGATTTTGCAGGAAATATTGGAAATCACAATGCCTTCTATACTGAACTGAATGCTCTTATACAATTCATAGAATTTGCTTGGATTAATGGATGTAAAAAGATATGGATTGAAATGGATTCCCAAACTACTCTTAAGTGCCTGCTCAACACCAAATCTTTGTTCCATGGTAGCTAGCCAATAGATGGGATAACTATAGATACTACCTCCACCAGATGTCATTCTATGCCTCTCACAGCTATAAAGAAGCCAACACTGTTGCTGATGAACTCTCAAAAGTTGGTATGAATCTAGATCATATTCAATGGTGGCCTTCCTTTCCTCAAGCAACTGCCCAGCAATTCGACAATGATTTTAATCGTAGGCCAAACTATAGATTTAGACAATCTTTCTTATTGTATTTTTCCGTCAGCTTTTCCTCTGCTTTGTAATTTACTATTTTGCTTTATTTTGGTTGTTTGGTCATTGATCTTTATTTGATTTAAAGATCAAGATGCAAACATTACTTGGTATAGGCATAGTATTTCGTTTTGTTTGCCTACTTTGTATATTTCTCTTATTAAGCCTAGTGGGTGGGCTTTTGTAACCCACATTTGGATTATTCACATTAAGTAGTTTAATGTATTACACTATTGCCTAACGGCATAGTGGATTTTCTCCAAAAAAAAAAAAGAAGAAGATAAATACAAGCAAATAAATATATAATTAAATCTGAAATTTAATCAATGAAAATAAATTCGAACACTTATCTCAAGAAAACCAAACAAGAAGATAAATATAAGAATTATTCAAAGAAAGTCAAAGGAATAAAATGTCTCAAACTAGCCGAACATACTACAGACATATCATAATTGGTTATTCCTTTATTTGGCGTTTTATGTGTACATGCAGACATAATTCGTTATTCCTTTTCTTTTTAAGTGTCTTTCTAATATTCTAGAGTATTTAACCAATTTGACACCTTAACTATTAACATTTTTCAAACTATCAGCTAAACTATATTTTTTGTTGACACGTCAACTATTAGTTTTGTCAATTTGACACCTCCGTTACATTCAATTAATAAATCTAACGGACTAAGTGCCAAATTGACACTTTTCACTCAACTTTTATTTTCCTCAATTTTTATTAAACAACGATGCGGGCTCATAACTCTGTAACGTGGTGTCGGAATGAATCATCGTTAGAACTATTTGTTAGAACACATCAATCTACAAGTTTTATATTTTGACCGAATTTCGAATAACGCATCTCAAAGGTGTAATCAGTAGCTCAAGTTGGGGTTTTGCATGGATTAAAACAATGACAGATGCATATGCATGCCTCCAACTTCAGGCACTAATTACACTCTCGAGATGCATGATTCATAATTCGGCTAAAACATGAAAGTTGTAAAGGGATATGTGTTCTAACAAATAGTCCAAATGACGAGTCATTTGAAAATCGCATGATACATTTACGGTCTTGCAAAATTGATAAAAGAATCATTTATTTTTTTCCTTAAATATGTTTTTTTTTCATTTTCTTTTCCCTCGATTTCCTTAATTCAATCTTCTGAGGGAAAAAAGAGGAAGAAATTAGATTAAAAAATTAAAATTTTGACTTCTTTACAGGCAAGTTAATTTCACATATAAAACAAATTTAAGGAAAATTTTAGATCCAAAAAAATGAGTTTCTTACCTACCTCAAATATCATTAGTGACACTTTATATACATATCTTGTAACAATTTTGATGCATTGCAAAAAAAATTTAGGCTGCTAAGAGTTGTTTTTACAAATACCCGTGTATTTCCATTAAAAAATATTTGAGTTAGTTACTTAATTTCTATAAAAATCCAATTATAATGTAATTTCTACTTTATTTTATAAATAACAACATAAAAATAAGTTTATTTTTTTAGAATTAATTTAATTGCTTAGAGATGGTAGAAAATGAATTCCTAATTAAAAAGACAAAATAATAATTTTATACTTTTGTATATTATATGTATGTATATATATATATATATATATTTGTTATCCTACACTCGTGGGATTAAATAATCCCACCTCTAAGGTGGTATTATGTTATCCGGCATTTTGTGGGATAAAAGAGTAAAGCGGGATTAATTTATCCCATATGATGTCCTATCCCCTCTTATTCGATCTAGCACTAAAAGTGGGATAAGATAAATATGTCTAACACTAAATACAGGATAGGAAAAATCTATCCTGACCCCTGTTATATCCAGCCCACCAAACACATCCTTGGTGTTACCCTTGATATGTAAGTTAGGCATAAGTTAATTTATTCTTAGTTATTTTGTTGGGTTTCTTTCTTATTGTAGGACTACAATTAATAGGGTATTGGCCCAATGAATAAAAGCCCACTAATTACTTACTCTTTGTACCGTCCCCGTTATTCATTTTCCATCATGACCTACACATAATATTCTTTTTTTTTTACCTACATGAATTTGCTCTACAGTTTTCTTAGTTTGTCATCACCTTATGCTTATCAAAATATCTAGCCGCCGGTACACAAGTGATTCCCTCACGACATATCTAGGTGTAGACTTGATCGTGTGACATCCTATATTATTTAGGACTAGGGTATACCCGTGCCATCCGACACGGTGAAAAAAAAAATATGATAATATGATAAAAAAATATAATGTGTAGTAAATTTAAATCATAAATTCAATATATCTTTATGCTGAAAAAACTAAAAGTATACTAGATTAGACCGACTTGTTTTTAATTTTTTAAAAAGTCTTTTAATCATAATCTAACCACATAACGACAAAATTAATCAGTCTACTTTGAGCCCTTTGTCTAGTCTAATCTAGTCTAACGTTATGAACAACTGAAACGTAAGTTCAACATATCTTCAAGCTGAAAAAACTAAAAGTATACCGGATTGTATCGACTTGTTTTTAATTTTTTAAAGAAGCTTTTAATCATAATCCAACCACATAATGTAGATCCTAAAAATGACAGATTGAGATGACCAATACTGTACAAACACATAACGTACTACCTTAAATGTTACACAATAATTTTTCTTGATTTTTTTTTGAATAATTATATAGTCATGATGGATCTTGTGTAATTGATCTTGATTAGTAGATTTTAAATATTAAATTTTGAATTTTTTATTTTAAGTTATGGCATTTTTAATGTAGATACAAGTATTAGTACGTGAGAGTTTATTGTGTGTATATTATTAGTCTGAGTGTTTTAACTTTGATGTGACACCTTGCTATGTGTATAAAACTCACCCAATAGTATAGAACTAATGCACACCATAACATGTGTATTTTAAACCATTAGATTCTTATACTTTTTGAGAAAATTTTGATCAAATTAAGATGGTGTTTTATAATATAGATTACCATCATTTGATCACTCCATGCTTTATGTTTATATTTTTATTCTTTTGCTTGACAATCTCCTTCCTTACTCTCACTTGTTACTTATTGATACGTAAGCATTATATGATATTTTATTATTATGGTGATCAGTCCATTCATATCATTTTTAAAGATTTTTAATCATCCAATCCGTTTCTCCATAAAAAGTTGTAGTTTTTTTATAGAATAATTAATTAAATTTGTCCTCAACTAAAGAGTTGTCCTCAAAACTATTCCATTAAAAAGTTTGTCTTTTGTTAGAAAGAGAGTGACATTCGTCCTCATAAAAAAAACCTAATTTTTTTTTACGTTGTCTCCTTTCCGTTCTTCTTGAAAAGCAAGAACTATAGTTCATAGGATTGAGTCATCCTAATAAAAAACGCTACGTATGCGTCATACAGAAAGTTTGATTCTTAATTTAAGATATTATGAAGAAAAATAAAGATATTTAAAAAATAAAAACAAAAAGTATGTTTCAAAAATAAAAATATAAGTACATAAGTTAAAAAAAATGTTACCAAATTCTGCCAACATTCAAACACACAAAAAACTAGCCAGCTTCTATGAAATTAAATTTCCAATCTTAACCACTGTGACAGAGTACTTTTTGCGACAAAAGTTGACCTACAATTACTTTATACGTGTATTTAAATTCACATAATCTCAAAATTTGGGAACTAAAAAACCCTCTATTTTGGGTGTCCAAGGTTGCTGCCTTGATGGCCTTCCCCTTTGGCTGGACCTGATTCTAATGGTCATTTTTGTAGGATTCAATCTATCCTATATTCCAAAAATGGAAAGTTTGAAACAATTGGAATTTTGGTTTTGGAAATGGGATGCAGTTACTATTTCATGATCGAGCATGTACAGATGATTGATTCAACCTTTGATAAAAAAGATATACCTTAGCTATATTTCATCTCTTCAACAAGTTTAGTAATGAGCATAATGCCCCTTTTTTTCCGATAGCAAGAACAACCTATGATTAGCTTTTCGGAAAATTTTCAAACGAACAATTTCAGAAGAGTTGGTATAATGACGTACATGTTATAATCTCGCTCAAAACCATTCGAAGTTCTCTATTAAAAACCCAACTAATTTAGTCATAATTATAGATTTAAACATTCACTTATAAACACCCAAAATCAAATCTATATACAAATTGTAATACCTCGTATTCTAATTAGCCGTTAATTCTTCCATGTCAAGCGTAGTGCCTCTCTTACTAACACTTTGGGCGGTGATCTTTCATTCTTGAATGCATTCTGGGAATTTACACCTCAACACATGTTCCATTGGTGGAATCAGACTCGTACGTGTGGTTGTTCTGCATTTAGTGTGGCCCGTATGTGATACGAGGTGTCAGTCGCATAACTCAGTGGTTGGTACACGATGATGATTTCCTTGTATGCTTCGTGTTTCCATATGTCCTTCATTTCTTATCCAAATGATTGTCAGTTCATATTCCTAGTTACGTTTCCGTGTGTTGTACATATTCCGTGTTTAGTCCAAGTCTAGAATTGAACATCTCTAAGGCCAAAATGATCGTTGAAGTCAAGCGGCAGAATTGAAGCTGTGTACCAGAATATCCCTTTAAGACCCGTTCCGGTACACAATTGCCTCAGTGTTTTGAGATCCTAGCTAAGTGCACCATAATAAAACTATTTTATCAGATGTAGAAAATAAGCCAAAAATTTTAGACGAGAATGCCCAAAGAGAAGCCATCGACTTGATTTCACTACAAGAAAACATAGCTTTAGCAAGGAAATTTTAGTGACAAAATTAAATTCATCGCTAGACATGCCTTATTAGTGAGAAAATTTCAATATTCCTCGCTATATGAAATTAAATGAAAATTTACATTTTGTGACAAAATTATTTTCTCACTATTACCTAATATCTTATGAGGTTATAAATAATCCTCACTACATATATTTTTTTCGTCATAAAAGACAAGTGAAAAATATTTTTCTTTTCTCGCTATACAACTATTGTGAAGATGTAAAACCTTTATCGACAAACATTTTTCCTCATTAAAGTTACATTTTCTTATAGAGTTTTGCTCCACACCTCTTGAGCCTGCAATGATCTGTATTCAAAAATCTTAGAATTGGATTCCTGCCACACATACCAGGTTGTTTCCATACAACAACACCTCCACAGCATCTTTGCCTTCTTCTTATTGCCCTTGAAGTACCATTCAATGGCCAAAAGATCATGCCATGACTTTGGCAGGGCTGCTACCAAATCAAACTCCATTTGAATCTTATTCCAAATAATTAACTTGTGCAAAATGACAATGAACTAACATGTTGTCAATGGATTCCATGTCCCTTTTACAAAAACACACCAACACGAAAAGATGGAAAGATAAGGCCGTCTAATTTGGAGCAATTCATACGTGTTTTGTAACACCCCGTGTTACGGATTATAGGCTTTGAGTCCAAATCGCATCACAAAAGTCGAGTTTACAAGTAAATTTTTCAACATTCCCGCGTAAAAACTGATTTTATTGACCAAACTTGTAAAATTCACCAAAAATTCATTTTAACTCCTTTTCAAGTCAATCCAAAGCCCTATGTTAGATAATGAGCTATATTTTGACACATATTTTTGTGACATCTTTAATGCATAACAGGCACCTGTTTGGGGTCCAAATTAGACAGGCGACAGTTTATGTAAAACAGGCACCTGTTGGGGAAAAACAGGCGACTATTTTAGGTCGGTTGGTGAGATTCTTTAGAATTCTAAAGCCTTCCTTGTCCCTTTATATATATATATATATATATTTTATTCCCTACTGAAAGATAGGATTTCTCTCATTATTCTCTCTACATTTTCGCCTCCGGAATGCTTCCGGATCATGTTTCGCCTTTAGGGAAGATCAATCTACGGATCGAGAGGGAAGTGTCGATGTAGGAACTTCGATGTCTTGATGACTGCGGCTTTGGTTATGTCTTCATATTGAGGTTAAGGTATAGGAAGTATTTCATATGCATTCCGTTAAGCTATAGAGCATTCCTTTGTTATCTTTATCCTTGTATTCATCTTGTTGTCGCGTATTCTTTGGCTCGATTGTACTATGGCTGGCCTTGCTTGCTATATGTGATATATGTGTGGCTGAAGTGCTTTGGTAATCGATTGGCACATAGCTCAAGTTCACTTTTTGGGATTTGCCAATTAATATCTAATAGCCCGGGTTGCAACGTCCGCGAAGAGGGCATGGGTGAGGTGAGGCATGAATTGGCATGGTGGTACTTGGCATGTGGCCATAAAAGAACTGGGTATGAGGCTGAATAGGTGAATTGATGTGGATATGCTCGTTGATTATTTGTTGTTGTTCCGTGGATTTCATTTCTCCTCTGTATATAGTGTACTTCGCTATACATGTTTTTCATCCACAGGTGCTCATGGTGGGGACACGGGATGGGATGGTGAGAACTTGTGGGAGAATTTTAGAGGTTGTAGAATTTGATTTCGTTGTATTTTGGAATTATATTGTAATAAATGGATAAATTGTATCTATCTATTCATTTCTTATCGCCCCCAAAGGCGGGGCGTTACATATTTACCTTTTTGTAAGAAGCTAACAAGCAAATACCTTTACCTTAGGTGGTATACCAACTTTCCAAATTGTTTTGTAAGGCACAAAGAGCACATCATTCGATGAATTGATTAATAACTTAAGTAGGATTTACAAGAAAAGAAACCGTATTTTCCCCTACCTAAACTCTATTGTCCTTTTCCGACCTAGAGAGTTTGATATTACCCACCACAATCATCAAGGCCAAGAATTCCTTAATCTCCCTATCATTAAGATTTCTACAAAAGGATAAGTCCTATGAATAAGAATTTTTGAAATCCCAACGAACAATCAAAGCAATCAAGGAGTTAGTATTGAGAGAAACCCTTTGAAGCCGAGGAAAAAGAGAAGCTAGTGGAGAGGACCCAACCCATATGTCTTCCTAAAATTAAATTTTATCCCCTATCCAAACCTTTAGCAGAGTGAAGGATAAGAATGTATCGAGGCCAATAGAGATGGCCTTCCATGGATTGCGATGAGATCCTCTAGACACCACATTAGAATCCCATCTGTAATTATGAATGTCGTATTTACTTTTGATTAGTAAACACCAAAAAGAATCTTTCTCCAAAGGAAATCTCCAAAGCCACTTTCCCAAGAGAGCCTCATTTTTCCTTAGGAGATTACAATAGCCTAACCTCCTTTAACTTTGTTTTTTGACACAATGTTCCAACTAACTAAATGAACACTTCTATGCTCCTTAAACCCTCCCAAAAAAAATCTTAACAATTTTTCAATCTCTTTAAAAGACATCCCTTCATTAATCCGAACAGGCATTTTGAGAAGAGAAATTACTTCGGAATACTTTAAAAGACCGATTGAATTAATGTCAATATATCCCCTCTAGAAAGACATCCTTTCATTAATCCTTCCGATCTTTTCAAAAAAAATTCTATGACGGGATTTAAAATCCTACTCTTAGCGGATTGTCACGCAGTGGCATACCCAACTAGGACAAATTGTAAATGTGATAAATTCACCTTATGCCTCCTAATTTTGAACCCCTCTATTAATCTAACATCTCTCGCCTTTTCCACTAACCAATTGAGAACATCCGTCATTAAGACAAAAAGGAAAAGGGATAAAGGATTCCCTTGCCTATCTTCCCTAATGGCATTGAAGGTATTCCTAGGTCTCCCGTTGATCATTATAGATAAAGTGGTGGAATAGAGACCACCTCTAATCCAATTCTCCACCTCTCCCCAAACCCCTTTTTGTCAAGAACTTGATCAATGAAATTCCATTCCATTTAATCATAAGCTTTTTCAAAATCTATTTTGAACACTATCCCTTTGGTTTTTTTTTCTCGATACTTTTCCACCCCCTCATTAGCAATGATAAATAAATTTAGAATTTGCCTACCCCTCACAAGTGCCTCTTGTGCCAAACCAATGGTTTTTCCCAACACCTCTCTTAATCTCAAATCTAAATCTTTAAGCTTAAGAGATGACAATTTCTTAGGGATTAAACAAATGTAGTTGGAATTGGTTCATATATTAATGATACCATTATCAAAGAATTCTTTGAAGAATCCTAGAATATCTTTTTTAATGATATCCCAACCTTTTTAAAAAACTTCGATCGTATACGCTTCTGGCACCGATGCTTTCTCCCCATCACACATCTCTATAGCGGCTCTAACTTCCCCCTCCTCAGACGGTCTCTCAAGCCATGACCTACTTTTAGCTTTAATAAAAGCCCATTCTAGCCCTCCAAAACCCACCCTACCTTTATCTCTCTTCGTATACAGCTTTTCAAATTAGCTCACAATCTCGTTCACTATCTCATCCTTATTCTCAAGAATGGACCCATCTTCTTTTTCCAATTTGCTAATCATTTTATTAACTTGCTTATTATTGACCATTCTATGGAGAAGCTTAGAGTTTCCATCCCACTCCTTAACCCCTCTCACTTTGACCTTTTGGTTCCATGAAACTTCCTTTTTAAGGATAAGATCCCTAAATTTTTCTTTCAACTCCCTCATTTACTTAATTAATCCCTCCCTTAACACACCTCTAACCTCCTCCACATCTATCAACTGAATCCTCTTCAAAGTTTGTCCATTTATCACTCTAACATCCCAAATGACTTCTTTATTCCAAGCTTTCAATTTATGTTTCACTTGTTCAAGTTTCATTATAAATTTGAAACCCTCCCATCCTCTCACCCCACACTATTCCCACCACATTTTGAAATTCCCTAAAAACTTTCTACGTGTTAACCACATGTTTTCAAATAGAAACGGTGCCGGTCCCTATTTGAATGGATTCGTGTCTAAAACTAGCAAGAAGTGATCCAATTCAATTATAATAAATGCCTATTTTCTCACCATTTGAAAGATTCCTCCCACACCATAGTAAATAAAAATCTATTCAACCAGAATGTGTACTTCTGTTTGACCGTGTAAATTCCACATTGTTAATTTTTAGATCTCTTAATGACGATTCATTAATAAATGCATCAAACTTCTTCATGCTACTAGTAATCCTCCCACTACCCTCTCCCTTTTCCTTTTTTTTCGATGGAAACCTAACAACATTAAAATCCCCTCCTAGACACCACTTATCCCTACAAAGCCCGAATAAACTAGCCAACTCCACCCAAAACTCAGATTGATCCTTATACATACATGGCCCATACACTCCAATTAACCACCAATACTCCCATTGAATTGGTGATAAATGAATGGAAAGCGAAAACTTACCCATTATGCATTCCTCTGGCCTTACCACTCTCACGTCCCAAATGATCAAGATGCCCCCTGATCTTCCTAACGAAGAAAGAAATGTCCAATCTTTAAACCTAACATCCCCCTAAACCACTCCAACCAATGCCGAATTTATAGACTCTTTTTTTTTTGTTTCTTCAAAAATTACCACATCCGATTTTTCCTTATAGACAATCTCTTTGATGTTTATTCTTTTCTCTTTATTACCCAACCCCCGTACATTCCAAGTTATTATTTTCATTAGTGACTGCTCTCACCCCTACCTATTATCCTCCCCTCCCCCCCTTTTTCCTCTCATACTTAATGTCATATTTTAAATTTTCTAACTTTCTCGCCCCTTCCTAGTCGACCCCCTAACCTTCGATTTTTTATGCCTAAATCTCCCTCGCTCCTCTTTGCTCAAACCAACCTCCACACCCTCCTCCTCACCTTCGGATGAGACTAGCTTGGGAGACTTTGCATCACCTCCATCTAGCTATTGCATTTATTTTTGATGCTTAGTAATCAAATCATTATTCATATTAGGTTCCTCCTGCAAACATATTGGTAATGGCTGGTTTTCGAGATTCTTAAATTTATTTATTTGGTCATCTTTTGGTATTCCTAAACTCGGAGCTTTGAGTAGGTTAGGGCCCACAGTATTGGGAAATTCTAAAAATCCTAAATATTGAGAATTCATTACTTTATCCTTTGACCCAACAATTATCAGACTATTTTCGGATGGATAAAATGAGTACGTAAAGTTCTTTCCCCAAGAGTCAGAGTTGATACCGTAAATATAAGAATAAAAAGAAGAAGGAATAAGATGATGTACCTTTGTGCCAAACAATGTTATGGTTATGTTAGCTGCCATCAGTTGTAAAGGTTCGATGGTTATGTTCTTGTTAGGGCTTTTATATTGCATGCCTGCTCCTCTAAATAAATCTTTTAGCCATCTTTCATTCCCAACCTTGTAAAACATTTGAGACCCCTTCCCTTCCCGCTCAAACGAATACATATCATCTGATGCTTCCTCTTCACCGTCTTCTATATTGTGAATTAACTCCTCTCTTAATTCATTGTCACCATTGTGGTTGAACCCCTCCAGATCTTCATTAAAATTGAAGTCAACATTGTTTGAAAATTATACTGTTAGTCTCTCATCTTTATTTTCATTCTCCTCATCAATTGACATCAACACTGGATGTCATTTCCTTCTTCTTTCATAATCGATTAATGGTAATTGAGAGGCCCACTTTACCCGTTTTAAATATCCAATTATTTTCACTCATTTCCCCCTAACTTTTTTGTTTTTTTTAACAAGGCTAGGAATGGATTAATATGTCTCCAAATTAGCTTCAAGGTTGTGCAGGACATGCCACTGTTTTACTGAAGCCTAATCATCCCCATCAAAGCCTAATTTAACCAAAAGAATTTTTTCCTGCACTACCTTTTTTAAATTACAACCACACTCGTCTACTCTCCTTGCATGTTTCCCTCAATGTTAACGCCATCACAAAAATATAATTACCTTGCATTTCTTCCTCATTTGGCAAGTCATCATATTCAATGTCATCGTCTTCCCCACATACACCTAAATATGCAAAATCCGTGGCTGTGATTGGATTTTGCAACAAAAACATTCTAAAACCCGACCTTGCATTTCTTCCTCATTTGGCAAGTCATCATATTCAATGTCATCGTCTTCCCCACATACACCTGAATATGCAAAATCCATGGCTGTGATTGGATTCTGCAACAAAAACCTTCTAAAACCCGTCTCTAATTTGATCGATTTGTGAGCTTTAATGACTAAACGCTTCTCTTAATAGAGATTTAGATACCTGCTGGTATGAAACCATTTAAGTTGCCCCTCATTTTTATCTTGGCTTCAAAGCAATTGGACATTTTTATTGTATCTTCATGTATCTCCATCAAGTCCCCCTCAGAATTCTGCTATTTTTTTCAAAATTTTGACATTCCACATATTCATTGGCAGTCCCACTATTGATGTCCAATCACCCGTAAACGTAATCTTCCTAGCGATGCTGCCATCATCATCTAACCAAGTCTTTAACCTCACCGCCAATGGCCCTTTGAAGAACGCAAAATTTCTCTCCTTGAATTTATTATATTCTTGTTCGTTCTGGCACAAAAAAAATCTTTATTGGCTTGAAATGGCCCTAGATGAACATTATAGCCAAAATTCTTATTGATCGCCTCTGTAACTACCTTCCACTTGTCCTCGAGTTTGTTTGTAATACAAATAATTGTGAAGTTTTCATCAAAGGTTAGCTCTACTTCTTCTTCTTCACGTGTAAACTGTTTCTAAAGTAATTTTTAACTATGTCTACATAAGAAGAGGCTTTGTTTTGTTTGGAGTACAAGTTTTCCCCATATTTCCTATGTGGATGTCTCCCCATGTTTGATTTTCTGACTACCGTGGCTTCCGTTGGCATAAGTCGATACTGTTTAATCTACATTTTCCTCTCCCTTAACCCCCTTTTTTCCTTTTACTCCTGCTGGTACAATAACATTAGCACCTACCCCATTAACATTTTTGTAAATCTATATATACTGAGCTTTCTTATTCTCATCCCTGTCCAGCCACACCACCTGATCATTGATCTTCCTCTTACTGAAAAAAGTCTATATGTCTCCCTTCTTGGCTACCAGCCTTAGTTGTAATACAATCCAATATGCCTCTTAATCCAAGAAGAGGGTTTGAGAAGAGTGAAACCCTCCTTGGAATCTGTGTACAATTCAAGCTCTAAATAATCTTAGGCCATATATTTAGAGAAACTTGATAAAAGGACCGAAGAGAGAACAACTAAAATTGTCAGGTTGAGCACTCTCTTGCTCAGACAAAGTGGGGGTGGGGGTTTAACTAAGTCATTTTGTTCGGGGTTTTAAGAGAGAAGAGTGGTGGTTGATGGTGAGAAGAGATTGGAATGTGTTCTTGGCCTTGTTGTTGTTGGTTTTAATGGAGGAATGTATAGAATTTTTGTTGCCCTTTGATTTAAAGCCTTACGAATTGGGGTATTGCATATACGTTCATGTTTATATGTATGCATTGGGTTTGGGTTATGGTTTTGTGATTATTACTAATGATTTTACCACGGTGAAGCCTTGATTATGAGAATGTAAACAAATCCCCCTAGTATAAGTTTGGTTTAAATTAGTATTATCTTAATAACCAAAAAAGTTTTTTATCTTAATGAGGCAATAATAAACCCATATATTATATATTGATGATCATCTCATTTTCAAAAATGCACATTGAAACAAGCACAACATCCCACGAAATTCCTCCTCAAAGCTCCTGCATTCTGTGAACACCCAAATCCACGACTCTCGTATGAATATATTTTTTATACAAAATGAGCATCCTACATTTTAGTCCTGAGTCATCATCCATATAGAAGACTAATAGGAAAGACTCCAATTTCGGATCCGTTAGAAATTTTGAGTTTTTTAGCTGTTTCTCTGCATTTTCAGAGAGCCAGCCGCAGCCCTCCAACCGTACGGCTGCCTGCCAACCGTACGGTTGGCAACCAACCGCAGGCCCTAGCCGTAGCCTCTAGCCGTAGCCCCTAGCCGCACGGTCCTCCAACCGTATGGCTACCCCCTGCGGCTGGCCTTTTTTTGGAGCATTTTTGGCGAAAATTTTCCTATAAATAGGACCCTTAGGGTCTCATTTGGGATCATCAACACTCAATAGAGTTTTTAGTAAGGGGAAGCTCTGTCAAGATTATTAAAGAGTCTCTTTTAGAGAAATTCTAGAGAGAAAGTTAGAGAGAAAGTCTTTAGAGAGAGGAAGTCTAGAGAGAGAAAGGAGCAATCAAGGCAAGCAGTCGTAGGTCTTCTTCAAGCACATCAGGTACGTCTCTCTACAACTCTCCTGGATTTCAATACTGCATTTAATATCATTTTTAATACAGAAAATTATATAACTTACAAAGAAGTTCATTATTTTCAAAACTAGTCTTTTCTAAGTTTTACAAGAAATTTAAAATCTGTTTTGACACGTTTTCAAAACAAACAAAAATACAAAAATAGTTTCCAAACAAATGAAACTATGCGACTCTGATTTCATTCTATGAATGAATACGTAGGCGCTCGCAAAGCTCGAATCTGATTTCATAAATTCAATTTTAAACCAAAGTTATCCGAAAGGACTGTTCTGAAAACAATTCAAACTACTTGCAAGATAACTAAAATAGGAAATTTAATTACATGATCCATTGAGAGACCGAAAGGGCGAATTGGGTGCCTAAAACCTTCCCAATTTGTAACGTAGTTCCCGAACCCTAGCAAAGTATGTTTTAAACTCTGGTTTCAAACGTATGAAAGATAATTCATTTTCGAATTATCCTTCGTACGATCTTTTGTTTGTTTTCTTGTAAAACAAAATGGCGACTAGACATAACACATTTTCCTTCAAAACAAAGAAAACCGAGAACGAGGACTTCTCGAGAGTCGAAAGTTCGGATTTTAACACATTCTTTCTAGTCTTTATTCTGGCTAGGTTCATCTCGGTTTGGTGATAAAGTTCAAGAACAAATTTAGTTCATTATGTGAGTAACACCTAAATGCTAAGGTAGACACTCTAATGCCATTTCATCTTGGGAAACAGAAGTCATTAGTAACCTTTAAGCACTCCAGAGAAGCGAACAATTATTTTAAGGAGATTGTGTTATACAGAAGACTCAGTTTCAAATTTTTATTTCCTAATTTTTTAAATCTCAATTTATTATTTTAATTTAAATTGGCCATTTTGATAACAATTAGTTACAATGTATCAAAAATACATTTTAGAAAAGTAGTGCTCATGCCATGCACAAATCATGGTACCCCAACCCCGTGTAGAAACAAAAAGTATATCCAACTGTTTATCTCATATCTGACTGGTAGTACGAAGTATCCCAATCTTGTTCTAACATAGGAACAATAATATAAGTAGAAGCTCGAACATGTCCCAAATCCGATCAATCCACCAGGAACCTTAGCGCCTAGGATTTTTTTATTGTGCATAGCCATCATGGCTTGGTATATGCCACACTATTGTTAGGTTCCCCTTATAGGACTACCTAAATGTGTAAGGAACACTGCTTCGCAAGGATCCTCATAACATACCATATAGTACATCGCTTTATAGCATGGTCCTTTTATATGGATTAGGGTATGTAGACGCCACGGCTAAGTCCCCCTAAAGATTACTAGTGCCTTTTAGAAAAATACCAAAAATATATCCAAATCTTAACCATATGAGATATACGGAAAATCAATCATAGGTGTGTAATATCTTTAATATCCATCTCACAATTTATAAGTTTCAAATCTTAAGTTAAACCCACAACCAAAACCATTTAAAACATATATAGTATATACACCCATAACCTTATCAAAAGTGTGGGATTAAGCTAGTTTATAAAACATTTATAGTATATACACCCATAAATTACCTACTATACTAGAAACCATTTCCTCCCTAAAACCACATTCATGCCATTTATAATAGACAACAATAATTTAACAAACTATTTTCGATAAAATGGGTTTTAGGTTCGACTACGTACGTTTTCATTAATTTGGAAAAATTAATCCCAAACTGTTTGGTTAATTATGAGCATAAGATGGTTATTATAAACCATTTTGAATTCAAATATAAATGAAAAAAAAATATAGGTTTGGATGAAAACGTGGCCCTATACGACTTGCCATTTTTGGAGCGACATTCGTGTCTACAAGTGCAGGTGCACATGAGTCACATGGTTCATAATAATTACAAATTGTGATCCGTTATAAACCCGTTAGTTTTTCCATAAAGTTCCTATGTCGGACTTAACATTTTGCATTCCATATTCCATCTCAAGTAGCTCACTTTGGGTAACAATTTCTCATTCAACCTATAGCTATTTGAACAAATAAATATACGATCTCGATGTCCTCACGGGGGAGAATCTATAATGACCTTTCACAACCGAGTGTGACGCCCTACTTAAAATTACCTATCAAAATGGCTAAAAATGGTATTTAATACCCATTTTTCCAACAATTCCCCACATGAAAGAAATTTGGTTATTAAAGACATGATAGACTATGTGATAAAGTTCGGCAGCTGAAACTTGCATAGGATTGGTAGGTTTTACCCCTTTGTGCATTCTTTTGTGAAAATATGTTTACTTTACTAACTAACCAGTAGGCATGATGTCTTTGAATTGTTCTGTTATTTCTTTAAACAATGACATATTCACACAAGAATCTTCCTAACAAAATTAAAGTCTCACTGTTAAGTTCGTTATAGCCATGAACATAAGCTTGGTTTTGTAAGAATTGTGCCGTAAACAATTAACTTGGAAGTGACCCCTTTTCCCTTTTACATTGGTGATTTCTTAATTAAGAGTAACTCACATTGCTTAGATCGATTTAGCGATGCATAAGAATCATTAAAAGGATAGCTTAACCTTTCTCCTTGCGGGCATCACTATTTCGTCATAGGAATGGGGATGGAAAAATTCCCACAGTGATATAACTTAGTCTTTACAATTTAGTTATTCATTTTGAACCTAGATCTTTGGATCTCCAGTCTACTAGGTTGGATATTCACTGTAATGACTTACTTGTTCATGGGCTTTAGTCCTATTCCCCATAATGACTTATCAAGTAACTCTATTTAACCCTTTGGTTAGCATATCCGCAATATTATCATTTGACTTTACATAGTCTAATGAGATAATCCTAGTTGAGAGTAGTTGTCCAATGATATTATGTCTTCAACATATATGTCTATACTTACCATTATATATATATATTGCTTTACGCTCTTCCAATTGTAGATTGACTGTCCGAGTGTATGGAAAGTGGAGACACAGGCTTTGTCCATCTTGGAACATCTTCTTGAAAAATGGCATAACCATCCAGCCTCTTCCCCTTATTTGTCCATTGCAATAAATTTGGATTCCATAGTGGATCTAGCAATTAACGTTTGTTTTCTATATGCAATCCATAATTACGAGTACATTGCAAGTACTTTAGTACTTTAACAATTGTTTTTCAAAGCTCGGCACCTGGATTACTCGCATTTGCAAATTTATTGATTTTTTAAACCACTTACAATCATAGAGTTGTCAATTCTTCATGCCATTGCTCTAGTTGTTTTAAGCTATACAAAGATTTAACCAATTTGCAAACTTTTTTTTCTTGATCTGGAGCTGAAAAATGCTTAGGTTGTTCATATATATTTCTTCCTCTAAACCTCCATTTAGAAAGGCTGCTTTTACATCCATTTGATGTACTTTAAGATTACGTAAGGCTGCAATACCAAGTACCATCCTAATGGAATTTATTCTCGTTACCAGAGAATATATATCAAAATAATCAAGGCCTTCCTTATTTCTATGGCCTTTGAATACAAACCTTTCTTTATTTGTCAATTGATTAATATGCTTTCATTTTCTTCTTGAAATCCACTTGGAACATAGAGGTTGCAATCTGGTAGAAGATCCATTAGTTCCTAAGTATGGTTTTGCTAAATCGAATCAATTTCACTTTTAATGGCCTTTTTCCACAAAAAGACTATCAGTAGAGTTCACTGCTTGTTCACAAGTTTGAGGTTCACCTTCTAGCATATATGTCAAAAAAATTGGACGAAAAGATTTTTTGATCCTTGCTCACTTGCTATGTCTAAGTTCTACCTCAACTTGATCATCTTTATCATGAGTATCTGCATTAATAATCTAATGTCATCCTTGCTCACATGCTATGTCTAAGTTTTACCTTAACTTAATCATCTTTGTCATGAGTATCTTTTGGAAGAATTCGGTTCTTCTTTAGACTTGGATGGAAATACATTTTCAAAGAATAATGTATTTCTCGACTCCATTATCATGTACTTGTGTATATCAGGTGTATTAAATTGATACGCAAGAAATGAAAAGTATTGCTATTATGTGCATATCCAATGAATATGCAATCCACTGTTTTTGTCCTATGTTGACCTTTTTAGGTGGATGTATTACCACTTTAGCAAGACATCCCCACACTCATAAGTAGTTTGAGGATGGCTCTCTCCCTTTCCATAACTCATATGGAGTTTTTTCCTCCATCTTTTTGGGTACCTAATTTAAAAGATAACTGCCAAAAGTATAGCTTCTCCCCCACATGTTTGGGGCAAGAAAGAACTAATCAACATTGCATTCATCATTTCTTTCAATGTTCGATTCTTTTATTGAACCACACTATTAGACTGGGACGAATAAGGTACAATCATTTCATGTATTATTCTTGGCTGACCACAAAAATCAGTAAATGGATATTCATACTCATTCCTCGATCACTTCTTAGTGCTTTTATTTTCTTATTAAATTGATTTTCAATTTCATTTTATAGAGAACAAATTTCTTTATAGCTTCATTCTTACTTTTAAGTAGATACACATACCAATATTTTGTGATATCATTAACAAAAGTAATAAAATATTTATTATCACATCTGGTTTACGTCATTTTTAGATCACATATATCACTATGAATTAAATCAAGTGATTCAATGGTTTTTTTGACACTCAGAAATGATTGTCTTGTTTGTTTTGTTTCCATACAAGTTTCACACTTATCTCCTAATCTACCTTGCCATAAATTAGAAGATTCACGCATATAAACAGAAGAACTAACTTTTATATATTCTTGGCATTACTTGTTACATTCGTTTTGAACAAACCACCACTCACATACCCTTTACCAACAAACATTCCACCCTTCGATGAAACAAACTTATCTGACTCAAACACTAGTCGAAAATCATGATTATTAAGGAATGAACCCAACACCAAGTTCTTGCGAACTTCGAGCACATAAACCACATTGTTTAAAGTCAACTCCTTCTCGAAAGTCATCTTTAACTCCATTTTCCCTACACCTTTGATCTCAGAGGTGGCCGAATTCCCCATGTACATCTTCTCCCCATTTTCAATGTTGAAATGCATGTGGAGAACAAGCTCTTATCAAAGCACACATGATGGGTAGCACCCATATTAATCCACCATTCTTTCGGGTTTGAACCCACCAAATGCAACTCAGATATAACTGCCAAAAGATTAATGTCAGAAACTTGCAATTGGCAGATCTGTAACCCGTCTAGTCACAATTGAGGTAGTTACCTTGAAACTTTAGCTTCTTGGAGATCAACTCATATATCAATTCCTTCAATCACATTCACTTCCCTTTTACTATTCCTCCTCAGAAAGTTGCAATCGGCAGATCTATAACCCGTCCAGTCACAATTGAAGTAGTTGCATTGAAACTTCAGCTTCTTGGAGATTCGTCTTTTCGGCCCTAACTTGTTTCCATTACCTTTGTTCTTTTTCGAACTTTGTCCATACTCCACGACCCTCTTGGATCTTTGGCCATGTTCTACAACATTCGCCTTGGCCACAAAACTATTGGCCCCTTTCTTTTCAATTAGAAACATGATAAAATAATAATCTCATTAAATTAATAACTTAAGCCTAAGAGTTAATTAAGTCAATATTTGAAAAAATAAAATTATAAGCTAATATTTTTTTTATAAGGTCCCTTAGGTCCACCAGTTATATAAATTAATAATTCACCTTTTCAAACCTATTAACTGTAAGAAAATTTAGTTTTACCGACAAATTTTTAACCGAGAAAAATTATTTTGTCGACAAAAAGGCTTTTACCTAACAAATTTAATTACTTATCACAAAACGCACTAACCAAATCAAAAATTTTGGCGCCAATTTTAGCTGACAAACTAGTTTTTTGCCCAACGAAAACTTTGTCGCGAAAGAACTATTTAAGCCGACAAACATCATTTTGTTGGGGGAAAATTTGGCGAGTGTCTTCCTGCTATAATGAAAATTCTAGCCGAGAATTAAATCTATCAAAATAATTTTTTGACAGCTAAAAATTAATATTTATTTATTAATTAATGTAGTTTTTTTATCAGAAAAGTTAAAATATAACTCTAATTATGTATAGGGGAGTAGAGTATATGTATAATTTACATCTCTCTCTCTCAATCGATCAAAGCCCTAGAAACTTCAACATCAATCGATAAACCCTAGCTCTCCCCATCGACCCCCACCGCTGAATACACGCCATTTTGACCCCAAACGCAGTAAACCCTACCTTTGATACCAATCGGCTGCACTTTTAATTTTACAACTGGAGGCACTCTCGTTGGAGCTACTCTCTAAGGTAACACTGAAGATAATCTATATATCTTACATTACTAACATAAAGTTTCAATTTTTAATAATGTTTAATTTGTAGTAAGTGGGATTGATCTCTGATTCACCTTTAATTTGGGTGATTGAGGGGTTTACGAACTTTAATTTAAGTTAGAGATTCTATTTCAATCTTTTATTATGTTATGTATTTTTTAGTTTTAGTGTTTTGTAGTCCCTTAAAACTTTTAATCATAAGAAGCTATTTACTTGACTAGTTTATAACCCACGCAATGCGTGGGCGTCTAAATTAAACTAGATATGAACCATTTTCAAGCACCGTCTTAGACTTCTTCGCTTTCGAGAAAATCAGAAAAAATATTTTTTTGGTAAACTTAGGAAGATAAATCAACAGGGCTATATATATATGATAGAGGAAAATATAAGAATAAGTAACTCTTTTATCTATTTCTTTGTGTAATAATTAAATGGAGATGACGCCTTTGATAGAAGATTTGTTAGATGGGAGAAAAAACAAATTAGAGCCTATTCAATCAGGGGACAAAAAGGTTGGATATTTCAAGTGGGGATGGAGATAGTGGTTTGAGAAAACAGTGGTTAAGTACAATTTAAACTGTCAAACATGCAGTTGAAGCGGGGAAGATGTGTTTAAACCAGAAACATACAGTCATACCATCATTATAGAATACAAGATTTCTGAATCAACCAGTTCCACTATGCTAAAGTATCGCCAAGGTTCTTTTACATCATCTCTTAGTTGTCTATAAATAATGTTTTTATCAAATAGTTTATTTAGGGATAGCTCAGTTTTTGATGCTTCTGTTGAATAATAAATATGTGAAATCGTGCTAGTTGACGAAGGCAGTTGTGAAATTGTCTTCGTCTTTTTTTGACTTGTCCCCGTTTTAATCCTGCAAATAAACTTAGTACTTCTCCTGCTGTTTTGAGCACTTAACATAAACCCATTTTCTTGCAGGCCTTATCCTTGTTTTAAATAATAAATAAAATTAAATTGACCTAATTATTGAGTAGCTGAGTGACAAATTTGAATTTTTCTTTTTGCTTTCCTTTTGGGTTATCCCATTCCGTCCTCTTACATATTGCTTTATCTTACTCCTCTATAATTAGGACAAGAAGAAAGGTAGCTAGCCATACAGAGGACCTTCGCGAAATTGTAGAGCAATTTAATGTAAGTGTTCACTATGCCCATCAGGAGTTTAAGCGACATACCCTAATAGGGTCCGTCGCTTAAGATACCTTAAGGCGACGGACATTAAGCTACGTCACCTAAGTGAAACTTTAGGTGATGCACACGTTCGTAAGTCTCCTAATGCTTACTTAGGCGACGAACAATGCAACTACGTTGCCTAAAGTTGAACTTAGGCGATGAACACTATAATGTAAGTCATGTTTTGATCTGGTGAAAGGACGTTGTTCTTAGGAGATGTACATAAAAAATGTATGTCGCTTAAGATTTAACCTTAAGCGATGTACATTGTTAAATGTGCATCGCGTAAAGTTCCCCCAGCGGTCGCATTTTTTAGTTGGTTAACTGGACCTTAGGCGACAAACATTCGTCAATGTACCTCCTCCATTAATCAGTGTACCTTTAAAACAACTGCTCATCCTCCATTCAAGAAAATTGTGGTGAGAAGTGAGGAGAGTTGATTTTGGGCGATTTTGGTCATTCCTAT
The DNA here is from genome assembly GCA_021464415.1 of Lonicera japonica. Lineage (NCBI taxonomy): Eukaryota > Viridiplantae > Streptophyta > Magnoliopsida > Dipsacales > Caprifoliaceae > Lonicera > Lonicera japonica. Next base: position 26,360,893 of record CM038471.1, read on the forward strand.
CTCCCAAGGGTTCGATTTTGTCTGCTACTTGATTTCAAGGTTAGTGTAATCTTTCTTAATCATTCTAATTTGTAGGTTTAGTGTCGAAATTTGTATATTTATGTAATGTTTAGCGTTAAAATTATATGTTTAGTATGACTATTATGCCTATAGGACTCATAGCACTCTAATAATATATAATTTTTAGTGTTAGTTGTTGCTCCTACTTTTAGTGTTAGTTGTTGCCCCTATTTGATATCTATGGTAGCATAATCTAGGTTTATAATATCAATTTATTACTAAATTTTGGTTATATTGTTGATTACTTAGGCCTCGTTTGATTCATTTAACAATAATAATAATAATAATAACAATAATAATAACAACAACAACAACAACAACAACAATAATAATAATAATAATAATAATAACAATAAGGTAACACCCCTTACCTTCTAAGGCGTGCTGTACTCTGCATACAAGGATAACCCCCTTGACACCATACTGTCTACTATGCAACTTTGTGCTGCAACTTTATACCTTACTCTGATGAAGTCGGATGGCTCTGCAGATAAGGGGGTTACCTTGACCCATGCTGTCTACTTAGTACAAAGTTGCAGCACAAAGTTGCATAGTAGACAGTATGGTGTCAAGGGGGTTATCCTTGTATGCAGAGTACAGCACGCCTTAGAAGGTAAGGGGTGTTACCTTACTCCCAAATCCTATCATTATCGGAGGATTTTTCTCTTCTTCTCTTTCTTCTTCCCAAAACTGGTCGGGGGCTGGAGCCGTCCCCCTGATGAGGCCAAGGCAGGCCGAAACCAGTTTTTACTCACAGCGAGCACCAAGTAAACTCTGCTTGGTGTTGTCCTTTTATTTATGCAGGTCCGGCAAACATTGCTTGAATCCCAATCAATGAAGTATCTATGTTCTACAAAAGAGTCATTAATTACCTTACTCTGATGAGGTCGGATGGCTCTGCAGATAAGGGGGTTACCTTGACCCATGCTGTCTACTTAGTACAAAGTTGCAGCACAAAGTTGCATAGTAGACAGTATGGTGTCAAGGGGGTTATCCTTGTATGTAGAGTACAGCACGCCTTAGAAGGTTAGGGGTGTTACCTTACTCCCAGATCCTGTTATTACCAGGGGATTTTTCTCTTCTTCTCTTTCTTCTTCCCAAAACTAGTCGGGGGCTGGAGCCGTCCCCCTGATGAGGCCAAGGCAGGCTGAAACCAGTTTTTACTCACAGCGAGCACCAAGTAAACTCTGCTTGGTGTTGTCCTTTTATTTGTGCAGGTCCGGCAAACATTGCTTGAATCCCAATCAATGAAGTATCTATGTTCTACAAAAGAGTCATTATGGTATCAGAGGGGGACGGCTCCAGCCCCCCGACCAGTTTTGGGAAGAAGAAAGAGAAGAAGAGAAAAATCCTCCGGTAATAACAGGATCTGGGAATAAGGTAACACCCCTTACCTTCTAAGGCGTGCCGTACTCTGCATACAAGGATAACCCCCTTGACACCATACTTTCTACTATGCAACTTTGTGCTGCAACTTTGTACTAAGTAGACAGCATGGGTCAAGGTAACCCCCTTATCGGCAGACCCATCCGACCTCATCAGAGTAAGGTAACCCCCTTACCCCATACCTAGGTAACCCCCTTATCTGCAGAGCCATCCGACCTCATCAGAGTAAAGTAACCCCCTTACCCCATACCTTTGTACTAAGTAGACAGCATGGGTCAAGGTAACCCCCTTATCTGCAGAGCCATCCGACCTCATCAGAGTAAGGTAACCCCCTTACCCCATACCTAGTTTTGGGAAGAAGAAAGAGAAGAAGAGAAAAATCCTCCGGTAATAACAGGATCTGGGAGTAAGGTAACACCCCTTACCTTTTAAGGGTCCTGTACTCTGCATACAAGGATAACCCCCTTGACACCATACTTTCTACTATCCAACTTTGTGCTGCAACTTTGTACTAAGTAGACAGCATGGGTCAAGGTAACCCCCTTATCTGCAGAGCCATCCGACCTCATCAGAGTAAGGTAATTAATGACTCTTTTGTAGAACATAGATACTTCATTGATTGGGATTCAAGCAATGTTTGCCGGACTTGCACAAATAAAAGGACAACACCAAGCAGAGTTTACTTGGTGCTCGCTGTGAGTAAAAACTGGTTTCGGCCTGCCTTGGCCTCATCAGAGGGACAGCTCCAGCCCCCGACCAGTTTTGGGAAGAAGAAAGAGAAGAAGAGAAAAATCCTCCGGTAATGATAGGATCTAGGAGTAAGGTAACACCCCTTACCTTCTAAGGCGTGCTGTACTCTGCATACAAGGATAACCCCCTTGACACCATACTTTCTACTATGCAACTTTGTGCTGCAACTTTGTACTAAGTAGACAACATGGGTCAAGGTAACCCCCTTATCTGCAGACCCATCCGGCCTCATCAGAGTAAGGTAACCCCCTTACCCCATACCTATTCGCCCTCGGAATTTTTGTCCACCCCTGAACCCTTCCCCCCCCCCCTCCCCCCCAAAAGAAAGGTTAGGAAAACCCCCCCTTTTAAAGGTCTTTGGCAGGACAAAATTGGAAAAAAAAATTATCACAAAGAGTTTAAAAACTTTTGTCTATTTTACTCCACCGAAAGCAAAAGTAAAAGCAAAAAGCATTTAACTTTAACGCGTCCTTTGTGCAATCCACCGAATTCCAAAAGCAATAAGCTTTTGCCCCCCCATGTTCTAAAAGAGGGGGTTTTCCTAACCTTTCTTTTGGGGGGGGGGGGGGGAAGGGTTCAGGGGTGGACAAAAATTCCGAGGGCGAATAGGTATGGGGTAAGGGGGTTACCTTACTCTGATGAGGTCGGATGGCTCTGCAGATAAGGGGGTTACCTTGACCCATGTTGTCTACTTAGCAACTTTATTTTCTTATTATTATTATTATTATTATTATTATTATTATTATTATTATTATTATTATTATTATTATTATTATTATTATTATTATTATTATTATTATTAATGGCATTTTTGAAAATATATGGTTTCTTTTTCTTAATCTCGGACACTTATGCGACGAACACAAACTATACGTCGCTTAAGTGTAAGACTTATGCCACGAACATAAAAGAGTACATCGCATAGAAAATACTTATATGAGACAAACAAAAAAAATGTGCGTCGCCTTAAATGTAACTTTAGGCGACAAACACAAACTATACGTTGCCTAAGTGTAAAACTTATGAGACGAACAAGTGAACCTTAGGCGACAGTTTGTACGTACGAGGCCTAAGTATCACTTAGGTGACGAACAATGTGTACGTCGCCTAAGAATCACTTAGGTGACGAACACAGTGTACGTCACCTAAGAATCACTTAGGTGACGTACCTTTATTTGTCCGTCGCCAAATGCATTTTGTTACATGACTTAGGCGACGGAGCTTAGGCGACTCGGTGTTCGTCGCTTTAATCTTAGGCGACGAACAATCTTTACTTAAGCGACGTACATTGTACGTCGCCTAAACCCTGCTGGGCATAGTGGTTTGCTTGCTATGTACTATATATCGTTTCTTTATTAAAAGTTGGATAAATTTACTTTTTGTTGATTTTTTCCTAAGTAATATTTATATTATTATTATTTGGGTAACTAAGCAATGTTTAAGGCTTTAAATTTGGGAACAACTATGAACTGCCAAAAGAGCTCAGAAGGCATAATAATTATCAAACTATAAGAGAGGGGATAGCTATTAAAACAAACAGGCAAGAAAATTGTTATACGCATTGAGAACAGGATGTTGACACTCGGTAATTTGTAGGAAAAAAAGGGCATTTTAATAGTAAGTTTATTGATTCTAGTCTCAGTCTTTTGTAATCTTAAGTTTTGAAGACTGGTTCATACAAAAATAATTAATTCACTTAATAGCTTGATTACTTTCTACTTTTCCATTGAGTGTTCATTTTTCCATTAAAAAGTATTAAGAGTTTCCATTTAGCTAATGACAATTCCATTAAAATCTTCCATTTTTTTTATACAAGGGGTTAATATTAATATATGTATCATTTATCATTTCTGTTATTAATATTTATTTGTTATCAACTATTATAGGAAATAGGTAAAATGTCCTATATTATAATTAGAAAGTATTATATTATACATAACTATCTATGTCTAATTTAGTGCATGTTGGAATGCTATATAGAAGTGCTTAACATGTGCACACTTTAACATATTTATCGAAGTATATAACTCTTGATGTATGTCTTTGTTCTTTTTGCAAATTGAAATTCTAACTCTTGATATAATAAATTGATTATTTCAGTTTTTTTGTTAGAGCCAAAAATTATCAACTAATTAAAAATTTTGGAAATTGCTGCTTCTTTAGGAAAAATTATAAATAAGAAAAAAAAAATGATATAAGGGGCTTAATATCAATGTACGTATCACTTCTCATTTTTGTTAAGTAATATTTATTTCTTATCGACTATTATAGGAAAAAGGTAAATTGATATAAGGGGCTTAGTATTATATTATACATAATTTAATGGTACATTTCCAATGTGGCAGGTGACAAATAGAGAATTTAGTTCTGCATGTTGCTACATTACAATTCTCCATGTTGCTACATTACAATTCTCCATGTTATCTTATAAGTTTATTGAAGGTGATTAGAGAAACCGCTTGAGAGTGATCCCACAATTTCGGCATTGGTTACACTAGTAACTATAGGATTCAGTCAGCTTAATGTAAATTATTACATCGATAATTAGTACTCAATTAAGTATACACGGGAGCGTCGGAAAGCATGATATTCAATGTTGGTTTCTTATATGTTATGTACATGTATTATTATTATACGTACAAGTTGGTAGCCTAAAGTTGGTACAAGTATATCCTAATTATGTCTGAATTAACCGGCTAGCTGAGAATTCAAATTCAATTTACAGCCCCGTAATAGTATTTAAAAGTAATGGATTCAATTACATATATATATATATATATATATTTCTTATTAACACAAACTGTTTGAAGCTACATACTTTGGTTAAATTAGTTTGCACTCTTTTGTTGTATCATTAAATTATTCAAATAACAACTCTTTCGAAATGTGATTGAACTTTCAAGTTGCATGATTTGATTTTCGGGTTGCAGTTTAATTATTGTTAATTCCTATTAACATTAATAGGGACAATTAAAAAAAAGGTCTTATTAGAGAAAGATTTTCACACTAAAGTCAATGAATAATTTTTTTGTAAATAAAGGGCCTATTTTTTATTTTATTAATAATATGACATGTGTCTTTTTTTTTTCATTGTAAAATGACATCCCAACCCTTAAAATAAACTGAAAAATACAAATATGCATTAAAATATGGACTGCAATATGAACTTTACAGTCTATATTTCACTGCAATATGCATTAAAATATGGACTGCAATATGCATTATAACATGTTTTTATTAATTCAATGATATTTAAATTTATTCAAATACCTTCATTTAAAATATAAAACAAAATAGGCCTCTTACACTAATTACCAATTAAAAATAGGCCCTTCATTCAAAAAAATATTATTCATTGGAGTTTTGGTAAAAATCAATGTGTAGTAAGACCTTCTACCTAATTTCTAGACATTAATATTATCAAAGCATTAATTTTAATTAGTAAAATAACACAAGTACAGTAGTCTCTCTCTTTTTTTTTTTAACAAATAACTACAGTAGTCTAATACGTTCATTCATTTTTGTTTAAAGGAATTATTAAAGATTAGAGCAAGAAGGTTGCTAGAGTGTTTCCAGATGGTTAATCAAATATCAATTTTCATACAACAACTATCCAATTAATACTCAATTGTGTAATATATATTTCTTATTATATGTAAGATTAAGATGTTGCACTCTGGGCATAATTTGAGTAATAGTGGACAGTTAATACTGAATTGTGTGATCCATGATATGTCTCCATACATTTGCAAATTGCAGGTGAACTTTGACATAGACCCCAAAATTCTAGAATACGATGACTACATTGAAGATCTCATGGTTGTTCAACATAGGGAGTTCAAGTTTGAGTTGCACGACTACTATTTAGAATTTGAGTCACCCAAGTACGCATTAGCCAATCCTCCTATAGAAATGGAAAATAGACCAGGGCAATGGGAGCTTATGTGTAAACATTTTCAGTCAGACCGATTTTGGGTATTTGCTAGTTAGATCATGTGTTTCATTTCCTCCTTAATTCTTTTTATGGTGTCATTAACAGAGCCTTTGTTTTATAATTTACCACTTTATAGAAACAATCAAATGCTAACAAGAATAACCGGCAAAAAAGACCATACGAACATCATGCTAGCTCATGCCTGCTTACCTATATAGTGGAGGAGCAAGTTGAGGTAACACATTCTAATTAAGCTACTTGAGACTTAGCCTTTTAAGTTATTATGCCCAATTAGTTATGTTAAACAGATTATTCCAAAAAATAAACCTTTTATATTACATTTTTTTCTTGGCATTTAAATTGTAATCATAAAATGTAATTCTTGTAGGCGGGATCCCAATTTTCAATAATTGATGCATTTCAGAGAGCTTATGGTGGGAAAAGTCTAAATATTACCAATGAGATAGCCAAGGCCAAATATTTAAGTAAACATTTTAGATTATGAATATATTCTCCTTTAGTTATAAAATTTAAGACTATATTAAATTATACAATCATGATTAATTAGTAATATATATATATATATAATTCAAATTTTTTTAGGATTAGATGGTCACACAAAAAGATGAGTATATTAAGGAGGTGTCAAAGGACTATCCTGAGGATACACCATTGAAAGACATGATAGAAGAAAATGTGGGACTTAATATTGAAAGAGATGTATTGGGTGATAAACGTCGTTAGGAATTTCATGGAATCGGAGTAGGTCAAGTTCATGAATTTAAGAGGGGGCCGTCATTGAGAGCTCGACAGTTGGAGGAGCAGCTGGCAACAGAGATGTGACACCCCAAATCCTGTTCTAAGATTTTCACCTCCAGGACCCGATTAATCACGAATGCCGTGCGCGACGGCAATTTTATAACACCAAAATCATGATTATAAGAAATAATGTTCCAAAAAAGTTTGGCATATGGATTTTATTTTTATAGCAAACCGCCCTGTTAAAAATCAAAACCAATTGCTCATAATTGCCAACACAAACAAACCATTTATTAAAACCACTCCATAAATGAAAACCCTTTTTTATACAAGTTTACTTCGAATATGGTTTATATATCAAAAGCGATATCAAAGCTTATCCAAAAGATCTTTTACAAAATAACAAAACTAATCATTATATATACAACAAGGTCATTTTAGTAAAGAACCCAAAAGACAGTCTACGGGCATCAAAGGCTACTAGACTCGTATTCCACGCGCCAATCCTTAATGCTCAACCGGCAAAAACTGTTTAGAAAACGGGATGAGTCAAATCTGGGCTCAGTGGGAACTATATAGGTTTTGTATAGAAAATACTTTACTTTAATGCAATAGTTTAAAAATTATGCAACACGTGCATGCAAACCCCACTAGGAATCCTATCCTAGCCAACGGAAGCTACCCATCCAATCAACCTATCCCATTTCTAGACTTCCCATGGAATACCTTAAGTCAATCTCGCATCACTGGGGAATCGTTGATATAAAACTACTTCAACACAAACTCTAGCTTCCTAGGGTTCGGAATGCTACGTGGATTTGCTCTCACGTGCAATTCAATACTATACCGTGATATTCGGTAACTGTACCATAAGTTGTGACTATTGGCCACGTATCCATTGTTTTCTCTTTAATTATAGTACATTATGGATTCTATACTTGGCCATCTACAAGAATTTATCACTAGTTTATCTTCACAATCAAGCCACGATCTCACGCTCGTATACCATGTTCCCAAAGGCCAATAGCTAATCATACTTTCCATTTATGAGTTAGTACATTATGAGTGGCCAACGCCTTCCTAAATATATTATGTTCTGTGTGATAGTGTCCGTATCATTTTAGTAAAGGCACAACTCTTTCGAGGCACTATATGATCAACAATATAATACAAGACATGATACGATACAATAATAATGATAACATAAATAATACACATCCATAACACATCAATCCGTATTGTATCTCTTGTTTAATGCCTCGGTTTCACCCCGCGATCTGATCAAGCCCAGAACAATGAATCCAAGGAGTCCCGAAGGATCCGAGGTTCTTATCCATGTCTCCTCCAGGTGGGGTGGTGATTCAGGGACTTGGTTCTCCAAGAAAGTCATTCGGAGATAACCCACACGATGCTCACATTTTCAAGGACAACACTCATAATAATTAATGAGGAGAACACTCATACAAGATTTCATGACACCCGAGAGGAACTACACCAGGAGACACCCTAGCAGAGTGATGTCCGTTAGTAGCCCAACTACTTCCCGGAGACTCACCATTTAGGTAAGTAGTGGCACATGGGACCTACTCCACTAACCGGGGAAACACTATAACCCAAAACACATAGTTCAACGGGAAGGAAAGATACACAAAGTGGGCTTTCCTTTGTGGACAATTCAACCACAGGTGGAGTCACCTCCTTCTTTTCCCGTGCACGGTTTAGGGATTTTCACCCATGGGCAGCAATTAGCGGCCCGTCTTCGAGTCACCGGGAGGTACCTGATGCTCGGTCAATCATATCCAACCCATATGTGTGATCGTGTCAATAACAGGAATATATCATATCCATTCATCAACAATGTGTATATCATCAATCATACATCACACATATGGCTAATCAATAAGTATAGATATAATATAACAACCCACTATCCATTTGTCATCATTAACATCATCGTTAATCATTTCTACAAGCGTCTTCATCACGCTTATACTCCATATATTTATCGTCATGTGGATCAAAAATATAATTTTTGATCCAACAATTTTATAACTCAAATGTATGTTTTTAAAAGACAAAATATGTTTATATGGCTTGTATTCACCACAGTTTTTTTTACTAAGTTCTAATTTTAAATGAATGGTTCCCAAATTGCTTTGCCATATTTATATTTTTTCAACACCCATTCATTATGTCGTTGACATATTTATTTTTCAAAATCATAGTAATTATTCTTTTGAATTATAATTTTCAAAAAAGAATGGTACTTAAAAAAATTTGGTTTGAAATTTAAACCTTTTACACATATTTGTAATTTCACCCCAAAAGTTAAACGGTTAACACCATCCAAGCAATGGATCGAAGCAGACAAATCTTTGGAAGAAAATATATATATATATAGTTCATATGAGTGAGCCACACTTGTATGACTCATACAAGTGTGACGGTTTTTCATTTTAATTTTTGTACAAGTTTAGCACAGCCGTTATGATCTATACGAGCGAAGAAGAGCCGTATAAGTAAAATTTATGCATATAGTAAGTTTGTCTTCTCTTTACCATACCAGCCTAAATTTGCCTACTAAGTTCTTTATGCCGTGTCATTGGGTATGGTAAACAATTTATCATACCCATTGTGATTGCTCTAAGGATACAAAATTCAAATCCGTTGAATGACTCATACTACCAGGAAAGGAACAAATGTGTTCGTTATCTATGCATTACTTACCATAACAAAAGAAAAATATTATAGTTAGAGTGGACTATGTAATTTGTTGAAATAATATATTATAAAACACTGTAAATTAAATAATTAGTCAATTAAATAATCGGACATAGTAATCTGATAAAAAATATACAATTCAAACTTAATTTTACATAATATCATAAAAAATTATGACCCGAAAATCTATTGCAAAGTTACATTACACTGTTTTTAATGTTTGGTAAAATAGTTAATTTATAAGAGAATTCTCGGCACAAGCAGTATTAGTAATTAATTAATAAACAATGATGACCGGCCATTCACTCTAGTCTTTGTAAAGACTTTGAAAGATTAAATACAAATCAGTTGACTTGACTTATACTACTAGGAAGGAACAAATATATGTTCATTCGATCATGGTTATGGAGATATTTTTATTTAACTATGTATTCTTTCAAGTGTTGGATGGTTTTTCATCTGTTTCTCCTCCTCCTCCTTCCCCTGTTTTCCTACAGCTAAGACCCCTCTCTTAGTTTAAATTCATCGGCGAACGTTAATCAGTCATGGTATAACCGATTCTCTGATTCTATAGATAATTTGTATTGTGATAGTGACGAATATAATTATGAATGTAATATTAGGCCTATCCTTCTCATTAGCACATACGAGAACGCAGATAGTACGTTCGTTTTTGGATTTTTCAACAACAGAGGTATTAATGCTATAAAAGATGCTTACTTTCTTGTTATAGCTTGGTCCCCTGCAGCTTCAACCAGTGAGCTAGTTGTCTTATGGTCCGCAAACAGAGACAACCCAGTAAGAGAGAACGCTACACTACATTTCACAGCCGACAGTGGCTTGGAATTGAAGGATGTTGATGGTACTCTCGTCTGGTCCACCAACACTTCTGCCCTCCCGGTTACTCGATTGAATATTAGTGATGGAGCGAATTTGATGCTTCTCGACAGTAACGACAATGTGATATGGCAGTCTTTTGACTACCCGATTGACACTTGGCTCCCCAACCAAAACATTTATTCTAACAAAGGTCTTACCTCTTCCAATTCCTCGTCCAACTTTGGTACAGGTTTGTTCTCTCTTACCGTGGAGGGGGAGGGTCCTTACAATAGTCTCGTCGCCTTTTTTAATTCTAATCCCCCACAAAAATATAAGTCTCAATCTGTAGACTATTATGTTAATTCTTTCAGTGATTACGGCACCATTGAAGGATTCTCAAATAATGCATTGTTTAAAGTCAATAGAAGTGCGCATCGTTTCCTATATATAAAGCTGGAACCTAATGGCCATCTAAATGTTTTTCAATTACCCTATTATAATGAATCACGGACAATAGCTCCACTTAGTATCTTCGAAGGGAGTGAGGATAATTGTGATTACCCTACAGTGTATGGCAATTACGGGGTTTGCTCGGAAGACGGGCTTTGTAGTTGTCCTGGTGCTGGTGGTAATTATAGTTACTTTACTCAATTACAAGTTTTAAAACCTAGTCTGGGATGTAGACCAATTACCCCTTTGTCCTGCAAAGATGCAGTTCTCCTCACCTTTTTAGAGCTCAATGGGGTCACTTCAATTTCGAGTTCCATTACTCAAAAATGGATAGAGAGAGCTGCAAAAAGGCATGTTTGGAAAACTGCACTTGCAAAGCCGCCTTTTTCTCATCTGGACGCTGTTCTTTACAATCACAGCTGTACTCTTTAAAATCCAGTGTCTATAATGGCTCTGTCACATTTATTAAGGTTCAAAATCAGGATCTTTCGATTAAGGTTCACAATCAGGCTCCGAAAGCTAAAAGAAAGTTAACTTTGGTTGCTGTATTAGTATCCACTCTTTCAGTTGGTCTTGTGATCATTCTTGTTGTTTCTTGCCGATGGCACCAAAGTTGCAGTGAAATGCTTAGACTCCATTGGTCAAGGCAGGAAAGAATTTCTTGCTGAGGTCAATACCATAGGGAGCATTAATCATTTCAATTTGGTGAGGCTGATTGGCTATTGTGCTGAGAAATTAAACAGACTCCTCGTTTACGAGCACGTGTGTAATGGATCTTTGGATAAATGGATCTTCAATCCAGAGAGAACACAAGCTCTTGGATGGGAAATTCGGAGGAAGATAATCATGGGGTTAGCTAAGGGGCTGGAGTATCTTCACATCCTCTGCAATCCAAGCATCATTCATTTTGACATAAAACCCCAAAACATTCTTCTAGATGGGGATTTCAACATCAAAATTTCTGATTTTGGGTTAGCAAAGTTGATTGATAGGGATCAAAGCCAAGTGCTAACTGTATTGAAGGGAACTCCAGAATACGTGGCCCCCGAATTGTTTAGTGGTACCAACATCTCAGTAAAGGCTGATGTCTTCAGCTTTGGCATCGTAATACTCGAAATTGTGTTTGCGCGGAAGAATTTGGATTCGACTCAGTCGTGCCCCTTGATTAATTTAGTGAAGGAAAAGGCAGAAAATGATCAGTTGCATGATTTAATTGATGGATACCTTGAGAATATCGAGTTCCAAAAAGAAGCGGTGAAAATGATAAAGATTGGGATATGGTGTTTGCAGGTTCACAACATGAGGCCGTCCATATCAACAATATTGAAGGTTTTAGAAGGTTCAATGGATTTGGGCCCTGCTTCTGAATTTTGCTTCTCAACTACGCTACATACTGAATCCCATCTACAAGCCAATTCAGCACAACTATCAACTCCACCAGCTGCATCAATCCTATCAGGTCCTAGATGAAGCATGTAATCAATTCTTCTTTTGTTCTTGTTCTTGTTCTTATTAGTATTATTATTATTATCACTTCTTGGGTTCATGCTAGCACTATAAATATACATTCACAAGTTTCTGCGTGCATCTACCTATCCATCTTTATATTAAGTAGCAAATTTTAAAATAAGGTTTTGTACACATCCCTTTGCTTATGGAGCAGTGTAAGCTCCAAATGTTTGGGAAACTGCTTTTTAAGTCATTCCGATTACCTTTTATGAAATGATTTTTGTCCTACTTATGTTACATTCCATTGCCTAATGTGACTCATTAACCTTGCTTTTCTGTTGCTGTGAGGTTTTCCAGTTTTCTAGGTGGCGCGCACTACTGAATAAATACGCATGTAATCAATTTAATCATCATTATTACTGAATTTATGTGACGAAATGCATGCCAATGAACTTGAAGGATCAATATATGACAAATACAAAATTTTGGCAGCGATTCTTAGCTTAAACTGTGTAACAAATTAACTCTTATAGTTTGTACTTTGTACTTCGGTATGCTTCCATCTTCTACATGTGGGAATTATCTTTCATTTTCTTTCGCATAATTTGAGCTTTTCTTTTAGTTTTAAATCACATACATCTAATTTGCGCTTGCATCGTGTACACACTAATGTAGTACCACTAATTGCAACTTTTGATGGCTTTTTTACTTCTCAATCTAGTGTTCTACTCTTGTGCGCTTATTTTATTGTACTGTATGTTGAACTTATATTTGGAATACGTTAAAGTGGGTTGTGGGTTTATTTTTCTGAGAGTACTTGAGGAATACTCAGTGGCGTTGCCACACTGTGGCGAGGGGGTGCGGGTGCACTCCCGACGATTTCGATAATTTTTTTTTAAAAAAATAAAATAAAATAAATATAATTTTTTTTTTAAAATAATATAAGGATTTATATGTATAAATTTATAGTTGAGAATATATAATTTGAAGAAATAAAAGTGGAGGGCTATTTGGAGAATTGAAATACACTTAAGTGAAGAGGGAGATCCGAGTCTCTTCCCCCTTTCTTTTTCCATTCTCTTCTCCCCTGTTATCTTATTTTTGCAAGTACTCAAAGTATCAAACTTTTTCCATTTCACTCCACGTCTCCACTGCACTGAGCCACCAATCTCCTCTCGGCTTTCCTTGACTGGTGACCTCATCCGGCTGTCCAAAGCATCGTGGGCCATGCACACGAAACGGAAAAGGTTTCAATTTAGGGTTATTCTTATTCTTATGTTGACAAGAAATTTAGAGTTTGTGTTTGTTGGTATATGTAAAAAAAAAAAAAATTGCGCACCCCCAGCTGAAAATTTCTGGCTACGCCACTGGGAATACTCCTTTTGTTCTTAACAAGGAGGTTCCGAACTCAGTTCTTTCTTGTTTTGTGAACAGAGATCTAATGCATTGATTATGTGCAAAAAACACTAATGTCTTAGTTAAGAAAATCTTGAAAATGAAACAGCCCAAAAGATAACAGCGGACTTCTAATTTAGGATAGAATGAATATTTATAAAAATCAAAAAAGTTCTTAAATAAGACAAGCATACACTGTTGGCCAAGATGTGAGAAACAAAAAATTGCCATTTCCTCAACCAAGAAAATGTAGGACTGTGTGTATAAAAAGCATACATGGATCTCATGTGAATCCAGTCAATGAAAAATATCCCAGAATTCTATAAGAGTAACAAAAAATGTACCAACTTAACTTCAAACACTGCGTCAAAAAGTTCATATGTTATTGTGTAAAGTCTAGCGGTACACTTTCTGATACATCAATCTGCTTTTAACTTGGTCATTCAAGTTAGTAAGTGTCTAATAACTAAATCTAGACTTACAACTATACCATATAAAGTAACAAAATTTCTGGAAAGAGACAGAGAGCGAGAGAGATATAGAGTTTAATGGCCTCTGTTTCCGGAGAGAAACAGAGGTAATGTAAACAGAGGACTTTTAATAAGGCTTGATAAATGAGTTTCAAATACACAGCAAAAGAGGAACTTTGAATTGATAGATAATTATATATGTTTGTTTATGTATACTTAATTTTTGTGAACGTGTGTTGCACGTGATTTTAATGCTCGACAAATGTCATTAAGTCTATTGATAAATATGTATATATTTAGAATTGAATAATTAGTATGAAATAAAAATAATAACATCTAAACAAAACATAGTATCAAGTGTAAAATTTAATTAATAATTATAAGAAAATCATATAATCAGTCAACTAGAGAAAAATGTTGTAGATACATGAAAAAATTTGTTGCCTTGAATTTTTTTAGTACATAGGTGACCAATCGGACTCTTAATCAAATATATAAGAAAGTAATATATTTTTACCAAGTTTTTAGAATTGGTAGATAGTTAATCTTGTTAAGTGCATGTGAATTATTATGCACCGTACCAAACAATTATACAACACTTAAATAAATAATAGATTATACAACATCGAAAATATTAAAATGGTAACAAAAAATTAACATAGATGTTTTACCGAGTTACAGCTACAATATATTCATATTTTTTCTATTTAAACATTAAACATAATTATAAATAAGCAAATAAATTTTATAATATATAAATTAATATAAATTTCATTTATTATATTATTAAAAGAAATCAAGCAAAATATAGTTTAATATACATACATTTATGGTGACTTTTGGAACAAAATTCTAATTTATGCTAAAAGTTTTGTAATTTTGATATGATCTATTAAATAGCCTCCTTCATGGGAAGTTTATTATGAAGTTATATAGAAGTTTTATACAAAATACATAATTCAACACAAACTCTAAATTGTTTAATTATTTTATCCAATAAAGTAGAGTTTGAATTTATTTGGAATAATAAAACTAATATAAAAATGTACGAAATTATACACTGTTTTATTTAATGTAAATCTAGATTAAAATATTTGTTTAATTAATTTAGCCAAATAATGTCGAGTTTGAATTTATTTGAAATACTAGTATAAAAATATATGGAATTATACTGTTTTATTTAATGTAAATCTTAAAATCTTTTATTTAAATCAAGAGTATATTTGTCCTTACAAAAAAGGAAAAAACACTTAAGTTATTTATATTTTAGTATATAGTATAGATGAATCTAATCTATATATATATAATAAGGGGTAATTATTTTTAAATTTTCAAAAAATATAAGGGATAAAGAATTCAATTGGTAAGATTTAAAATATTTTTTTAAAAGTTGATAGTGACCTCATTACGGGTTACGATCTAATCTATATATGAACAGCGAAGATTGGGGTGTGGGGGTGGGGTGGTCAAGTTGGGTGTGTCAAGATATTTGAAAGTGATCAAGAATGAATATCATGCTTACGGGGAGTTACATAAATGTTTGAATTTGATCATTTCAGACACATTCACATTATTTGATCTCTTTCTACATCTTTTTATAAGGTTAGAATACTTTCAATCATTTTCGAACATTTTTACCAATCATATCTGCAGTTTGATCCGGAAAGTTGAAAAAATGAAGTTTCTAAGATTCAATTATAAAAGTGTGAATATGATGTTGGGCCCACCTCCACATTGGCCGGTGCGACCGTCAGGTTCCATTCACTTCCTAATATGAACAATTTGTAGTACAAGTGTAGGGTATTTTTTCAAAATACTTTGTTATAAGTGTTTCTACCTTATTTATATATACATGTTAAGTTCCACATTTATAAGTGTGAGATCAGTATTTAAGATACCATGATTTTAACCAATTCAGGACGCACTTGACTTCGTGTTCATTTGGTCACATTTGATTATTGGATTATCACTGAACAAAGTCAATGGTAATTTGAGTTGTTTAAAAAAATATTTTTCATTTTATATATTAAGCTTTTAACTATTTCTATCAAAAGTCAGAATCGATTTGGGTCATGATGAGTCCAAATAATCCCAGTTTTCCTACCACTTAGGGATCCGAATCTCAACTTCTCCGAATCATTCAACCTCAAAATAAGCATGCACTTTTATGGAAGTCTTTTATTTGTCCCAAATCATTAGGTTTCCCTAATGTTTTAGGTTAATGGTCTCATTTTTTTATAATACAATAAATATAGTTTGTTGTTATTGACACACATAAAACACTCTCTAACATTTCGTTCTATTTACTCAGTTCCTAAACACAGAGTAAATGTGCACAAACTCGATGCTTAGGGGCTGAGCCATGGGTTCAAAAAGATAAATTGGCTCGAACCCTTAACACCAACTATTGTTCATTTATTTGGTATACAGGGGCCGATCAGTAAATGTTCACATATTCGTTGCCATGGGGCCGAGACACTATTCGAGTGTTAGAAAGTGTTTTAGTGTATGTCAATAATAGTCACTAAATATATAAAGTCTCACAATAAAATATGAAATATCTTGTTTTTTACCGTTAATTTAGGTGCATAAAATAAAAGTTTTCTTTAAAATTGGCACTGAGAAAATGAAAATAAGAATTAGGTCTTTGCGCACTCAAATAAGTGCAATGCATATGTACTTGTATAAGAAAATTAGGGTCACAATGCTGAATTGAAAATAAATAAAAAGACAAAAATATAAAATTCAAATCATAATTTAAGTCTAAATTTAAAAATTCTTATAACTATGGGATGTAAAAAAGATACTTAATATAGCTTAATAATCAAAATAATAATTATGATTCCCAACAGTGTTCCTAGTAATAACAAAAAAAAGGGACTTAGTTGTTGTGACACCCCAAATCACGTTTAGAGGTTTTCACCTCCGGGATCAGTTTGTCACGGATGCAGTATGTTGACGGCGTGTAATATTAAAATTTTACAAATTAATCATTAGTTAAGAAAATATTTTTCAAGGAATTACTTATTTTATAAAATTGTATGAGTAAAATAAATAATAAATGAAATAAACATAAGAATGTGCATCTTAGATTTTTAAAAAAAAAAACGGCATGTTTTCCTCCGTTTTACCAATATCCAAGACTTGTATAAGTGACATTCCATCAAACCATTTCTCAAGTAAAACCAATCATAATCTTTATAAAAAAGAATAAAGTCTACTAAATCAATGTAGTTCTGAGAAGAGTAAATAAACAACTACAATATACCATAATTAATATTACTTTGCCTCTTCAATTACATAAATCAATTATTAATCAATGTTTACTTAATAGAAATAGAATTAACTTGACACAATCCTAACAATATTCAAGAGTGGATGGGATTTTTCTTGTAGTTTCATCCACCATTTCAAATGCAAGCGAAGTACACAAAACAAAAGCATAAATTTATGTACCCTTAAAATAAAAGATAATGAATTACAAATGGAATATGTAATCTTTATTGGAAAAATGAAGATTTATATCGGAAACACATGATGGAGGTGTGAAATTCACTCCTTTCATGACAAAACTTGTGGGTGGTTGAAATTTTACGACTCGGCCCACTAAAGATAATTTCGAGAAACGAGTAAGAGCAAATAGATAAAATAGGTGAAGTGTAACAAGTGGATTTTTTGGGCACGGTAGGTTCCCCCGGCAGCGCTTATGCTGATCCAGTAGTACATCCTCCGTTTGTGTGTGTGTGGTTACTTTATTGAGCACTTAAGGCAATGTTAATGGTGTTACAAGCTTTCTCTCTCTAAAACAAATTAAGTAAAACTAGCAACTCTCTGCCCAAATACTTAGTAACCAACCCTTTTCTCGAGCCTCCCTTCTTCTATTTATACGTATAGAATTCGGGTTACATTTGCTCATTACGGTTTACAGTAAAATGACTAAAGAGGGTAAGGCTTGGATAATACTCTAGCTTTCATTCCCTTATCTAGTACTAACAACTTCTGAATTCGTACGTTGGTGGTGGAGCAGTGGGGATCTGCACGATTCTGTACATATCCGTACGATTTGGTGTGATCTACTACACACATTTTCCACGTGTTCCACACGTGCTATGGCATATGCTCCCCTTCCCGGGGGTCTCGGCACCGGCTTTCCATCTCGGCGTGCCTTGGCGCCCTTTCTTCGACATGTCTTCTTACTATTCCATTTCGCTTGAGCCTAGTCTTCGGCCGGAAGCTTCTCTGAACAACCCGACCTAATTCCACGTGTCAATCATCGATATGGTTATCTAAAAACTTTGAGACTTAACCTATTTCTTTCGAGTTCATGATTTCCTTTCTTCGTTGCGCATTTCTTAAAGGTATAAATGCCCTTTGAATATCACTTTGTCATCACTGTGCATTTCTTATTCCAAAGAAGAAAACTTCTACTCCTACAATCATCCTTTGCCTCTGTTCTAGGGCTCTATTAAATTAGTTACTCACTACTTCATTCTTCTTTGAGTTTCACTTCTCGCTAATTCAACCATTGTCCTTATCACCCTTTCAAAACCCTAAAGAGTGATGGGTCGTTATCGATTGGGAAACGAGGAGAGAAAGAACGAATTTCACAACAATTTTCTTCCTGAACAGTTCCAATGGGAGGAAATTGAAAGCGATGGAGATGTGATTTCTGAGAAAGTGGGGTTCGACGCTGGCAGGTATCCCATTTACACGGCCTATTTTGGGCAAGCCGGATTACGGGTTCCTTTCGACCCATTATTGGTCGATTTTCTTCACCGGACTCGTCTTCATTTAAGTAAAGTAGCTCCCAACATGGTCTGGATCATATTGGGCCTGGCCGAGGTGAATAGGAGGTTTAATATGCAGCTCGACTTTTGGGATATCGCGTACTATTACTCCTTCAATTTTTCTAACTTTAAGGGTAGATGGAGTTTGAAGGGGAGACCGAAGGCCCCGACCCTAATTCTCGGTTTACAGGATTATAGTAAATACATGTATAACGATGTGGTAGTCCTGAAAGGGAATGTGGAGACTGATCCCACTGGATTCTCAGTTCCCAGGCAACGCGGTCGACCTGGTAAGTCATCGTTGAACTATATATTGAATTGAATAGCGTCCTCTGCTTTTCGGCTCTAATTCTAAATGTTTCTTCCACCTCTTGCAAACGATAGGCTGTTCACTAGACTTGTTTGGGGTATCGTTCATTACGAATAACTGAATGCCATCACCCGCCACACTGGCAACGGTGACGACTCAATAATGAATCACCCCAAAGTGGCCCATAACCTTCTGGGCTATCATCCTGATAGTACATCCTTCCGTGATAGGACTTCCCTAGGCGACTGGATAGGAGACCAACGGGACGTCCATGCTGGTGAAGAAAGAACTGCATGTTAAGCGGATGGAGGCCCAGCCGACGCAACTTTAGGCCACCTGCAGAAAAAAGGCCGAAAGAGTAAGAGCCAAAAGTTAGCTAG